>WOVY01010521.1:600000-953255 GCA_013436015.1 Rhipicephalus annulatus
TCAGGGGCCGTTCCACGTTTCATAGTTTTCAGTGCCACCTTTACCTCTTCAGCCGACAAAGGGGTGTGCAGGTAATCCACTGCTTCTTGAGGAATACGGGGCAAACTTCCAAGCATTGGTGGTATTTCATCACAGTTAGTCCGCATGGCCGAACACGACATTGCTTCAAAAGTGCCAAGAGAACAGATCGATCACGCATAGGAAGCGGCTGTGCAGGTGGTATTTGTGCTGCCTTTAAGACATATGGCTGCAATTGCCCTCCCCCTCCCCCCAAAAAAACGAATGTCTCGCGTAGCGCAGCACCTCGGGATGTGCACATAGGTTGTTTCTACAGCGCCATGCTGCTGCCGCCAGGGACGAAGCAGCCGTCAAGTGCCTAAAGCCTTCACGCAGTTCACACTCCCAAGCTCACAACAGAGAAGAAAACGTTCGGTGCGCGAAGCAATACGTAACTTCATCGTAGTATCAGCAAGCTCTTCAGAAACGCGTTGACAAAGCGAAGGCCACTCTACTGCACAGTGCAGGGGCCACTATGTTTTGAGCGCATCCCTATCTTTAGGACCAGACGCCGTCAAACGCAAAGTGACACGTATTGAGCGTGACAAATCTGATCTTGAGCACGCGTCCTGCAGGACTCAAACATCAAGACGCAATAAGTTTTCCGAAAAAGAAAATAGAATTTCGAGGTTCAAGACAGTACGCCGACGATCAGATACGCACACAGAAGGAGGTAGGAAAAACGAGACGCATAAATCGGAGACAAGCGCCTCTAACGCGCGTGGGATCTAAGCCCGTCGAGCCGGCTGAAGGGTCGTCTGCGTCGCCATGTTCAAACAAAGGTATTTCCGCGCACTACATTGTGCGTGTTTAGTAATGAAAAGTGGTGGACAAGGCGTCGCAGCTCGCGTAAATTCTAAGCAGACCTGCCTCATCCAGAACATTGTACATCGGTTCGTGTATTTAGAACGCAGTCGAAGTCACCAATCTGAATGACATTAGGACCGTCAAGAAAAAACGCAACTAGGTCTCCAAAAAAGTCATTTGACTGGCCAACATGTGATGACCCATACACGCACAGGACCCTTAATTTGTAAGAAAAGTAGCTGCAGTATAAAGCCAAGACCCTGGCCACACCATCGTAAAAAGCATGATGATCCCGTAATAAAGCCCGATTAAAAATATTACCTACTCCCGTAAAACGACATGTAGTGAAAGAGAATTAACAAGTTAGGTTGAACTTTCGTTTAAAGGCAAGAACGTCGAAGAGCGAGAAGAAATTTGTTTCTTGTAGGCACAAAACATCACAATTTGCAGCACGGGCGACACTAACCACTTCAGCCGGCTTTGTTAGACTGCGAAAACCTTGAACGTTCAATGAAATAACATGCAGTGTAGTAGCCACATGAAAAGTAACGACTAACCTGGACGCATAGCTCTAAATGGTGTCCTGGAAATTATTCTAGGGACACTTCCTCAACCAAATCACAAAGCACGGTTCGACACTACGGAAGAAGGTGGGGGTTTTTCGGACCGTTCGGTTTTACCACGGCCACCACTGCGTTCATCGGAGCAAGAGCTAGAAGTGTGCCCTCGCTTGGTTTTACGTGGAGCTCTCAAGTCGGTGTCGAATTCGGCTATGCTAGACAGTGATGTTACACTCTAAGGCAAACTTACTCGTAAAAGCAGTGACGGAGCCCTATAGGCGCGCGCGATGAACGGATAGACCGTTGAGGAGCAACCACAGAGGGAAGCGTGCGGCGCGAAACCACTTACTTTCCACTAGGGATGAAACGCCCGGGCATCGCAGGCAGAGCGAAAAGCGTTGCCAAGGTGACCAGCCCTCCTACTCCGCAGAACACATGTCCTTCTCCTCCTCTGCTGGCTCAGTATTTCCCTGTATTTTGCCGGCGGCGGTTGCGAAGCATCGCGCTCGGGGTGCTCGTCTACGGCCGCCTGGATTGGAAGATCCAAGAATTACGACGTGGTGTTTTTGTGTACACTTGGATGAGCGTGGGCTGCTGCTTTAGCGTTTCGCTGCACCCATGAAGCCTGGAGCAAGCCTCGACAGGTCACCACACCACGCTGTATATCTCTGGCTTCAATATAGTCACGACTAACACACGACAGCAACAGTTGGAAAGGCCAATATGGCAGCCGAGAAGAACAGACCTATCGGATATATACTTCAGTCCGACTAAGGGCAAAAAACAGCGCGGGATTCTAAGGCAAGTAGGTTATCATTCTTAAGCTATGTAGATTGAGACACGCCACCCTAGAGCATATTTTATGGGAATGCGCACAGATACAGGACACCAATGCAGTCTCCCCAGAACAGCTTGGGGGGCGGTGGAGAGCTGCGCTGATGAGCTCGGATTGGACAGATCAAATATGGGCTATCCATCGAGCACGGGAGGCGGCTGAGAGACTGAATCTCTCCACCGCCCCTGGTGTGGCTTAAGGCCCGTGCCTCAATCCGCTGGCTCACTCACTTTTATTCTACTCTACTTGTCGCGTGTGCGATGCGGAACGCACTGGCGGCAGCAGGCTTGGTCGTGTTGTATATCGCACGCACGAAATGCATTGTGAAGGTCATCTTCGGCGTCTGCAGTTCGCCTGAGCTTTGCAACCGCCTTGCAATTGGCCGCCATTGCCGTCGGCCTCCCGTACGCTCGCTCATCGAGTGATCGCCTGTCTTCGCCGCCGCGATGAGCTCCGTGCTGACGATATTGTGCTGAGACCTCGTCGCTGTATCGGGAGTTGTCGAAAACACGTTGAGGGTTCTCGTTAAGAGCTTGGTTGCAGTATGTCGCGCGTTGTAAGTGCACCAGCACGGGCTGGCGGGGCTTTCGCTAGCGTCGGAACTCACTAAAAATTTGTCGCCATTACAGTTGGCTTCCCCATCAGTCGGTCGCAAGCAGCTCGGCGCAGTCCGTTGGCCGCGGCGTTGAACACGCGTCTGTGGGCGCGCTGCACTCGCTCGAGTTTGTGGAAAAGGGTCGCATTTCTTCGGCGCTAGCTCCAAACCAGCTCGGCGCTGTTCGAAGCGGCAGCCAAGCGTACGCTCGCCCTCCTGTTCGAAGTTCGCTGGCGGAGGACACAGCGCGTGCAGTGCCGTGTTTGGTCTCGCGTTCGCTTGCTCGAGCTGAACGACGTCGCTCGCTTAAGACTCGCCGACTTGTTAGCGGCATGGTGGTACGCGGAGTTGTGACTGTGGCCGCCGCTCAAACTGTTGCGCTACGGGGATTGAAATCAATCTTACGATGTGTGACATCAAGGTGAAATTATTAGCATGTCACATCTCACATATGCTTTCGTTTTACCTTGCACGTATTTTTCACGCCGTGCTGAAGACTGTGCGCTGGCGTCTGCGATGCCCGTCATCCATCTCTTTTATCAGAGCAGCTTCAGAAGGAATGTGCGAGATGTGAAGGTAAAGTTATTTGTGTGTGACATTTTGACGCTTGTTTTATATTAATGTGCTCGCACTTGTCATATTCATGCATCTTCATCTTATGTGACGTGTGTCTAACTATTTTTATTATATTATTGTACGTGCAGCCGTGGGAACACAACAGGCAGAAGGCTGCATGCGCTGGCGTCTGGACTGCCTGTTATTTATCGCTTCCGTCAGAGGAGCTGCCCAAGGAGTGAACAAGATTTGCCAACGAGACTGAACTTGTACACTTCACCATGCATTCACCCAAAAGAATGGGGAAACTTCATGTGTATGTAGAAAAATAAAAGATTTCGATGTCTCACTTTTGTTTTTCGTTGTTGCCGTGACTGTGAAAGCAGTTACACACAGGTGGCTAACTACTTTTTCGCATGTTCTTTTCTGCGGAATTTCTTGCCCACTGCGCAGAAATACAGGCGAAAAAAGTATTAAGCCTGGTGGAAAATAAACAAAAACAATGTTTGAACTGTGGACAAAAAGTTCATCTGATGGAGTATTTGAGTGCATCAACCGTTGGTCCGGCAAAGTGCAACTGTGAGGACTAACGGTTGCCCGGTAAGGTGTAAATGTGGGGATTTACAATTGCTCTATAAGGTGCAAATGTGAGGACTAAATATTAGTCCTTTAGGGTCAACTGTGGAACTGACGGTTACTCACCAAGGTAAATGTGAGGACTAAATGGTAGTCCCTTGTGGAGACTAACTGGTAGACCCAGTTCCGTTAGTTCCTAAAGGAAATAATGGTTGTGGCAGCCCCACTAGACCCCAAAAGGACGAACCACACACCCTTTTATTACCCTTTTAGCACATCCTTTTAACACCGTGTTAACACACCATTTTAACAGCCTTAATAGTGTACTATCCAGTCCCAGGCTGAAGCCGTCTATCGAAGACGTGTCCTATGGAGGTAGGGACTGAGCCGCCGGCAAGCTTGGATTCACGTCCTTGATGCTGGCAGCACTGTCCACGTCTCGGCAGGCCGGTGAAGGCATCCTTTGTGTGGGCGATTTATTACGTGTGCGACCCGATGTCGAAGTGGTCGGAGTGGCAGAAACAGAAGAGGCTGTGGTATTTTCGACACTGTTTTCCAAAATAACAATGTCGTAGGGTGAACTACAACAACAGCCTGAGAACTGGGGTCATTTGTGCACTGAACATCAAGTGGCGCAAGAGAAGAGACGCCGACACCACTTGCAGGGCAGTGCGTTGCGTCTTTCCAAGCGCGCGGTTCCTGCATGCACCAGCGGGAAGGCCGACGTGCCAAGTGTCGCATCGACTATCACGCTTTCATTATGCGCTTCCTTCGAAGGAACCTGTAGGGGTGAGGCCAACACAGCATCGATGACCTTCTCCACGTCCCCCGAGTCGGTAGTTGGTTCCGTTGCCGGTGTCAGTGGTAGAAAGGCACCAGCGGCAGCTTCTGAGTAAGGGCGGCGGACAGGGCAAACCACAGTTGGATGACCGTCCCCGCAGCGTCGACACGGATGATGACATCCTTCTTCACTAACGTGACCGTGCACACCACAGCGACCGCAATATGGTGTTGTGCACTGGGCTCGCAGATAGTCCCCTGAGCCGCATCTTCGACATACACGCTGGAGACCACAGTAGTCGAACGTAGCACGGTTGGCGGAGATGCGCAGGTAGTTCCAGGAGTGGCGGCGTTCATCTCCATTCGAACAAACCGCATTGCAGTGAGTACGCCGCGTCGCCCACTCATCAAACCACTGGTGACGGTGAGCACATTGTCCTATGGAGATAACGCTTGGACGAGAACTTAGTTTGAGACGAACGATGGCAGGAACAGGCAGGCGCGTTAGTCACTTGTGGGCCAACGTAGACTACTTGAACACGCTCGCCACCAATCACCAGGCAGCTAGCTTTGATGACTAGAGACTTAGAGCCCATGCTCTTCACAGTCACGTGGAAGTTTTGAGCTCCCTGATGCCGCACGCAGTATACCTCTGAGAGGCCGGCCATTGAGGCCATCGCATCAACGATGGTTTGGCACTAATCCCCGTAGAAACAACAACGTCGAAGACAAGCGCCTTCGAAGGCGTCCAAAACGCGACGGGCATCAGGACTCCTACTGACGAACCCCCCGGTGTAGAACGCACAGGGACGTCCACAGGCGCACACTTAATTTATTTGCAGTTTAGGGGCGAAGCTTCTTAAAGCGGCACCCATTCATCCCTCGTTGTAGTCGTAGTGCGTAAACAGCCTTACGCTTTGATCGGCAAGGTGGTGGCGGTGGGAGATTTATCCTGTCCATTGTATAACAATAAAAAACTCACAGCGTGTGCGTTATCTAAGAGCAGAATTCTCCAGTCTCTCATTCCCAATTAGCAGCCATTGGTATGTACATTGAGCCCTATGTGACAAGAAAGGGTTGCTAGGTTATACTAGCTTGGCATAACCTTCTTGGTTTTAGTAAGGTTTAGCGAGCGTTGGGCCGCAGTGCCAGGAATACAGTGAACTAGTATATACCATGAACTCCAGGTGGTTAAAGGTGGGAAATAGACAAGAAGCGCAAGCCGTAAGAAAGTGTGCGTGTGCCACCTCTCGTTCAGTCCTTGAAATGTCCGCTGGATGGCGGTGCTTCTATATGCGGAATTTATTATGAGAAGATGCGAGATGGTGGTACTTGGAGCGTTGACTAGATGGACGAATGGACACACAGACAGATGCATGGACGGACGCACAGATGACTGCACGGACGGATGGACGCATGGACAGACGCAGGGGTGGATGCATGGACGAACGCAGGGGTGGATGCATGGATGGACGTGCGGACCCACGAACAGTCGCACGCGCGGATGGGCGGGTGGACGCACAAACGGTGACACATACGGACGCATAGACGAACGGAAGCAAGAAGAAATGAATAGATGCATGCTTCGCTTCACTCTCCTCCATTCGCCCCGTAGATATGCTGCCATTTTTTTCATTTCTTTCATTGAACAGAAACATTTATGTTTTTCCTTCTCGTGCTACGTGCTCATCCGAGTGTTTCCCCCGTCATTTCATGCTCCTCTTCGGCTCATCGTCTTCTTTTTCGGTGACTTATTTCCCCGGCCTCCTGGTGGCTTTTCCTGATGGTTGCGGATCATTGCAATTCGGACGCGCTCAACATGATGCGGCGCTAATGCCATTTTGAACCTTCTCTAACCACTTCTTTTCTGTCTCTAATGCTAATTCCCTCATTCCAAGCGCAGAACAGCAGAGATGCCCTCCTTTGAGAGAGGCAGTAACGAAATCGCGTTTATTTCTTTCTTTTCCTCTTTTCAAAGCCCCTTCGAAGCAAGAATAAATCGTCAGACGAACGCTTCGCCCCACTCTCCATCATTCACCCCGAGGATGTGCTGCCAAATTTTTTTTTGAATACTGGACAGGCGAAACCGCTCGACTCACCGCTGGAACGTACTCTGAGAACAACACGTACAACATATAGTGAAAACCGCACAATAAGAAGCAAGCAGCTCGAATTGTCCCGCGCCAAACGCAGACAATGCGGAAAGGCAAAAGCAGACGACGTAGCTCAGCCATGTCGCTCATCCGTTGCTGATTACTAAATCACTCTTCGACAAACGGCAAACGGCAAAAAAGGGGTCTCAGACTCAATTTTCGAATGGCGAAGAACGGCAGACGTGCGCGAAGCAAACAGCCAGTCACGGCTGCCCGAGTACATCAAACGGCGAGGCATGTTTGCCGCTAGCGTGAACCGGCCCTTGCAGCGCCGTGTGCTTGCCTGCCATAATTAAAGTAGTAACGAACCAGATCCTTGGCTGCGTGGCGGGAACAACCTGCTACTTGAATGATGTCATAGCTGGTCAGACATACGAACAGTGCCACGAAAGAGTTGAGCCTAAGCAGACGCCTAAGCAAGGACGCCTAAGTAAGGATGTCATAACAGTCAACGCCAGAAAGTGCAAGTTATTTCACGAACAAGTAACTTATTTAGGTGATGAAATTGACAAAAATTGTCTGCATCCTACTGAGGATAAGGCAATGGCTATGAAAAATGTGCCCAAACCAGTCTGTGCGACACAACGGGAAGTTTTCTTTTGGGCTCGGTAAATTTTTACTCAAGATTTCCGCTAAATTTGTCAATAGTTTTAGAACCATTACATGAGTTGCTTTGCAAAGAGGTCAAATGGCACTGGTCACGTTAGTGTGACGATGCATTCAATAAGTGCCAAGCGTTGTTCACCAATGCCAGTGTTCTGCAGTTGTTCGATATTCGCAAAGATATTCAAATAACTTGTGATGCACCGGACTATGGCATTGAAGCCGTACTATCGCACGTGAAAATAGTGTCGAGGGAGAAAGAAAGAGAGATAAAGATGCAAGGAAAGGCGGGAAGGTTAACCAGATGCACATCGGGTTTACTACCATGCACTGGGAAAGGGATGAACAGGAGCAAAGAGGTTTTGCTCTCTTTCATCTATTCCCGAGAAACCAATAGCGTTTGCCTCAAGGCCTCTGTGTGTCAGAGTGGAAACGGGCACATTGAAAAAAGAAGCCTTAAATATTTTCTGTGGGTAAAAAGTTCCATAAATACCAGTATGGAGGAGCTCTCAAGTTGGTAAAAAACCACGAGCCCCTGATAGTGCTGTTGATTATTTTTCACGTTCTGGGCTGGGGCAAGGAAACGGGAAAGAAGAAGAGCGCGAGCGAGGGACGCGGGGACGCTCTAGTGACGGCGGAGCGTTTCCGAACGCAGTTAAATAAACAAGTATTTTTGCCTTATACCTTAAAGATGGAGTTGAGTCTGATCGCAGTGTCTGGAACGCCATCGTCTAAACATTGGTGCCGAAGAACCGGGATGGAAAACCAGGACCCTACGGACGGCTACCAGTCAACTGCAGCGGCATGGAGCGACTGAAGTTGAAGCGGGCGTCGCGGCGAGCACAGAACACGGGATTATAAACGAGGCAAGTGAGCTCCTCGCTAACGACTCTGCCTCTTATGACCAGCTCAACCTCATATATGAGAGGCTGAAGGCTAATAACGAAGAGCTTAAAAACCTGAATGACGAGATTGAGCCGCATATACCTGACGAGAAGTTCGAGGTCGAGTATAACGCTGTCTTACAATACGAGGACGTCGCTACGCGCATTCTCGCTGAGATTCTCAGCAAGAAAGCTCGCATGCTAAGGACATCGACCGGAACTCAAGAAACAGTCGCCCAGACAGTCGCAGCACCATCAGACGGAACTGGAGTCAAATTGCCTAAACTGACAATAGCTCCTTTTTTTGGAGACCTATGCAAGTGGACTGAATTTTGCGAACAATTTTACCAAATTGTTCATAGTAACAATCGCATCACTGCCACAGAGATGTTTCATTACCTGCGACTGTATCTAGACGCTGCATCAGTAATTGCGGGCCTTCCGACGACAGAAAGTTGCTACAGTGACACCATCAAAATGCTACAGAAGCGATTCGGGGACAAGACGCGCCTGGAGCAAGAATATTTTGCCAAGCTACGGATGTAAAGCCCTGTCCGTTCATCGACTGACACCAAAGCGCTACGCAGCTTGTACGACCAAGTTCTCGTGAATATCCGAGGCTTAGAGACTTTTGGTGTGCGCAAGTCGTCCTTTTCGTCAATGCTCTGCGACATCCTACTGCGTGCTCTTCTACGGGATATAGTCGTGCATTATCATCGATCATGTGCCGTCCAGTTGGCATATGACTCGAGAGCTGAAGCTACACCCGTGGGACTGGACCGTGTGCTCAACTTCCTGTGTATCAAGCTCGAAAGCCTGGAGAAGAGTGATTTCAAGAATGCCAATGGACGAGAACATGGAACGCTCCCCGTGGCCAGTCAGTCGACGTACTCTCGGCGTGGGAAACTGACGTCATCTGTGCTTCACAGCAACTCGGCACGAGAAAAAAAGGACAACTGCGTATTCTGCTCGTCCAGCTATCATGGATCTGAAGCCTGCACAGCTGACTTGTCACTGACGCAGAAGAAGGAACTGCTTTCGAATGACAAAACGTGTTTCCACTGCACCACAAAAGGACATCGGGCACGGGACTGCAACAAGAGGATTTCTTGCTCCAGATGCCAAGCTCGACACGCTACAAGCATGTGCGATCCCGATAGGTGTTCGCGAAAGTCAGACTATGCTAACAAGAACTACGAAAAAACTACGACAGTCTGTGCATCACTTGGAAGAAGACCCGTCAAGGAAGACTCTACCACTTCCGTTTTTCTTCAGACTTTCAGAGCATGGGCCATGAATGATGACACCTGCCGCTACATACGAGGCGTTTTCGATGGTGGCAGTCAGAGGACTTTCGTAACTGAAGATCTGTCCAAGCACCTCAAGATGAAAAGCGTAAGAGCAACTCGAATAGCCTTCAATACTTTCGCAAATACATCGGACCAAGAGGCTAAGAGGCGTCGCATAGTAAACTACGACTGCGAAGCCAGTTATCGACGCGGAAATAGTCTTAACTGCAATAGAAATCCCAAGCATCTGCTAAGACATCGCAGAGACTGCAATGGACGTAGCCTTCGTTGCATCTTTCAAGAAGCTGGGAAACGATGTTGCCAATGAGCTCCAACATCCATCTATCATAACTAAGAGTGGCATCAGCGTACTTATCGGGTCCGATCAGATGTGGAAAGTGTTGACCAGGCGAAGTTTCACGGTGCGAAGGCAACGAATCGTTGATCGCACTGAACTCCAAGCTTGGATGGACCTTCCAGGGAAGCACATCGCACTTGGTGTCCCACCCAACTACTTCACAAATGATGGTGTGCGTGCTAAAAGCCCAAGCTACCGATTCCGACAAGATTTTGCGCTCCTTTTGGGAACTTGAAAACATAGGAATTACGGACACAATAAACAAGCCACCTGAAATGAGCAACACCATGAGGCATTTTGAGCAAACGATTAGCTTTATAAACGGAAGATATGAAGTGACCCTCCCTTTGAAGGATAATTTCGAGCTTGCAAGCAACAGGCAAGTAGCCGTTACTCGACTGGACAAGCTTGTCAACCGTCTCAACTCCAGAAAAGGACTGCTCGAAACGTATGACCGTACCATAAGGGAGTACTTGAGGGCAGGACACGCCGAAATAGTCAGTGACGTACCTGCAGAGGTGACGAAAATATATTACATGCCGCACAAGGAAGTCATGCGTGAACAAGCACTGTCGACGAAAATTAGAGTGGTGTTTGACGCTTCGTCACATGCCAAAGGATGCAAGTTCCTTAATGACTGCCTTCAAAAGGGTTACACCTTATTACCAAGACCTCGTGCAAATTCTGCTACGCTTCTGAACGCGCTCTGTGGCAGTTATCGCGGACATAGAAAAGGCATTCCTTCAAATTGCGATTCGGGAGGACGACATAGACGCTTTCCGCTTTCTCTGCTTTGCAGAAGGAGATTTATCTAAGGGCAAGCTGCAAGAGTGGAGGATGACACGAGTGCCTTTCGGAGCTACGTGTAGCCTATTTTTGCTCACAGCTATTATTCTCTACCACGTGAAAAGAACACCGGCAGTCATGGCACAAACAGCGCAAACTCTTGTCGAGTCGTTTTACATGGATGACTTAGTCACTGGTGCCGACACAAAAGAGGAAACTGCTAAACTATGCCGAGAAGCGCACACAATATTGAAATCGGCCGGCATGACATTGCGAAAAGGGACAAGAAATTCATCAAATTTGATGTGCACGCTTGAAAATCAAGTGAAATATACTAGTAATGGTCGTTCTTCACGAAACGTCGGTCAAGGTCCTGGGTTTGGTTTGGAATCCTGCAAAGGATGAATTCAACTTTTCGGTTGAAAATCTACTCCGGTTTTTGACAGCACAGACGGGTACAAAACGATTTGTCTTGCAGTCAGCATCAAGAATATTTTACCCGTTGGGATTTGTAGGACAATATACTATTGCCATACGAATATTGTTTCAGACTCTGTGGATACGAGAAATTGGCTGGGATGAAGTACTACCCAATGACCTGCAAAAATAATGGAATGATTGGGTCATCCAGCTGCCGCAACTGCAAGACGTTGTCGTTCCTCGCTATCTGGGTGGCGGAGCAAGGAAGACCAATGTGCTTCAAGTACATGTTTTCTGCGATGCCAGTCCAGCGGCATACGGAACAGCGATATACGTCGTATCAAGTCCTGAGGAGCCGATACTGTTGATTGCGAAGTCCCGTGTAGCCCCCATTAAGATGACAACGCTGCCGCGATTGGAGCTGCTGGCTTCCTTAATCGGCTCAAGAATGTTGGCATACGTGAAAAGGGCTTTGAGGAATGTTCAAGTTTACCACACGATGGGGACAGATTCCGCCATTGTGTTGTCATGGATAAAAGGTGACGTCAAAAAGTGGAAACAGTTCATAGCCAAAAGAGCCAATGAAATTAGGTGCACTACCGATCCATCAAAGTGGGAGACTGTCCTGGAACGGACAACCCGGCTGACCTACTCACACGTGGCGTGACGCTTGAAAGACTGCTGTGCAGCTCAAAATGGTGGCATGGTTCCGAGTGGCTAACTAAACCGATGTCTGAATGGCCCCTAAAGTTCTGTGAACTAGACATAGCGGAAGCCACCCAAGGTGAAGTTACAACAGTCCACGTGGCACTAATGACACGCTTCTCAGTTCTGATAATTGATATTCAATGGTACAGCAGGCTTCAACAGCTACTCAGAGCCACTGCGTTGATTTTCAGATTTACTGACCGATGCAGAAAAGGAAGTAATCATACAGGACATTTCGTGGCAACAGAAATCTTGAACGCTGAACAGTATTGGATATAATGTACACAAGAGCAAGGCTTTCTTGAAGAACTCATCACTTTGACCAACGGTCCACCAGTCGAGTCTACATCTCGAATCGCTGAACTATGCCCTTACATAGACAAAGACGGAATTCTTTGAGTTGGAGGCCGCTTATTTCTCATGCATTCAACACAAGATGTCAAGCACCCAATCATAATGCCGTCAAGCCACCACTTTTCGACACCTTTGGCAAACAGAGCCCATCTTCAAGTCTTACATGGAGGAGTTAGAGATACACTTACGCAGCTTCGGGAACGCTACTGTATTTGTCGAGCTCGCTCTTTGGTAAAAAGAGTGCTGCATGGCTGCAATATATGCAAGCGTTTCAGTGTGGGCCCAAGAACTGCTGAAACTGCTCCGTTAACAAGTTATCGAGTGACACCAACGAACCCGTTCGAAATTGTAGGAGTCGACTTCGCGGGCCCTCTGTATGCACGCACGGAGAAAGGGGACACGAAGTGCTACGTTGCACTTTTTACGTGCGCCGTATCTAGAGCCGTGCATCTCGAGCTTGACTCAGAAATGACATCCGAGGCTTTCCTGCTGTGTCTACGACGATTTGCAGCTCGGAGAGGATTACCTAGGGTGGTCTATTCTGACAACGCACGAAGCTTTCACAAAACATCGGCAGACATAAAGCGGCTAAACCGAATGTTCTCTGAAGAGGATGTCGCTGGTGACCTCAGCACCAACGGCATTTCGTGGAAGTTTATAGCACCAAATGCTCCTTGGTGGGGTGGATGGTGGGAGCGCCTTGTAGGTTCAGTGAAGCTTCCGCCGCGAAAAATTATCGGCAAAGCTCGTCTGAACTACGAAGAAATATCGACAGCGCTGGCGGAGGTAGAAGCAGTCGTAAACTCTAGGCCTCTGACTTTCATCGAGACAGATGCAGGAGAACCTTGCACTTTGACGCCAGCCGAACTTCTCCTTGGACGAAAATTGACTTCCATACCGTATGCGACCGCTGACGAAGTCAACAGTAATTCAAAACGATCAGACGCCATACGCAGACACAACTACAGGCAGCTGCTGGTTGAAAGTTTTTGAAGCGTTGGCAAAAAGATTACCTGTTGCAATTACGATTTGCACACTTTGCCGACATGAAATCAAATACAGCATTGAAGCAAGGGGACATCGTTCTCGTGCTTTAGGAACAAGACGCCACGCCAGCTATGGAAGCTTGCTAGGGTCACGGAAGTGTACCGCAGTGCAGACGGTCTCATTCGTTCTTGCAAGATCAAGTCGCAAGGCGGTTACCTTGCGATCAGGCCAATGCGAAGACTGTACCCACTTGAACTATGTGTTTAACTTTGCGCGGCCGGGAATGTTGATAATTTTTCAGGTTTACGGCGGGGACAAGAAAACGAGAAAGAAGAAGAGCGCGAGCGAGGGACGCGGGGACGCTCAAGTGACAGCAGAGCGCTTCCGAACGCAGTAAAATAAACAAGTATTTTTGCCTTATACCTTGGTTAACGTAAATAAATTGGTTAACGTGGTTGTGAAATGGGGTGTTAAATTGCGACTTACTTGGGTCGATGGGTAAATTGGTTAACGTGGTTGTAGGAGGGGGTGTTAAATGAGTGAACACGTACACACGTATGCGAAAGGGCGGCGCTGGTCGAAGGGACGTCGATCATTGTGTTTGTGGATTCGTAGGAATTCATTTCACCGCGACCTTGGACGTCGACGCGCCGTACAAACCAACCGACGAGCGGCAAATGAGCGAGCGAGCGCCGACCTTGAGTATATATACAGTGCGACGGCGCATGCACTGTCAGCTGTTGAATGTTCTCGAAGCGTGACGGCGCATGCGCGTCCACTGGAGAATCAGGAGAATTGTAGAATGTTCTCGAAGGGGAGAAGCGCGCGCGGCACAGATGGTGGGTGACGGTGCATGCGCGCGTCAGCTGTCGAATGTTCGAGAAGGGGTAGAAGCGCAACGGCGCATGCGCGCGCGTCAGCTGCCGATGTTCTCGAAGCGCGACGGCGCATGCGCGCGCGTTAGCTGCCGATGTTCTCGAAGCGCGACGGCGCATGCGCGCGCGTCAGCTGCCGATGTTCTCGAAGCGTGACGGCGCATGCGCGCTAAATTATACAGCTAGCGAATGTTTGTGAAGAGGAGAAGCGCACGCGGTGTGTAGAGGAGGAAGGGTGCACAGATGGTGGAGGAGTGAAGCGCGCGCGATGTGTAGAGGCGGAAGGGATGCACAGATGGTGGAAGAAGGAAGAGGAAGCTTGCGGACGGCGCCGCACTACAAGCCTCGAGTATTAGAAGCTCCGCATCTAAAATAGTGCTCAATGTACATGCCAATGGCTGCTAATGGGGAATGAGAGACATGAGCATTCGGCTTTTAGTCAACGCGCACGCTGCGATCCCCATTAGCAGCCATTGGCATGTACATTGAGCACTATCGGACAAGAAAGGGATGCTACATTATACTCGCTGGGTGTAACCTCCTTAGCTTTAGAAAGGTTTAGCGAGCGTTGAGCCGCAGTGCCATGAATACAATGAACTTGTATATACCATGAATGAACTCAAGGTGGTTAAAAATGAGAAGTAGATACGAAGCGCAAGCCGTAAGAAAGTAAACGCCGAATTCTCCTGTCTCTCATTTCTCATTAGCAGCCATTGGCATGTAAATTGAGCCCTATCTGACAGGGAAAGGTTGCTACGTTATACTCGCTGGGCGTAACCTCCTTGGTTTTCGAAAGGTTTAGCGAGCGTTTGGTCGCAGTGCCATGAATACAGTGAACTAGAATATACCATGAACTCAAGGTGGTTAAAGGTGGGAAGTGGACCCAAAGCGCAGGCCGTAAGAAAGTGTGCGTGTGCCACCTCTCGTTTAGTCCTTGGAATGTCCGCTGGATGGCGGTGCTTCTATATGGGGAATATATGATAAAAAGATGCGAGATGGTGGGACTTGGAGTGTTGAATAGATGAACGAACGGACACACAAACAGATGCATGGATGGACACAAGAACGGACGCAGGGGCGGATGCAAGAAAGAACGCAGGGACGGGCGCACAAACAGACGCATGGACGGTCACACAGACGGACGCATGGACAGACGAATGCTTCGCCCCACTCTCCATCATTCACTCCGTGGATATGCTGCCATTTTTTTTACTTTTCTACTCTAACGGAGGGCGCTGCGATTGCCGAAGCGAGCGGACGCGTGTTCACGTCAGCTCTGATCTCAATGCATGAGTACGCAAAGAAAATCACCGAATACCCTCAAGTATTTGGTACCACAAAATCCAGCTCGTCACCGGGACTCATCTGACGCCGCAATCAAGGTGGGAAGTCAAGTTTTCTCGACTTCACGGTCATTTAAACATCGGAGCCTGCGGATTGAGAGCTGGGACGCACACATGCATGGCTGCCGCCGCTGCCGCTGCCACGAACGCTGCTGAGCAGAAAGGTAGTAGCAAGGAAGCACCGGTCGACGCGCCTGAAACACCGCATTTTTTTAACAAGATGGAAGTCACCCTGGATGGTGAAGAGGTCTCCAGTGATGATGTCGAAGAAAACGCAGGGTGGCGGACAGTAGGCACACGGAAGTCAAATCGCGGACAAGCGTTGGCTTCCCGCGTGGAGACTGCAGATGGCAACTACAACACGAAACAAGGTGAGCAGCGTCTGCGACAACTCATCAAAGCGAGTCGCATGCCACATTTACCTCGAGACGACTACGAGATAATTATACGTCCAAGAGGGGGCCTCCACATCGCTGATCACGGAGCTGTCCGCATAGCAACCAGCGTCTACCAAACAGCATCAATCCCGAAAGAAGCTCAAGATGAAGACATGGACTGCCCTAATCTACAACAAAATATCATCGTCGTGAGTACATCCATCGAGGCACATGCTGGTAAGTATAAGCGTATAACCCGCATCACGGTCGGCAAGAACACGTATGAGACCAGTGCCTACGAGGCCAAAGGCGTAATACGTGGCATCCCCACGTATTACGTTTCCAAAGGCGTAATATTCCAAAGGCGTAAAGGCGTAACATTTCCAAAGGCGTAATACGCGGCATCCCCCTGGAAAATAGCGACCGCGACATCACCGCCAGAGTTGTCACTCCCAGAAATCCCACGGCATTAGCTGCTAAAAGGCTGAGTAACACAACGGCAGTGATCGTGCTGTTTGAAGGATTCATGGTACCGACGTACGTTCGCTACGGTAGAGCTCTACTGCGATGCACCCTATACCGGAAACAAGTCGATACATCTTATCACTGCGACAGACTGGGACACCGCTCTAATGTGTGTCTGAATCCCCAAGATCATATATGTCGAGGATGCGGGGCGCGGAGCTCCTCGGAAGACCACCAGTGTACACCCACATGCCAACTCTGCGGAAGCAACCACCAGACGTCCGGCAGGACTTGCAGGGCACGCTACAAGACCCCTTACATCGTCACACCTCGCCGCTGGGAGCACGAACAACAAGTTTCACCCAAGCCTGCGGCCAGCAGCAACGATGCAAATAAGCACGACACCCTTCCTCCTCAACCACAAGGAGGCCGGGGCCGGCACAAATCCCGCACCCATTCAATGTCCGGATCCAGGTCATGGAGCCGAACACCAGGACCACACAAATTGAGGTGGGCAGATGTGGTCACGGGAACGCAGCATAGGTTGGAGGAGGCCGCATCTCAAAACTCGTTGAAAAAGTTAGAGTCGGAGATAGTTCAACTCAAACAAATGTTTAGTCAGTGCAATCAGAAAATGAATGCTTTATGCGACGAAAACCACATGCTTAAAAAGGAGCTTCGTAAATTTAAGAACTCAGAACAACACCCAGTAATGACCCCCCCCACACACAAATTTTGTCTGAAACACCTCTGGAACAAATGGAGGAGGAGGCGACCCCGCCGCCCCCTAAACGCAAAGTGGAAACTAGTTCCAAATCCGGACCAAGGCGGTATCTTCCATTGAGTCGCACGCGATTTGCCCATACAAGCTGTGACGAATGCTGTGAGGTTATGAGTGACGTGGGCTGGGGTGTCACGTGACTGTTTTTTTTTTGCGGTTTTCGGAGAAAGGCGAAGGAACGGTCGGAGAGACCGTCCGAAAGCAACCGGATGGATTGAAATGGCTGCAAGGTGGCCTGGATTGGATTGAAATGGAAAGGATGCGCGACTTTTCGCCACCGGGGCACTTAGACAACATGGCGTTTCCCACTGACATGGTATTTCGTCTTGCCTGTGCGGTAGCTTCAACCGAGCAGAGGCGACGACGCGAGGTAAAAGATGCATTTGAAGAGTTCAGCGAAGAAGAGTTCCGGCAATGTTTTCGTCTGTCCAAACGAACAGTGCGTAGCTTCTGCGACGAACTTGACCCTATCATCGGATGCCAGCGAGCCAGTGGCCTTTCCACAGAGAGAAAGGTGTTGTGCGCGCTGTGACTTTTCGCCACCGGTAGCTTCCAGCTGAGCATTGGTCGCGAGGAACACATCGGTATGTCTCAGCCGGCGGGGAGCGACACCATCCACGAGGTGACGGAGGCGATCATTACCGTGGCTGCTAGAAAAAGAGTGGTGGACTTTCCACTGACCACAGTTGCCAAGGATGAGGCGAAGGCGGAGTTTGCACGACGTGGTTGCATCCCAGGCGTGCTGGCGTGTGTCGACGGCACGTTGGTCGCCATTCGCAAGCCAGAGGGATACAGCCTGGCCGACACGGCGAGTTTCATGTCCAGAAAGGGCTATTGTGCCCTGAACGTCATGATCGTAAGTACCGTTCGGATCCTTTCTTACTCACCCATCGGAGTAGCTGTTCAGTTTCGACGTCGGAGCTGGGAAAAGTACCAATTCAAAGAATAAGGGAGAACATGCGGAGAAATGGGTGCGTGCTAGTTGGTGGCTAGCATGGCCTCGGTCATCATAAGTGGCAAGTGTTTCTGTAAGTGAGCCAGTTGTATTTTGTGTCTTCGTTCTGGCATGCATGCGCAATGAAGTTGAGCATTTTGAAGGCGGAATATGGGCTGTAGTCGTAGCAGAAATATACACACGATAGGGAAGTATTTCAAACACGAAAGTACTTATAACCACAATTGCATGGGCTAGCTGTGGTATTTACGAGTGTTCTTTCGCAATAGCATGGCGTAGGTTTTCATTCATCGATCATTCAGTGGAAGTCGTAGCATGTACAGGGGAATGGTCATTGCCCCCTTCCCTCCTCAGTTGCTACACCCTGTCCCTGTGTTCCCCTCTAGGTGAAACAGCCTGTACCAATGATTGTACTAGTATGCATTGTTTCCGGCTTATGTGTAGAAAGTTTGGAGCATAGATGCAGTACTATTTTGTATCACTCATTGCAGGTGTGCAACGCGCGGCTATGCATCCTTGTCGTGGCCTCACGATTCCCAGGTTCGTGCCACGACTCCTGGGTTTGGGAACACAACCCTTTGCGTTCACGCCTAGCTGCACAGCTGCAGCCTGGCGAATATCTGCTTGGTAAGTATTAATGTAAACTAACTGGGGTAGAGCACTCAGCCGCAATTTTTCTATTGCAGGAGACGCAGGGTATCCCCTCGAGCCATGGCTTCTCGTTCCAGTCCCTGGCAGTCATCCCGGCAACACTTCCGAAGGCCGATTCAACAAGGAGCACGCATCCAAGCGCAATGTTGTGGAAAGATGTATCGGAGTGTTGAAGAGCAAGTTCCGCTGCTTGCAGCACTTTCGAACGATGCTCTACTACCCCGATCGAGCAGGGCGAATTATTTATGATTGCGCTGCTCTCCACAACATTGCATTAGACGCGGTGGACTGGACCTTGGATGAGTATGTTGAGGACATGCCACCAGCTGAGGATGACGATGGGGAGCCAGGAGAGAGCCATGTGCTCACACCCCGCAACGTGCTGCTCAGAGGACAGCAGCAGCGCAGCGCTGTCGTGGGCCTTTTTTGAAGTGCACAGAAACGCGGTAAGCTGTCATATCACACACATTATTTATTCATACTAATTCCAGTGCACCCAGGCAAGACAGGGCCGTGTTTGCCACAACACAAAGTACTTACTCGTGCTTCAACATGATTCGTGGAGGCAATGAGAAAATGTTGCATTTTCTTTAAATGTCACATGAAATAGGCAACGGAAACACCCTTTTCTATATCAGTGATCACAGTCACAACAGACTAGATTGGAGCAAGCGCATATGAGGGGCACCCTGTGCTGACTGTTGCCATCAAAAGAATGTGGGAACAATGCAGCTATACAGCTTACAATGCAGCTTACAATTATACTGCAATGCTACAATATACGTAAATCAAAGCAGCAAATAAAATGTGGGTTCTTTTGATGACATACGGCATGAATATTTGGCTCAGCAATCTCGCTGCTCCCAAAACATATCACGTTCAAAATAAATTCCTGCAATGAGTAATTTACAATGAAAACAATCGCTGGCATGTTGCTGTGATGATGACCCTTTTCATTAGTAAAACTGTGCGACATACCCACTTGCTAGTTTAGTGATCTCAAAAAAGACATGGTTGTAGTTGTACCTTAGCCTCATTGCGCTGAAATGACAATATCACAGTGTAAGCAATTTTCGGCAGGTAAACATGCTTCATAAAGAATGCAGCGAGCTGCGAAACAGTGTGAGGCTAAAAGATATCACAGTACAACACTATGTGGTAATGCTGCATAAAAAGTGCAGTGAGCTAGAAAACAGTGAGGCAACACAAATATCACAGTGCTAAAAACATTCACAAAAAATGTTAACTATGCGCTCTTGGTCTTTGTGTGGATGACTAGACACCTTTAAGATGGTGGGGGGAGGGGGGAGACGCTGCCTCACGAGTAGGTAGAACATAAATTTGAGAAACGCATATATCGAACATCAAAATAGATGAAAGACATGTGAAGAAAAAAAATGCTGTACTCCTTGTGCAAAGTAAATGCCAACTTAAAGCTAGTTATATGTATTAAATGTAAAAAACAACGTATGAAATGGTACGCTGACTGCAACACGTAAACATATAAAAACTAATAAACCAATAATGCATGATAAACATTTAAAACATTAAAAAATGATGTAAAACTTAAAATAAACGCATATATCGAACATCAAAATAGATGAAAGACATGTAAAGAAAAAAATGCTGTACTCCTTGTACAAAGTAAATGCTAACCTAAAGGTAGTAATATGTATTAAATGTAAAAAAAACAACGTATGAAATGGTACGTTGACTGCAACACGTAAACATATAAAAACTAATAAACCAATAATGCATGATAAACATTTAAAACATTAAAAACATGATGTAAAACCTAAAATAACTATGTATCTCTTTCCCGCAGAGGGCCCTCAGCCATGGCCCACTACAAGGATTGGACCGCCTGCAGGATGCTCTCCTGTGCTGCTGCCGCCCGCTTCTGTGCTGCGGCCGCCCGCTTCTGTGGTGCTGCCATACGCCGCGCTAGAGATGTTATGTGGAAGGCTGACCTTCCGATCCCCCGCACCGCCTGCAGTGAATCATGAATCATCATAGTGGAAATGTTTGCACGAGCTGCTGAAGAACTCTCGACCATCTCGTGGCTCGAAGCTGCTGCTGCGGAGAATTGCAACGTGAACAACAATTTCCCCTCAGTTGAAAATTCATTGGCCTGGTGGCATCCTTTGAAAGTGTGAAGCTTCGTGTACAAGCTATGCCCTCTTCGTTTGGATCAACAAACAATTGCTGGAACTATTCTTCGTTCATCTCCTCAAAGGCATCTCTTACCATCAAACAGCCCTTTTCAGGGCTAACCAACCTTTTGCCTGGCAGTTTATCATTGCAGATGTCGGATACCGTGCCCTCAATACAATGCATGTTTCTTATTTACAGCCCAAGTTGGTTTCAGTCATCATAACAGAGCATCAAAAATGTTCACACCCTTTACGTAAAATTTAAACAAACAGTCTACTCACATCAAGCAACTTCTCAGTCAGCTCGAGGCTTTGGTCGCACTGGGAAGACACCCGCAACAAGGTGTCGGTGCGCCGTGGCCTCTGTCGACGGCGAGGCCGCACAGGCGGCTGAGACACTGCAAACATGCAGCATTTTCGTCACCGCATGCTGTGGTAGGCTTTAAGTCTATGGCCATGTTGTGGATAATTGGGCAATTCAAATTACATACGAGAGGTTATTTTCTCAAAACACTTTGTGAATCAATAACTTACCCGGTGCAGCGGGGCCGCTTTCAAGGTAACTTGGGGGGCCTTCTGTGGAGTAAAGAATAAAAGTTCACGAACTGGGGGCACATAAGTCCTATAATGAATGAAACACTGTCACCTGCAGCCGCTTCAGTGGCTTCCACCTCGACCTCCACTGCCGGAGCGGGAACATCTGCCTGCTGAAAGTGTCGTGGGCATAATCTTTCAGAAAAAGGGTATTCGTTACTCTGGCTTTTTTACAACCTTACCTACTAAACATCTGCGGAACTGTTCTGCAGCTATTCAGTGGTCATTGATATCATGTATTACCATTCTAGTGCATGCACTTGCCCGCAGGAGTTTCGTGTCTGTTTGATAAATAAATACGCCTTTTACTGCAAGGGCTGCAAAGTGAGATTTCAGTTGACAAACCTACCTGCTTTTGAATTCTTTTTCCTGCACTATCTTACTGTTCAACAAGGTTCCCCTAAAGGCACCCCTTACAAAATGGGCAAACTCTGTCATGACACTGCTCAGGAACCCGTGATACTGCGGCGGCAGAGTGCTTACCTGTTGATATTCGAGGGAAGCGAAGACGCCACCGAAGCGTGCCAACCCGGTGAGCTGCAACACGCGACCACGGAAGCCTGGCAGACGACCCCCTCCAGTGCCCCTGGAAATATACACCAATGTCAAAGAACAAATCGCCCGCACATTCGACGGTCACTCACGTTTGTGCCTCCTTGATGGCGGCGGCGTCACGGCGGGCCTCGTGCACCTGCCTGCGCCACCAAGCCTGCCACTCATCCACGCTTTTCTGCGCAGGGCCTTCAAGGTTCAGCGCGTCGCTGAGCTCTTGCCACAGCCGCCGCCGGTCGGCGACCGTGAGGCCATGCTGCAGCTCAATGGCTTTCGCCGCGAGCTGCGGATGTTCGCTCATGAAGGCGAGCACCAGCGCGCGCTGACCGTCGGAAACGCGGATGAGCCGCTGCTGCTGGTGGCTAGCGGTGCCGTTGCCTTCCGCCATGACTACGCTCGACCGAGCCAACGACTTCGAAAGTTGCGCCGTTTAGTAGTGGAGTTTTGAAAACAGTAACTGCTTGAAACAAAGTTGTACCTAGCGCCACCACTAACCGTCCCGCTAAATTTAGCGTTGTTTAGAACAATAACAGAAAACATACGTTTGGATTGTATTGTATTCCTTATTAAACAATTGAAAACTAGTGCCAACACATTTTAATAGCGCGCAATAATAGTCAAACACTTCTTAACATGTTACAAACACTTTTTACTTTGCTATACGGTGCCCAAGTCAACGTCAAAATGATGACGCAAGCCTCCATTTCCCTCTTTGTCTGTTCACTTCCTCTCGTCCTCGCGACCTTTGCGGACCGCCCACTTTTTGACGTCACCGACAGACCGCCTCCGTCCGGATTTAGAATTTTTATATAATTGCACCACTGATGAAAACAGTTAAAGAATTCAGTGCGTGGATTACCACAACGTCTCGCCTCATGCCTACACTCACCGATCGCGTAGATGCGCTTACTCAATTAATACAACAGCAAAATGACCAATTTCACCAAAGAATGATAGCAGTGGAGTCGTGGACCACTTCGCAGCCATCGAACGAAACGGCGCCCGGAACTCAACTATGGCAACCCATTTCGCCACCCCCCGCTTTGAGTCAGCCGCCAAAATTTATACCCCCCCCCTCCACTCTTCACCATAGATAAGCAATCTACGTACGACATTTGGCAGTGGAATTGCGGAAGCTACGTGAATAAGAAAGCCGTTTTACCACAATATGTTCGTGGTAAGAACAAGCCAGATATTATTCTACAGGAGTCGCTTGGTTTGGCCAATGTAGAAGGGTACCGCACGATCGGCTGTGCCACTGGAGATATCGCCCTTACAACGCTAGTCCGCAGAGACCATACTGTTATACAACACGATACTAAAATTAGGCACATAGATAACATTCTATTTGAACTCATAGCATACCGCAAAACACACGCTAGCCCCTACGTACTCAACATATGCAGTATAATCCTAAACACAAAAACACAGGTTTGGCACCCTCTTTAAGAGCGCTCTCAACATCGCTGGTTCCAATTTCATTATGTAGTGAAGAAGAGGAGCTTTTATCGGCGCCTCAGGGGCATCGCCATCAGCATAAGCTCGTGCTTGCTGCACTTGGCCGGACGCTGCTGACTGCTTCGCTTTCTGCGTTCTGCTCTGAAAATAAACCCCGTTACAAGTGGTGGAGTCTGCTGGGTTTCGATCACTCTGGAGCTTCGGAATCGCATTTTACCATCTATTATGCCTACCGACGCAAGCACCGCTCCAACTCCTCCACCGGCACCGCCAACTGTTCTCTGCGCCAGTTCTCTGCGCCTGCGAGATCCCCCTGTTTTCTCGGGCACAGAAGACAAGGACGTTAACGACTGGATTTGAATGTACGAGCGAGTGAATACTCACAACAAATGGGATGACGTTGCCAAGTTAGCCTACGTCTCCTTCTACCTGGCGGACGTGGCCAAGCTGTGGTTTATAAACCACGAAGCGGAACTCCCTACATGGTCGGTCTTCAAAACGAGCCTCACACAAGTTTTCGGACGGCCTGACGTACGCAAACGCCGTGCCGAACAACGCTTACATACTCGGTCGCAGCAGCTTAGTGAGAACTTCACAAGCTATATTGAGGACGTTCTGGACCTTTGCAAGCGAGTCAACTAGTCGATGTCCGAAGAGCTTAAGATCAAGCCCATTATGAAGGGCATTGAGGACGACGCTTTCCGAATGTTGCTTTCTAAGAGTCCTCACACTGTCCTAGAACTGACCGAGCTATGCCAGAGTTTTGACGAGTTGCGCAGGCAACGTCTTTCCACCCGACGTCCCTCGGTGCTCCACGACTCTTTGTCCAGTCTTTCCACCCTTGGCCTAGGAGAAGACCATGCCCCTCTTCTCTCCAAGATCCAAGAGTTCATCCGCGCTGAGGTCGCTCGTCAGCTCTCTTTGATATCCTGCGTACCCGATCAACCACGCAGATTGACGACTACACTCCGCGACTTCATTCAAGACCAGGTCGCACAAGTTCTTCCTCCCGCCCGTGAACCGCCCCCAGTCGCCGCACCTCTCACGTACGCCGAGGCCGTTGCTCGACTTCGACAGCTTGCGTTCCAGCCAGCGCCTATGTATTCACCGCCGCCCTTTTCGCCACCGACCTATTCACCGCCGCCTATGCCGATACCGCCTCGGCCGCAGTTTTCTGCCCCCCAGCCGCAAGTCGGAGTCTACTCCGACCAATGGCGGACCTGCGACAACCTTCCCATATGTTTTGCTTGTGATGGTGGTTGCCACGTGGCACGTTATTGACGTCGTCGCCAGGCTGCTAAGAACATTCGACGAATGCTCTCTTTCGACCCACAGTTTTCTTCTACGCCTTAAAGCCCTCCTTCCTCTTCCTTTCCTTCTGATCGTCCACACGGCCCGACCCACCGCTCCCCATCTCCACGTCGACGTTCGCTTTCCCCTATGCGTTGCCGTTCCGCACCCACCGGCCAGGAAAACTAACGGCCGCAGTTCCCGAGGCACGAACTGCGTCCCCGTCGCCATGCACAAGTCCTCGCCCCTGTGCAGCTAACGTCATTGAAGTGTCAGTCGATGGTATCGTCGTCATTGCGCTTGTCGACACCGGAGCCGCTCTATCCGTCCTTTCCATCAACCTGTGCCACAAACTCCGCAAAGTTTTCACGCCATTATCCGGCCTCTCTCGTAGAACGGCTAACACATAAAGTGTAACACCTCTCGCAGCCTGTACCACACGAGTCGTCATCGAAGGGATTGTGTATATTGTCGAATTCTTGTTTTCGCCCTCGAGTTCCCATGACATGGTACTCGGCTGGGACTTCCTTGCGAATAATAATGCCGTCATTGACTGCTGTCGCGCTGAACTTGAGTTATCTGCACTTCCTGATGTTGACGCTGTCGAAGCCTCTCTGCCGTGTTATAAACTGTTTGTTTCCGACGACACCACCGTACCACTGCTGGTTGATTGATATGTGGTGTTTAACGTCCCAAAACCACTATATGATTATGAGAGACGCCGTAGTGGAGGGCTCCGGAAATTTAGACCACCTGGGGTTCTTTAACGTGCCCCCAAATCTGAGCACACGTACCACTGCTGGTGACTGTGTTGTGTGACGCTATTTCCGACGATGATGTTTTATTTACGCCCTCTGCCCTGTTCATTCAACGCAAATGTTCTCCACTGCCCATTGCTCTCCTTACTCTCCACCATGGCGTCACGAAGACGCTCGTGTACAATACGCTAAAAGGGCCTTTACCTTTATTCTATGATGAATGTCTCGGTCACGTGCATCCGATCGACGCCCGTCACAATTTTGACGCTCCATCTAGTTTACTTTCTACGGACCTCAGCGCACTCATTTCTGACTCTGTTGTTGACCAGTCACTCCTTGACGCTTTCCACCGCTCCATCGATGTCGCAACATCTTCTTCAGAACGAAGCCAGTTAGTGAACCAGCTGCAAAAGTTTCGTACTTCTTTTGACAGCCACGCTTCTGGCTTCAGTCGCACATCGAACATATCTCACAAGACTGACACAGGAAGCCATGGATGGATGGATGGATGGATGAATGGATGGGTATGGCTGTACCCTTTAGACCGGGCGGTGGCTAGCGCACCAAGCCGTAATATAAATGAACCAAAAACTATATTTTTTTTCTTAAAAAGTGAGTTTGAGGATTCGTGCTTTGCACTGAAGAGTTTAATTTTCACTCGTGCCTTGACTTTAATCACCAATCAGATAACCTCCTTCTAGTTAAGTCTACCCGCTTAATGTCTATTTTGCCCTTCCGGTCCCTAAACCCCAGTGCTTTGAAAAACTCTGCGCCATCAACCTGAACTATGGGGTGAAGCCCTTTACAGAACATAATCAAGTGTTCGACCGTTTCTTCTTCCTCTCCACATGCAATGCATACTCTGTCTACCCCTTCGTATTTGGCCCGATAAGTCTTGGTTCGCAGTACTCCCGTCCTTGCCTCAAACAGGTGAGAACTACCCCGAGTATTATCACAGATCCTTTTCTTGGCAATTTCCTGCTTAAAAGTTCAATAGATCTCTACCGCGGACTTCTTAATCATGCCCATTTTCCACATGTCAGTCTCCGTTTCCTTCACTTTCTTCTTAACCGATAGTTCTTTTTGGTTTGGCCACCTGCTGTTTTCTAAGTATTTACCAGTCAACTTCCTGGTTCGCTTCCTCCATTTTGTATTGACATTCTTCATGTACAAGTAGCTGAAAACCTTCCTAGCCTAACGCTCCTCCTTCATTTTTCTCAATCGCTTCTCAAATTTTATCTTGCTGCTAGCTTCCCTGCCATCAAATGATGTCCACACCATATCACCTTGTACTCCCTGATTTGGTGTATTCCCGTGAGCTCCTAAAGCAAGCCTACCTATTCTACGTTGCTTAATTTCTAATCTTGCTTGAACTTCTGATCTCATGCACAAGACCGCATTGCCGAACGTCAGCCCAGGAACCATGACCCCTTTCCATATTCCTCTCACAACATCATACCTATTGTAATTCCACAATGCCCTATTTTTCATCAATGCTGCATTCCTGTTACATTTAGTCGTCACGTATATTTCGTGTTCCCTCAGGTACTCGGTCCCATTGCTTATCCATACGCCCAGATATTTGTATTTATCTTATCTCTAGCGTGACCTCCTGTATCCTAAGCCCACTACCTTCGTTTTCATTGAAAATCATGACTACTGATTTTAGCTTACTGAATCTAAAATCTAACCTATCTCCCTCATTATCGCAGATGTCCATCATTCTCTGCAAATCTTCCTTGTTGTTGGCCATTAGCACTATATATTCTGCGTACATTAATGCTGGTAATGCCTGATCAATAAGCTTTCCTTGTTTGACTAAACAGAGGTTGAAGCCAAGTCCACTTCCCTCTAATTTTGGCTCTAATCCTTGTAGATACATCATGAATAATAAGGGTGACAGGGGGCACCCCTGCCTAAGCCCCCGTTTTACCTCTGCAGGCTTGGATATCTGTTTTTCCTACTTTATAACTACCTTGTTACCTTTATAGATACCGTTTAAAAGATTAGTGACTACATGTTCCACGCCTAGTTTGTCCAGTATTCCCCACAATTCCTCTTGAACCACGCTATCGTACGCTCCCTTGATATCCAAAAATGCTAGCCACAGGGGCCTGTGTTCCTTTTCTGCTATTTCTATGCAATGCGTCAGTGAGAACAGATTGTCTTCCAACCTCCTGTGTTTCCGAAACCCATTCTGCAGTTCCCCCAGCACCTCCTCATCTTCTATCCATGCCTGCAGTCTTTCCTTTATAATCTGCATCGCCAGCCTGTAGACCACTGATGTCACTGTTATAGGACGGTAGTTGTTTATGTCAGCTTTGTCCCCCTTCCCTTCATTGATCATGCTCATCCTGCTAAGTTTCCATTCATCGGAAACTTCACCATCAATTATTATTTTGCTCACTGCCTCTCTCAAAGCCTGCTTAGACTTCGGACCTAATGTCTTTATCAGCCTAATTGGAATGCCATCTGGGCCTGTTGATGTACTACTAGGAACCCTTTTCTCAGCCCTTTCCCACTCTCGTTGTGAAAATGGAGCCATTGCACCACTCGATTCCTCCTTGTCTATTGTGGTGCATAAAGTACTTCTTTGTTGAAATTTTTCTGTCACCCTTGTTTTTATAAATTCAATAGCTTCGTCCCCTTCTAGCCTAGCACCTTGGGCTGTAGTTATAAAACTCTGCTCTAGGCTCGTCTCATTTCTCAGGGAGTTTAGATGGTTCCAAAATTTCGCAGCTGGCTTTCTATCTTTTTTATGTACTTCTTCCAGCCACTGAGCTCCCTTTCTTCTAATATTTTCATTGATCAGAAGGAATGCAGCCCTTCTACAGCTTAGAAAGGTTTCCCCATTTTCTTTCAACATCATCTGTCGGTTCACCCCGCTGCTTAGCATGTCTATGTTCCCTAGAGCCTTCCTGACGTTTTGCTATGGCTCTCTTAACTTCCTCATCCCACCAACTTTTGCGTTTGTGTCTCCTTTTCTGGGGTGACTTGTTACGCGTCTTAGCAAGCTCTAGCTCAAAGAGTCTAATTAGATTCGTGTATGTCCACACTGTCTTATTATCCTTCGTGATTACTTTCTCAATTTGGTTAGTGGCTATTTCACTTTGCCTTTCTGAATAAAAAGTTTCCTGTTGTCCTAATATCCTCCGTGATTACTTTCTCAATTTGTTTAGTGGCTATTTCAATTTGCCTTTCTGTATAAAAATTTTCCTGTAGTTGCTCAATTTGTCTCCTTCCCACTTTCACTGCTCTTCCAAAACTTAGCTTGATACGTTTGTGATCACTACCCAGACTTCTGGAGCCACCTTCATCTATGTGCATTCCTATGAGCTTATCATACATCCTATGTGACATCAGTGCATAATCAATTGTCGACTGCAGCCTTCCTACCTCCCATGTTAATTGCCCTTCACACTTCTCGGTACTGTTGCAAATGATCAAATCGAGCCTTTCACACATATCGATGATCATTTTCCCTGTCGGGTCGGTATACCCATCTTTATCTTCTATGTGCGCATTCATGTCTCCTAGTATAAGTATCTCGCACTCTCTTCCTCACTCCTGAATGTCCTTTGATATACACTCTACCATTGCCTGGTTTTCCTCTCTGGCCTTTGCTCCCGTGCACAAGTACACGAAACCATGGAGTGTCATTTGACCTGCCACTTTCCTTTTTAGCCATAAATGTTCCTTGCACTCCTGCTTGACCCTTTGCCAGTGTTTACTTTTATGAATGAATGCCCCAATACCACCCCCTTTTCTGCTGCATTCTGTTCTATTACAATTATCCCACGCGTAGTCCGGATTGTTCGGAGGTTGTTCAATGCCCCTGAGATGTGTTTCTACAAAACCGTATACCATCGGCCTCTCTTCCGTTAGCTGTTCTTCTATCTCTTCCCACTTCAGCTTGTTCCTACCACCCTGCATGTTAATATACCCTATGTCTGAATTGGCTCGGCGCTCGTGGCTACGTCTATTTATGCCCCGGACTCTACCTATCTTAGACATTGGTGCCCTTTTGGAATCATATCTGTCCATAACACCTGTCGAAGAGTCTCCCTGGTTGTTTTCCTTGTTACTAGCTATCCTGCACCCCGAAGGGCTCGCTTGCCCCCCAAAAAAGCTACTGCGCGTCCTGCAAGTCGCCAACCCACCTCATGACCTAGCCGCCCGTCGAAGTGAATTCTGTGTCGTTGAAAACCACCCCACCTATGCGCCTCTCTGTTTATTTCCACCACCTCAAAGCCTTTCTCTCGACTCATCCGCCATATCTCTTGGTTTGCGTTGACAACCGCTCTTTTCAGGTTGCTATCACGCACCGGTACCTCCGGTATCGTGCATATCACTACCTGTACCTTAGGAAAAGTGTCGCGCATGTCATCGACGCCTTTCGCCAGTGTGGTTGCTAGTCCTGCTGTATCTTCATTTAGGAAATCGTTTAAACCGCCTGAAATTATCACGAGGTTTTGTCTATCAGCTGTAGTTTTGAGTTTTGCGCTCGCTTGCCTCATGACTGCTTCAAGCTTGCGTCCCGAGAACGCCCCTACTGCAACCCTCTTGTCACCTCTTACCCTCTCTTTGATGGCTTCTGCGCGGATGCCACGACCAGTTGACCTACCAACCGTGACACTTCACCACCTGTTAATACAAAAAGGCCATGACATCGTCTTTCAGTGGTTACCTGGGCATAGTGGTATAGGCGGCAATGATTCTGCAGATCATGCTGCTCGCACGTCACATAAAGAAGCGAACAGCGTTCCGATACCGCTTTCAAGAGCGAATGCGGCGAGGCAGATTCATCAACTGGCCCGCAGTCTCACACTGATTGAGTGGAACACACCAAGCATACGACGTACACGACTGCACGAGCTCGACCCTTCACTACAACTGCGGCCTCCACCCGGCCTACATCGACGTGAAGCTTCGCTTCTCTATCGCCTTTGGCTGGGAGTTGCTTTCACGAAAGCTTATACCACGTTAATCAGAATTACTGACAGTGCGGCGTGCGATGTTTGCGGCACCGACGAAAATATTGAACAGCTGCTGTGTCATTGTCCTCGATTTGCCTCAGAGAGACAAGTACTTGCCAACGCAATGCGGCGACTGGATGATCGGCCTCTTTCTGTGCAGGTGCTATTACAGCAACGTACACATGCCTCGACAGCCCACAAGGCAGTGAAAGCCCTGCTGCGTTTCCTGAGAAAGACAGGCTTGTGTGAACGCCTCTGACATGCGGTAGAGTTCTACACGCTGCAGTGAAATTACTGTCAGTCTCTCCCCCACCCCCTTTTTTCCCTCTCTTCCCTCTTTCTCGTCTTTCTTGTCCCCATCCTTTATCCCCCAGTGTAGGGCAGCCAACCGGATGTCTTTCTGGTAAACCTCCCTGCCTTCTCCCTTTTTGTTGCTTCCTTCCTTCCTTCTGTGCATCGATTTAAATTCGAGTCCCAGGCGATTATCACATGCTGTGACTTTTCAGCTGGAGCGTCCTGCACCTGGGGCTACTTGCACCTGTGACGCTGGCTGCTTTGTCTCCTCCTAGCCCCACCACTACCTCGCTGAAGCTGGGCCTTGCGACAGTTGAACCGGCTAAACCCGTTTTTTTTACAAACTTGCCTGCTCTTCCTTCTCCACCGTTCTGGTTGCCGGTTCCCTACTGTTCTCTCCATAGGCCGCTTCTTTGTTCAGCTTCGCTAGTGCTTCCTCGGTGGACTTCAGTCTTTCTCCCATTGCCCTCGTTTTCTCTTGCTCTGTCGCCAACGCAGTCTCGAGCTCATCGGTTCTCACCAGCAGTTCACTTTGGGCTACCATAATTTTCTCCATTTTTTCCTCGACCTCACATTGCCTACACTTCGCGTCAGCCTCTTCTCTATCCGCTTCTACGCTTGGGTCCACTTTCAAACCCACTCCACATCCTGAACACTTTACAGTCTTTTTAACCATGTCTTTCTGACACCAATTGTCCCTATACTCGATAATTACTAGACTCGAGCCGTGCACTACGAAAAAAAAGAAAGTCTAAGCTCTACTACAAAAAATTGCGTGTTCAATGTACGCGCACCTCCCCCACGGGGTGGCAAAAGAAAAAAACAACAACAAAAAATTTCAAACACACACACCCGCACTAACTAATAAATACCTGGTGACTGGCCCCCGAAAAAGCCGTACCATATAAGTGCTACGAACATTTCAACCGCTGCCTTATAATTATAAGTACAAGTTCAAAACATGCAAAAACACTTATCTGCGCAGCCGATCCGGAGCGCTCAAAAAACACGTCCATCCACCGTGACAGCCTGAACTGAACTCCCGACGCCATACTCTCTACGGCAGCGCCCCTACCGAGTGTCAGCGTCGGAGTGCCGTGTTATTGATGACCAGGTTGCTGACATGCTCCAGCGGGGTATTGTACAGCTTTCTAACGGTTCCTGGGCGTCACCGGTCGTTCTTGTTAAGAAGAAGGACGACTCTATTCGGTTCTGTGTGGACTATCGTCGTTTAAACAAGATCACCCGCAAGGACGTTTACCCGTTACCGCGAATAGACGACGCCCTTGACTGTTTGCAGGGAGCGGAATACTTCTCTTCGCTGGATTTACGGTCTGAATACTGGCAAGTTCATATGGAAGCATCTGATCGACGGAAAACAGCATTTGTCACACCGGATGGATTATACGAGTTTACCGTTATGCCTTTCGGCTTTTGTAACGCTCCAGCCACTTTTGAAAGAATGATGGACACTATTTTACGAGGCCTCAAGTGGAACACATGTTTATGCTACCTCGATGACGTAGTTGTCTTTTCCACTGATTTCGACACCCATTCAAATCATCTCGAGCACGTCCTCACACGTCTCAGTGACGCCAGCCTTCAACTAAACCTCAAGAAGTGTCGTTTTTGTGCCCGGCAACTCACCATAATTGGCCACGTCGTATCGCGGGATGGCATACTTTCAGACCTCTCCAAGCTTCGAGCAGTCGCCGATTTTCTGAAGCCAAAGAACTTGAAGGAACTTAGAAGTTTTGTCGGCTTGTCGTCATACTTCCGACGCTTTATTAGAAATTTTGCTTCCGTATGTGCGCCTCTTACGGACCTTCGTAGCGGCGACAACGACCTTTCCATCTGGACACCAGCATGTGATGATGCATTCACCAAATTACGCCCCCTGCTGGCTTCACCACCCATCCTCCGCCACTACGATCCTGCCGCGCCCACAGAGGTTCATACTGATGCCAGCGGTGTTGGACTTGGCGCTGTGCTCGCGCAACGAAAGGCAGGGTTTGATGAATATGTCGTCGCCTACGCAAGCCGAACTTTGACGAAAGCCGAGGCTAACTACTCCATGACCGAGAAATAGTGTTTAGCTATTATTTGGGTCCATTGAAAATTTCTCCCCTACCTCTATGGTCACGCAATCGACGTCGTCACTGATTACCACGCCCTTTGTTGGCTATCCACACTTAAAGACCCTTCCGGACGACTTGCTCGCTGGCCGCTCAAACTTCAGGAATACGACATCCTCGTTATTTACAGATCTGGTCGTAAGCACACGGACGCCGACGCCCTTTCTCGCTCACTCATATCGGATGAAGGTGTTTGCCTCTCTTCCCTCGAGCCTGCACTTGCGTTATCCGCCTTGCGCAACATGACGGTGGAACAACGAAAGGATCCCTGGATCAGTGGCCTCATAAGCATTCTTTCTGATCCTCTCACTCCATCGCCGTCTCGCACTCTCCGCCGCCAGGCTAGAAACTTTTCACTAAGGGATGATCCTTATCGACGGAACTACCTTTCTGACGGTCGCAAGTGTCTCCTTGTGATACCCCGCCATCTTCGAGCTGCTATCTGCGAAGCTTTTCACGCGGACCCACAGTGCACCCACGCAGGCCTCTTCAAGACATACGCTAGGCTTCGACTCAGATTTTATTGGCGTGGCATGTATAACTACGCGCAAAAATTCATTCGCTCGTGTTCTCAGTGCCAACGACAAAAGTTAACTCCCGGGCAAGTCTACCAGTCACAACCTCTTCCTTGCCCTAGTCGACCTTTCGATCGCGTCGGCATTGACATTTACGGACCACTACCATCAATTCTAGCTGGTAATCGCTGGATTATTGTTGCGATAGACCATCTGACACGCTATGCCGAAACAGCCGCGCTGCCGACTGCCACAGCCCGTGACGTTGGAACGTTTTTATTGCAACGTTTCATTCTGCATCATGGTGCCCCTCGCGAGCTCTTAAGTGACAGAAGCCGTGCCTTCCTTTCTGACGCCTTGAAGGAATTACTCAACGAATGCGGAATTGTGCGCCGCACAAGTACAGCGTACCACCCTCAAACGAATGGCATGACGGAGCGCTTCAACCGTACACTTGGCAATATGCTGTCGATGTACGTCGCCTCTGATCATTCAAATTGGGACCAAATTCTCCCGTTCGTCACCTACGCGTATAATACTGCCGTACAAGCTACTACTGAGTTTTCGCCATACTTTCTTCTGTACGGACGAAAACCTTCAAATACAGTAGACACTATTCTTCCATATAAACCTTATGAGTCTGAAAGTACAACTCTGTGCGAAGCTGCCCGACATGCTGAAGAATGCCGCAAGCTTGCCCACTCTCTTTCTAACGAGGACCAGTGGCAGCAGCAATCCCGCCAGACTGGGGACCGTTCGTCTCCAAACTTTCCACCTGGTTCATTGGTATGGCTTCAGGCACCTGCTATCGCACCTGGCCGCTCCGCAAAACTTCTTTCCAAATACATCGGGCCATACCGCGTTGTGGAGCAAACGTCACTCGTCCACTATATCGTGGAGCCCATCATCCCATCCACAGACCTACGCTACCGCGGCCGCGACACTGTCCACGTCTCTCGTCTCAAGCCATATTATGACCCATTCGTCGTTTCTTCTCCCTAATCCGCCAGGATGGCGTCTTTTTGTGCAAAGGGCGATTGTAGTGAAGAAGAGGAGCTTCAGCGGCGATTCTCGGCGCCTGAGGGGCATCGCCATCAGCATAAGCTCGTGCTTGCTGCGCTTGGCCGGACGCTGCTGACTGCTTCGCTTTCTGCGTTTTGCTCTGCAAATAAACCCCGTTACAATTGTAATAGGAGGCAATTTCAATGCTCCATATACAGCTTGGGGTATTCATAAGCTCAGCTAAAATGTCGCGATCTCTGGCTCGACACCCAAAACGAAGGCTTAACTCTCATCACGGATCCAAGCGCGCCTGCCCGTGCCGGCACCAGTTCTAGCAAGGACAGTACACCAGATCTCACATTTGTCAAACATGCACCCACGACAACATGGCGTAACACACTAGAGGCTTTAGGTAGCAACCACTACATCATCGATATCCAAATCAAAGGGAGCCCTTCCAAACTGGTAGGAAAACAACATAAGCTAGCCGACTGGGCCAACTTCAGCAAGTCACGAGAAAATAATGTCTCACGCATCGATGATATTGAACATCGGACCAACTCTTTAAGACTGGACATTAATCACGCTACACAAACAGTGCCCAAAGAGGCGCACCTTAAGGAGATTGATAGCCGACTTCTACATATGTGGGAAGCGAGACAATAACTCCAAAAGAGGTGGAGAGAGCTATAGACTAATATTTCCGGCAGATTGCTGGGATGGGCTCCCACCTAGGGGCCAACGGAGAGACCGTGTCTCCAGGCAGCTTCCTTGGCCTGCTGAATCGCGCAAAGTTGTTTGTCCAGGCCCGAACTGAGCAGCGCAGTCCGCCAACGCGCCTGAAGGTCTTCATTGGAGGCCGCGACCCCAGAATTTCTGACTGATGCTGGACATTCTCATAGAATATGGTCAAGAATGGCTCTGGTGATACAGTACTGGCTAGATTAGAACTATAGACGTTGGGATATCTGTGGTGCATGATGACAGGGTTCGTGTATGTGCGTGTTTATAGCTGCCGCCACTGAACAGACGGGGCCCGATTTAGCTTGGGGTGAGGTGGAGGGCACTCCCGCCTTTGCAGTCGATAGTGTGAAATTATGTCATTAAATTTAGTGAGCCGATCATCCCATTTCCACACCGGCGCAGAAAGGTCCGTTTGGGTAGCCGCTTCGTCTGACGTGACTCTTAACGTAAACATTGTCGAAATTTGGGCTTGTTGGTGCATTGTGACGACTGAAATAGCGCTAAGCAACGGGGACACAAAAAGAGGACACACCTGTGCGCCTGTGTCGTGTGTCCTCTTCTTGTGTCCCCGTTTTTTAGCGCTATTTTCAGTCTCCTTACGTAAAACCTGGAGCCACGTGTTGCGCCACTTCATTCGGACTGGCCTCCGCGTTACCTAGTGGTGTGTGGTCAGGGAACCACAAGATGTGCACGTATTTGTCCGCCTCGTAAATTTTGCCTGTACTAAGAATTCACAATGCCTCAGGGGAGATTCTGCCGCTGGCGTAGTTTTGAACGGCTGTCTGCGAGTCGCTGATTACGCATAAGGCGTTAGTGTGGGCTATGGCCATCACGATAGCCACTTCCTCTGCCGTTTCTACGTTGCGTGTGATGATTGACGCGCTGCTTTTGCATTGTTGTGTGTAATCTACGACAGCAGCCACGAAGCGGTGACGTTCCTGGTAGCGTGCTGCGTCGACAAAGACTGCCTCATGGTTGCGCACAAACATCTTTGACATGGTTCTGGCTCTACTGACACGTCTGCTTTTGTGTTCAGGGTGCACGTTTCTTGGTATGGTTGGTACTGTTAGCTCAGCACGGATAGTGCGTTGTATGTCGAGTTTTTCTACGTGTTGAGCATGGTAAGAAATACCGAGATAACATAGAATCTGGCGGCCTGGCTTAGTCTTGGCTAATCGCTCGAATAGGGAGATTTGTTGCGCCTTAATAAGTTCCTCAAGGGTATTTTGTAAACCAAGTTGAAGGAGTAGTTCGATGCTGGTGTTTTGAGGCAAACCTAGCGCTTGTTTGTGAATTTTTTAATTAGTCTGTTGAGTTTTTACTTTTCCGCGGTGAACCATCAGTGATACGCCGCCGTGTAGGTGATGAGACTTAGAACAAATGATTGGATCAAACGCATGATGCTGGCCTCTCTCATGCCTTTGTATTTATTGGCAATGCGCCTAAGAAGGCGCATCGTGTTAGACGCTCTAGCTTCAATGATGCGAAGTGTCTCTCCGTAGGTACTTTTACTTTCTATGATCAAACCTAGCCCTTGGATTTTGTCCACAGTGAGTATGGCGTGACCATCGCTTGTAGTGAGTTTGATATCAGCGTGTGCCTACGCTTGGGGATGTTGTTTGGGTGGCTACCTCTAAGTGTAGGGCGATATAGCAGTAGCTCAGATTTCTCCGCTGAGCAGGATAGTCCAGTTCCTTGTAAATACCGTTCGACTGTGTCAATCCCCTCCTGTAATCTCTGTTCAATGGAACCGTCACTGCCGTCGCACACCCAGAGGGTGATGTCGTCGGGGTAAATGGTGTGATAAAGTCCTTGGATGGTTTGAAGTTTTGAAGGAAGACCAATGAGGGCGAGGTTAAACAACAAGGAAGAAATCACGGAGCCCTGCGGGGTGCCCGCACTTCCTATGGTTATTTCGGACGACCTGAGTGCTCCCACAGTGATCGTGGCCGTTCTGCCCGTAAGAAATGCCCTCATATAAATGTACGTGCGAAGGCCAAAGTTTAGGGTATTGACCTGAATTAGAATGGTGCTATGCGTGACCGAGTCAAAAGCTTTCTGGAGATCAAGACCAAGTATGCCCTTAGTGGAGCGTCCTGCACTGTCTATGATGTGATGCTTAAGCTGCAACATGGCATCCTGCGTTGAAAGATGCCCGCGGAAGCCAATCATGGTGTGTGGGAAAAATCATTGTTTTCGAGGTAATTTGTCAGTATAGCCAGGAAAGCGTGTTCCATCAATTTGCCTATGCAAGATGTTAAGGAGATGGGCCTAAGATTGTCAGTACTCAGTGGTTTGCCTGGTTTCGGAATCAGAATCACCTTGGCCGTTTTCCACTGCGGTGGCAAGATTCCGGTGTCACAGCAGTTAATACAGTCAGTGATCGTGGTCGACTCATCGTCCAAATTTCGTATTATATTATTCGTGATGTTGTCCGAACCTGGTGCAGATTTGGTGTTAAGTTTTTGTAGGGCGGCACGGATATCCTCTTCGGTAAATTCTTCGTCTAGAGTGGTGTTGACCTGGCCCGTATAATCTAGGTGCTGCTGAGTAGGAGCCTGAGAGATATATTTGAGCTCTACCTCCCTAAGAAACTCCTCGTCAGTGCCCTTGTAAGCATGTATTAGTTTGTTGATGGTTTGTCGTTGGGCAGTTTTGCTGTCTTCTGGATCGAGCAGGAACCGTAGAAAATGCCATGTTTTACTAAGACTTAGCTGCCTGTCTATCGCATCGCAGGTTTCATCTCAGTGTTGCAGGCTTAGCTGTGTTGCATACATCTATACCTCTGTGTTCAGGAGTGCTATGCGTTTCCCGAGATTTCTGTTGTGTTTCTGTGTCTTCCACCTATTTTGGAGCGATTGCTTTCCCTACCACATGTGGAAGAGCCGGCTATCGATCTCTTCGAGGTGTGCCTCGGGAGGTACGATTCGGGTGGCATTATTAATATCCTCCTAAGGCGTGTGTATCCAGTCCTCTATGTCGCTGATGGGTTGGACCTGGCTCTCACGTGGTTTGCGGAACTGGGCCTAGTGTACCAACTTATTCTGTTTTCCTATAGGTTTACGTGGACCACCTTGAACATGTACCTTGATGATGTAGTTGATTGATTGAAATGTGTGGTTTAATGTCCCAAGGCCACCATATGATTATGAGAGACGCCGTAGTGGAGGGCTCCGGAAATTTCGACCACCTGGGGTTCTTTAACGTGCAACAAAATCTGCGTACACGGGCCATAAGACATTTCCGCCTCCATCAGAAATGCAGCCGCCACAGCCGGGATTCGAACCCGCCACCTGCGGGTCAGCAGCCGAGTACCTTAGCCACTAGACCACCACGACGGGGCCTTGATGATGTAGTGGTCGCTGCCCAGGTCCTCCAGGGTATTTTTCTAGGTGGCTGCCGATGTGTTTCTTGTGAACGTCAGATCAGGCGTTGTGTCTTTACTGGAGCTAGTGCCCGCACATGTGGGTGTGCTAAGATTGGTGATGAGAATTAATCCCTTCTGCTGCTAGTCAAACCAGAGCGCCCTATCTTTAGGAAACACATAAGAGTATCCCCAGGCAGTATGTGGTGCGTTGAATTCCCCCGATATTAAGATGGGATTTTGGCCAGCGATTTTGAGGGCGCGTTTAAAGAGTGTGAGAAATTTGTGCTTTTTTGTTTAGAGTTGCTGTATATGTTTAGTAGAAAAAGACATTCGTGTGTCTTTCGTTGTGGAACGAGTTCAATGAATATATGGTCTATATTGGTAATTTCCGTGTCGAGTTGCGTGAATGTAAGGTTTCCTCTAACTAGGGTGGTAAGGACAGTCGTCTCCGCATTCGCATGTTCGATCGAGCGGTAGCCTGCCAGTTTAGCGAGACAATGTGTCTCCTGCAATAAATTGATATCGGGCTTAACATTCCCCTTAAGGTATTCGTGAAGATTTGCTTGCTTTTTCACGTAGCTTCTACAATTCTATTGCCAAATTGTGTAGGCGTTATTTCTAGCTATGATGAGACGCAGGGGTAGGAATGCTACCGGCTGTATCACACTGAATGCCGACGAGGAAGGGTTCTTTACATTTGCTGTGGGGTCCAGTCCGCAAGGTGGCAGAGGGGTGATTCTAGCCTCCACAACGATGAGTCGTTGTTGTAGGTGTTCGTTTTATTGCTGGGTAGTTTTAGCTATAGTCTCTACTCGGTCAGTAAGGGCTGAGATCAGTCGGGATGCGTTGCTCATCCACTAATTTAATTCTTTGACTGATAGCTGAACTTCCTTCAGAACTTTACTCTCGGGCGTCACGCGTGTGGGTTTGTTTTCATTGGTCTGGGTTTCGGCTCTGCACTTGGAAGGTAGTGGTGTTGTACCTTCTTCCATTTTTTCGCTGGGTGTAACCGCTGAGAACGGTGGTACTGCTGATGGAGCATGTTTTGTTCTTTTATAGTGGTGTAACTCCTCCTTGAGGGTCCTGTTTTCCTCTCCTAAAGCTGTAATTTTCTGCTTACAATGTGCTAACATCTGCTTTAGCTGTGCTACTTTAGCCTCTAATTTATCAAATTTGCCTTGAGAAGCGGCCTCCTCAGACCCTGAGCGCGCCCCCTTGACTACGTCTACCCAGCCCACCTTGAAGGTTGCACCAAATCCAGGTGTACGGCTCCAAGATGTTGACTGCGACCAGGAGCGGGGCCGAGAGCGGGGCCGGGAGCGAGACCGCGACCGAGACCGCAACCGAGATCTCGACCAGGCTTTCTTTGCGGGCTTCCGGGTAGGGGTAGTGTCCCGCTGCTCGAGGCTGTTGTCGAAAGGTGTTGGCTTCGTCGGGTAGTCTTTATATTGTTGTTGTCCCTCCCATCGCCGGCCTTTCACCAGGTACGGCGTCTTGTAACGTACCCTGCACGCCTTCTCGGCTTTCTGGTGGTCGCCACCGCATAGTTGACAAGTGGGCTTTCATTGGTTATCTTGCGGGGGGTTGGTCGTACCACAGCAACGGCACACGTGGTCTTTCGGGTTGGGGCATACATCTGCTCGGTGCCCCAGGTGACCGCATTGGTAACACGTCTATATCTGCTGGCGGTAAAGGGAGCACCTCAACATAGCTCCACCGTATCGGACGTATTTTCGCACGCGAAGACCAGCGAACAGATCGCCGTCGTTGTGTTGCTGAGGCGTTTCGCAGCGATGGCTGTGGGGTTCTTTGTCGTAATCAAATCAACCGTAATATCTCGGGTGGTATCTTCCAACGGGATATCACGTATCACGCCTTTTGACGTACCGTCGGGGGCTGCTTCATATGCGCTGGTATCATACGTCTTGTTGCCGACCACAATGCGAGAGATTTACTGGTATCTATCAGCATGCGCCTGGATGGGTGTGCACACAACGATGATATTTTGCTGGAAATTTGGGCATATTGTGTCCTCATTTTGGGCGTCTCTCGGAATTTCAGCGGCGGGGTAAATGCTAGTCGCCAGTCCGGCGGCTCCATGATCGGCAAGTCAAAGGCCGCCTCTAGGTCGGATGTTGATCTCGTAGTCACCTCCGCGCAATAGAGGCATCCGGATTAATCTTGTTAATTGTCTCAGGCATTGCTCACGCTGTTTCTTGCTGTTATTCGCTCGTTGAGAGTCCGCACCGGGTTCTAGTGACGGCCCGCGGATCGAATTCTTTGATCCTACGGTGCTCCATCCTGTACTTTCTTCGAATTCTTCATGGGAAATACGTTCTCCCTCCACAGCGACGTCTATTTCTTCTCAGAAAGTCGGACGTGTCAAACGCGCCGACCGGCAATTCTTGCTGCCCGCAGAGCTAGGCCGGCCTAGGCAGCAACGTCTCTGGCAGCTGCGTTGCCGGCGGCTTAGCAGGCGTTAGGTGTAGCTCTCCCGCCAGCGTGGTTGACAAAAATGCGTCCGTAAAGGTGTCGAAAATCAAGTCCCCACCTGGAACTTGTTGCCGGGCGATTCCTGATGACAAGCTGATCACGCGGGTACCAAAGTCTTGTGGGCTTCTAGGTGACTTCCGCTGCAAAACATGCGTTGAAACCGGAGCCGACACGACGCGCGTACACTCGCTCCGACGAGAGCAGCGTCTCTCAAAGATGTGTAAAACCCCGAAATTAAACAGGAACCTTCGGAAACATAAAGTGCTACTCAACAGGAACACCGAAACATACGCTAAAGAATTCAGCCAGCAACAGTGAAATGACATTTGCAACTCCATGGACAAGCAAATAGGTTTCGGAAAATCATGGCACCTTCTCCGTCATCTATTATACCATCAGAACAACAAACCAGTTTACCGTCAACATATCAATAAGCTCATCCATGATTACACAGGTACAGAGGAGGAACTATTGCGAGAGAAAGCACACACACACCTCCCGAGCTCCTCCTCAACTACACCCAAATTATAGCGGTCAGACAAATGCAACTCGTGACGAGGAATTTTCGGAAGCAGAGATTCGCGCTGTACTACACCACCTTAATACCAAATCAGCTCCTGGTTTGGACTCTATTACAAACAAGACACTACGTAACCTAGACGATGAATCTATTAGTCACTTTACGGACTACATTAACGCATGCTGGACCACAGGACGTCTACCCCCACATTGGAAGTTTGCCAAGATTATTCTTATCCCCAAACCGGGCAAGCCACTGAACATTCACAACCTTAGACCCATCTGTCTAACTTCCTGCGTAAGGAAACTGATGAAGCACGACTTCTTAGCTCGACTAAGAGATTATTTTGAAGACGATGGCGTTCTTCCATGCACTATGTTAGGTTTACGAAGGCACCTTTCATGCCAGAACACTGTGTTTCAATTGAAGCACCAAATAGTAGACATTACGACCCGCTCAACCACGGTTATACTAGGTTTATATGTTAAAAAAGCATTTGATAACGTTACACACAGTACAATACTCCAACAGGTTAACTCCTTAAATCTCGGAACTCGAACGTATAACTATATTAGTGACTTCCTAACAAACCAACAAGCTGTAGTAAAACTGGGTGCACTCATCATCTGAAATACCCTTAGGAAGTGCAGGAACTCTATAGAGATCCGTGGTATATCCTATGTTATTCAACTTAACTCTCCGCGGTTTGCCCTCAAAACTGTCCATGATTACCGGGCTTCATCACAGCATATATTTTGACAATACTACCCTTTGAATAAGTGATGGCAGCGATGGCTCTATAGAAGAACGGCTACAAGAAGCGGTAAATGTAGTGGTACAATACCAACGCGGAACGGTGCTTTCGTGTTCAGTGGAGAAGTCTGAACTCTTTTTATACCGCCCCAAACTCAGAGGCAGACCGCTCAAACAGTAGTGTCCAACAAGCTCATACGAAGACATTACCCTGAAGACCACTGATGGAAACGTCATACTGACAGTCGATAAAATACGGGTGTTAGGACTTTTGGTTGAAAGCAAATGCACAAATGGTGAAACAATCTGCAAATGAGAAGCCAAAGTTGCGCAAACAATGCGACTCATTAAAAAAAAAGTAATAAATATCAGGGAATCAAGGAATGTATTTTTCTCCAGCTTATCTACTCCTTTGTGCTCAGCCACATTACTTATGTCGCTGCCTACCATCGATGGTTCGCGGCGGAAAGAGCTAAACTCAACGCACTCATAAGAGTTTACAAACAGGCGCTAGGGCTTCAGCACAGTACCAGCACGGAACTCCATAAATTAGGCCTTCATAACACGCTTGAAAAAATAATTGAAGCGCAAATCATCTCGCACTACTAGTGCATGAGCAATACGAAAGCATGTCACCAAATTCTCGACAGTCTCGGCATTTCTAACCACGCACAGCATGGTATGAAATGTGACATACCACGTGAAATCCGCGCTAAACTCGTGTGACCACCATTGCCAAAGAACATGCACCATGATGACAACTCTGTTACCAGCCACTAAACTGTTTTAGCGGGACGGCTCAGTGCTCTCCCATAGTTGAGTACGAAGTACTCAAAATCGTTCAACATATTAGATGCGGAAGCATCTTATACTCGCGCCTTGTAGTGCGCCGTCCGCGCCGTCCGCACCGCTTCTCGAACATTCGACAGCTGACGCGCGCGCATGCGCTGTCGCGCCGTCGCCCACCACCTGTGCCGCGCGCGCTTCTCCTTCGAGAACATTCGACAGCTGACAGCGCATGCGCCGTCGCGCCGTCGCCATCTGTGCCGCGCGCGCGCTTCTCCTTCGAGAACATTCGACAGCTGACAGCGCATGCACCGTCGCGCTGTATATATACTCAAGGTCGGCGCTCGCTCGCTCAGTTGCCGCTCGTCCGTTGGTTCGTCGCAATAAATAAAACACCGCCCTTTCGCATACGTGCCGTACGTGTTCACTCATTTAACACCCCATTTCACAACCACGTTAACCAATTTAGCCATCGACCCAAGTAAGTCGCAATTTAACACCCGTTAACCAATTACATGCTTCCGCATCCTCCTCAGTGTTCCCCCGAGGGAAGCTGCGGGCAATTTTTTTCGGAAGCTCGAAAACGTGAACTCACAATGAATAAATTAAATACGACATCTTAATGATGGGAGCTCCGTACTGCCTAAAATGGCTCCACGTGATAATAAAGGGGAAACTTTTTTATTTTACGGCGAAAATACGGGCACTCTTGTGGAACTACCCTTCCTGGCGGTAGGATGCCGGCGATTTAGCTCTGTAGCTTTCGTTCTAATGCCAAGAAAAGTTGTCACCAAGCATAGTACACTGTAGCAGAAGCAAGGAAAGACGTCACGCGCGCCTCGTGCCCTTCAGCACTTTTCCCTTTTAAATGTTAAGCATTTCGTAGCGAACTTCAGTGACATTGAGCATATATGTCAATCCATCAATCAATCCATCGATCAATCTAGCTGCCTACGAGTTTCAGCTATCATGGCCGTTTTGATCATGGTACCGACACCAAACTTGGTTGGCATACCATGACTGTATGAAAAATATTTTACTAGTAAAAACAAAAATCATGATTGTATGTCATGAATGTCATGATTTATATTTAATGGTCCTGGAGCTCTTGCAGTGGTTTCGTTCACATGGCATGTGGCAAAACTGCTATGGTAAGACATGATTGCATGGCGAACACATGCGATAGACCCCAACACGAAAATCATGACATTTGTGTCATGTAACATCAGAACTACCTGCCACACTCACAATGCGCTCGCAGCCCTTTCGCTAGCGTCAAATATACCAAATTTGGTATTACGGTACGTGAATTGATGACGAAAAAATGTGACTGGTGCAAACATGACAATCATGAGAATCCGTGTAATGAAACAACATGACTACATGCCACGCTTATCATGCGCTGGCGGCCGTTTCGCTAGCTTCACATGTACCAAACTAGGCATTACGCGACGCTAACAGACGACATAGGTAAATGGCACATCCAACGTGAGAATCACGCCATACGTGTCATCTAACAAAATGACTACGCGCCACACTCATGAAGCGATCGCGGCCGTTTCGCTAGCTTCACACACACCAAATTTGGTATTACGTGACGTGACGTCAATATAGGATGAAGGTATGTGACTTGTGCAAACATGATAATCATGAGATGTGTGTCATGTGAGAGCAAGACTACATGCCACAGTCAAGACGCCAATACATTTCGACATGACACGGTGCGCATGCTCGCTGGTGTTCATTTCGTCGCGTCACGCAGGTGTTGCCATGCCAGGTGCCGGTCTTGCTATATACTCGACGGTGCACCCCACGCCACGTAGGTTTGACGCATGCGCGTTTCAGCACGTCCGGCATCCCTCAGTCATAAAATGGGGGACACGCAGTGTTGTCTGGGTAACGCATCGGCAGGAAATGCAGCATGTCGCATTTCGCACTGGTTGCCGTAGGGCCGCGCCGACGGACGCTGGTCGCGGTGGTCAAGGCAGGCGTCAAACTATGGAGTGCTCGCGTTTTGCTAACGTTGCGTCGCTGTGCCCAGCGTGCGTGCGTGTCAACGCTACATTGGAGTATATTGGCTCCTTGATGATGCGCTCACTGCCTTTTTGCGAGCTCCACCTATACCGAATTTGGTATTACTTGACGCCAATGGATGATGAAATATATGACTGGCGCAAACATGGTAGTACCAGCACGCTTGTCGTGTAAGAACATGACAACATAATACGCTCATAGCGTGCTCATGGGCGTTTCGCTAGCTCCACATATAGTAAATTTGGTATCACATGACGTGTATAGATGACGAAGGTAAACGACACAACCAAACAATCATGACGCGGAAACGATGTACCACATCATTTACCTCCACCTTGTAACATTGTGCTGGTATCAACCTTTCTCATTCGTGCTTCGCATAGGATCGATTCCCTACTGTGTGACAGATCTGCCAATTTGTTTGATTTCTTTAATGTGTGGCTTTCTCAGTGTGATCGTGCATGCGCGCTTGGACAAGTCGTGACATCCCGCGGCAATCTCTCAAACGACTGAGCGCGCCATGTTCAAATCAGCCAATGGTTGGAGAGATGAGCTTTCTACGAGTGATTTTTCAGCATATTCCGTGATTTATCTAGAGAAAAGAAAGCAATTTTTTACTGATTTTGATAAATATTTGTAAATATAAGGTGGCGTGCTGTGCTATATTTGACTCGCGTGTGGTCGAAAGCCTCTGCTATCGATCGGCAGCCTTTTCTAACCATGCTCACAAAATGTCGCAGGGCCCCTTTCACCGAAACGCATGACAAAATTTCTTGATCGCTCTTTTTGTCTGACACGCCAAGCGATAAATGGGAACAAGTTTTGCAGAGATATGCTCTGAAAATGCTTCCACGCATGCTGCTTGAAGGCCTTGTTCCCGACAATAACATCTGAACAATGACCCGCCAATAAAAATTTGGCAGATACCGCGTACCTGGGAATGGGCGTTATGTGAAGCATGCGGGGAGAAGGTGACCGTGTTAGAATTTTTTTTCAAAAACGATAGTCTTTCTTGGGAACCTGCGGCGCAAAAATGTCTGTCTGTCTCTCCATCTGTCTGTCTGTCCGTCTGTCTGTCTCTCCATCTGTCTGTCTGACCGTCTGTCTCTCTCTCTCTCCATCTGTCTGTCTGTCTGTCCGTCTGTCTCTCCATCTGTCTGTCTGACCGTCTGTCTCTCTCTCTCTCCATCTGTCTGTCTGTCTGTCTGTCTGTCTGTCTGTCTGTCTGTCTGTCCGTCTGTCCGTCTGTCTCTCTCTCTGTCTCTCTGTCTCTCTGTCTCTCTGTCTGTCTGTCTGTCTGTCTGTCTGTCTGTCTGTCTGTCTGTCTGTCTGTCTGTCTGTCTGTCTGTCTGTCTCCCTCTGTCTCTCTCTCTGTCTGTGTCTGTCTGTCTGTCTCTAACTCTGTGTCTAACTCTCTCTGTCTCTAACTCTGTGTCTAACCCTGTCTGTCTCTAACCCTGTCTGTCTCTAACCCTGTCTGTCTCTAACCATGTCTGTCTCTAACCCTGTCTGTCTCTAACTCTGTCTGTCTCTAACTCTGTCTGTCTCTAACTCTGTCTCTAACTCTGTCTCTAACTCTGTCTCTAACTCTGTCTGTCTGTCTCTCTCTCTCTTTCTCTGTGTCTCTCTCTCTCTGTATGTCTCTCTCTCTCTGTATGTCTGTCTGTCTGTCTCTGTCTGTCTCTCTCTCTCTGTCTGTCTGTCTGTCTGTCTGTCTGTCTGTATGTCTGTCTGTCTGTGTCTGTCTGTCTGTGTCTGTCTGTCATAAATCTGTAATATGCAGATTCCATGTTGCAGGACATAGTCATCCTAGGAAATGTGAATGTATACAATTGTAAATAGTAACAGAGTTATCAAGTTGCAGCACATATTGAGTTTGCTTTATTAGCTTATGAGGCAATAAAAGCTGTTTATTTACCACAGCGTCCGCCATGTTTGAGTTGTGCAACATTACGAGTGCATTTCATCAATTCAAAACAAACGTACTGAATACAGCATCCACTGTTGGGTGAAACCGTTGTGAATCAGCGTCCACGAAGTTAAGAAGGCACTTGTTTTGCTCCCGCACACATACACGCTAGATCAACACAGAGCTCTCAGAACCACAGATGCCGCGGGAGAAATTTGACGCACTAATGCACCATCATGTCCAGTTACCACGCACATTTCAACTCGTGTGGCGAAAACCAAACTACTTGCTGCAGTCGCTAGGGTGAGAATGCATTGTCTTAGAACTTTCAAAACGGCGTAGGACCTTACAGAAGGCTGAGGTCAACGCAGTGATGCCGTGGTGTCTGACTGACATGTAAGTGATAATAGGCCTGAAGTGGTCAGATTTTCTGTCATTAATAAATGATTTGTTCTGAAGAAGAAGACTATGTTGATTGATCCGCCTCTTTTATGTTGTCCATAAAACTTGGATTTCTTTCTCTCTCTCTTTTCAGTCGCACACTTGTGGTGCTTCACGCTTGTCAATCTCTGAGAATCATTCAAAATAGCCGTGTAGCGGCCAAACGTCGCCTAGTTGCGGTAGATTTCTGTCAAACAATTCTTATGCAAATGGGGACCGGAACAGCATTTTTTTAGTTTTCTGACTAACGAATCTGTCCAGCACCAATTTTAGGAGTAGTTATCCGTATTACTGTAGTAATGTTCCTAGTATATATCTAATAAGTCCATATACCATCAGTCCCTATTATACATTTATTTGTTATAGTAGCTGTTTCACCCACCCATAGTAATGGTAGTGGCCTACCGTATATTTACGTGGTCAAAAAGATCATTAGGGCAACCACACGTGGTTATTCACGGTGTGATGGCATAACAGCGATTAGCTTCGCGTCAAATGCTTCTTGATAAGGCGCGAAAGAACATCAACAGACAGTAATTTCAAACAAGTTTCCGATTATTTGCAGGAAATAATATGCTGTCCAAGAAGGGGGAAGCTCACCCGCTTGGGATTGTCCATTGTAGTCAACGATGGGGTAGTGATTTTCAAGGCAGGCCTTCAGGAATTTGGCGCTCAGTTTAGTTCTCTCATTTGGATACATAACAGGCACTTTCCCGGCAGTACCACGATATAAAGCTGTATTTGGAAAGAAGCATAAGATATATTTTTACATTCTGAAATAAAGTCGTAAATATGACAACCAATATATGGCGATATTACATATCGTGACCTAATACGTACGGCTATATTTTTTGTGTTAGGCACGTCAAGTGTGTATTCACGGGGATAGACCCAGATCAAAGGGCCTGCAATGGAAGCGTAGGTTCAGTGGCAATGTTGTGTCATTCATAATTGTCGAAATAATTCTCATTAGAATCAGTGCCGTCTACAAATGTAACTCTTTGTGAACCATAATTGCAGATGTCGGGCTCTTCTGGCTCTCACTTCTTCCTATTTCATGCGGACAATGGTGAACAATGCCAGATTGAACGTTACTATATTACTGAATTGTTCTAACAGAGGATGCTTCTCAAAAACAGCACAAGAAATACTCATTCGTATATTCTCTGGAAAATGGTGAGAGATGAATACTCCCAGGAGAGCGAATAACACCCAGGCAATGTTGCGTTCACTCGTTGATTTCTATAAATTCCGTGACGCACATGAAAGATTCATGAAGGCGCGAACACTGCGTCAGTCTCTTCAGCCTGCAGTGTTTTGAGATCCGCGATGGAATCGACCCTGTGATTATCTTGGGAGAATGTGTGGCATTGACTTTAGTGTAGGCAGTGACAGACATAATGAACGCTCATGCTTTCCCCTGAAGAGCTAAATCGCTTATATTCATGGGGATCTTTCCTCATCACACTTATCAAATGAGTTGATTCTTTGGTTCTCAAGACACAAAAGTCCAATTTCACATTGCTGCTTTAGCTGTTATGGATATAACTGTAGATATTTGTTGTTACAGGCGAAATGCATAACTGTAGCTTACTGAATGTATTCTGCAGACAAAAGTCTTGCTTCCTTGTTTCGATAATCACATGCACCGAATCACGTCGTCCCATATACTGCAGAGCGGCGCCCTGAATGAATGCGATAACGGGATTCACAGCATTGTTGTGAGACTCCCTCATCTTCTAGCCATGCTCATGTCATGAAATAAATTCTGCAGTCCTGTGGTTATTCTTAGAATGAGACTCACATAAGCGTTGCTTTTCGGCGTAGCATGGCAAGTCGTATTAAGTATCACTGCTTCATTTGGTACTCACATCATCATCATAAGCCTGACTACGCCCACTGCAAGGCAAAGGCCCCTGCCATGATACACCAACCAATCCGGTGTTGTGCTTTCTGCTGCCATGTTATACCTGTGAACTATTTATTCTCATCGGCCCACCTAACTTTTGTCTCCCCTTCATGCGTTTCCCTCCTTTGGGAATCCAGAAAGTTACCCTTCATGACCAGTGGTTATATACGTAGGCACTACGTGCCCAACCCATGTCCGATTCTTCTTGATTTCAACTAATATCCTTAACTACGGTTTGACTCCCGACCAACTCCGCTTTTCTTGTCTCTTAAAGTTACATCTATCATTTTACTTCGTATCACTCGCTGCGTTGTCCTCAAATTAGGCTGAACCGTCTTTGAATGCTTCCATATTTCAGCTTCGTAGGGAAGTACCGGCAAGATGCAGCTGTTATATACCATCTTCTCAAGAGTTAGTGGTATAATATAAAGAACATTCAGGGCGCACTTTCCATATTGAATATAAAGGCTTATCGCGGTAAATCTGGTGAATAAGCAAGCCATCTTTTTCCCGTCTGTTCTGTATTTTACGGCTGTAACATGCAAGAAGGGGCAATATAGAAGCGGCGGCCGCGAGCCTGCCGCTGACAGAAAGAAGAGGCGAATGGCGATCGCGGGTGTGCTTGGGAGGTACGCGGCAGCCGCTGGCAGCGGGCAGTTGTGGTCGAAGCTTACAAAAATACACAAGGTTCTTGGTCTGGCTCCGCGTATTCCCTGCGAGGTTCTGGGCTGAGCAGTCTAGTAACGCCCACTGTTGGCGCCCAAGAGAAAATCTCCGCCCCTGGGCCGCAAACATCTAGGCAGTCTTCGACCATGGCCCTGCCGACGCCACTGGCCATGCCCACCTCTTCTGTCCAAGGAGCGACGGAATCAGTCATCGATTTTATTGACGACCTTTTCGTATACTCGGCAGTTAATGGCTTCTTGGAGTCTGACGTGCTCCGGCGGGTCCTAGCAGTTGCCCTGAATGGTGCCGCAGATCGATGGCGACATATTCACCATACCTTCCAGTCCTGGAACCAGTTTGTCGCGGCATTCAGGGAAGAACTTCTGCCGATCACCTACGACGGCCGTATTCGGCGTGAGGTCGACGCCCGAACGCAACAACCACTAGAGCGTCTGCCAGATTATGCTCAGGTCATGCAAAAGCAATTCTGTCGGGGAGACGACTGCTCCTGAGGACGTTACGGTCTTGCAGGTTATTCGGTGATGCCACCCTCATTTCATGGTACACCTTTTGGGCCGCTTCTTTCCTTCCCTCAAGAAGCTTGCTTGCTTTGCTCAGCAAATTGCCGAGCCGTCTACTGCGGCCGTATCCATCGTCGCAGGGGAGGGAGGTGAGCTCCATGAAGGCAAGGCAGATGTCCATTGGTGTCTACAGGGTTCATGCGATGCTGCTGACGTTAGAGCGGGCGCTGACGCGACGCGATACAGCCCTGCGGAGTGAGCGGGGACACCGATCTTGAATGGGCTCACGAAGTCCCGGTATGAAGCAACAGCATATATGACGCGAAGGAAGACGACGAGGAATAAGAGGAAAAAACAGAGTTGTGGTTTGCAGGTACATGACAATAACACCAGATGAATGGAAGTCTGGCACGAAGGTGGCCCACTCTGGTGACCTTGAGAGGGACAAGAGTACCCTTTAAGCCTAATTGGATCGTTTGAAGAAGGACGCACTGTGGCGTACAACCCACATGAGCCAGTTGGAACGCGAGTGTGGAAGCTTGGCTGATGCACGCGATGGTCTCCAGCACGAACACGACGTGTACAAGCCCAAGAAAACGAACATGATTGACGAGAAGAATCTTCACACTTCGGAACTGAAGGAAAAGGTCCGCATACTGGAGAAAAAGTTAGCTGAAGACTCGCCAAATCGCAGTCACATGAACAGGCTGTTTGTGGATTCTCAGAAGCGTCTCAGGAATCGGCAGCCACAGTGCGCCAAGTTCAAAGAGCAGTTGCTCGAGAGGGACACTGAACTAGCAAGCATGAGGCGCAACCGTGAAGAAAAGATTCAGTGACAGCGTGCACTCCAAGACTTACAGCTGCACGAGCCCTGAATGCATGCAGCTAATCTCCGTGCGAGCTAGCCCCGGCTAAGCAGGACTACGATCGGGAGGCTTGTCAAGCACGCGTGCAAAATTTGGAACTTGGCAAGAAGAAAGCAAGGTGTAAGAAAAACCAGGAGCTAATCCAAGAAATTGAGGCTGGCCAGTACACTGCTAGCCAAGGCCTCCGAACTTGAGAGGCAGTTCAGTCTTTCGTCACACTCTGAGACTATCATGAAGCACAGTCTCACGCAAAACTAAGCTAAACCAGAGACCATGCATGCCGAGTTTGCAAAACTGAAGATGCTCTCGGCAGATATTAGGAGCGTACGACCAATGGAGGAGCTTGAGGCAAGGAAGCATCAAGTGGAAAAACAGCAATTCAGGCTGAGAGAAGAGGTGACGCAGCTGCAGGAATTCACAGAGAGGGCGAGAGAAAAGGTGGAGCAGTTGGAGGAAGCGGTGGACAATACAAGCAACTGCATTCGCGTGTCTGGCATTGCGCGCAACGTAGCTGTGCTTGAGTACCAAAGCTGCGTCTAGAGAGAATGCGAAAAGTTGTCAGGTATCCACATCAGCGAGTACGAAGAAGTATGCACCGGTGGCTTTTGCAGTCCGAGCTTCGGAAAGGATGTCATGACCCCATGGCTGCCGAGGCCACCAGCGTTCGAGGACTACCAACTACACGGAGGAATGGCCGCCACCGGTGCGCGAGTGGTCCTTACAGACAACGAACTGACACACGATGATGCCTTACGACTCATCGAGACTGGCGCTGCACCAGAAGCATCGGCGTTCTGTCATGCACTCGCCGACAACGGTGCTCGTCAACTTGAGCAAGTCCGGTGCGCCTCCGTCTGCAGGCGGTGGAGGAGTTGGCCCCTGTGCGCGAATTCACTGTGCCAGCCTGTGGTCATGTGTGCCACTTTCGGTCTGTCGTGGCCAGGGCTACCGGCTACCGCATCACGTCCCCCTTTCCACATTCGCCGAAAGAGAGGAGGCAGTATCAGTGAGACTGCTAATAACAGAACAAAGAGGAAAATGACGATTGCCGGAGCACTTGAGGGACACGCGGCAGCCGTTGGCAGCGGGCAGTTGTGGCCGAGGCTTAGAGGAATAAACAAGGTGCCTGGTCTGGCTCGGCGTCTTCCCTGCGGGATTCTGGGCCGAGCAGCCACGAAACCCCTACAGTATGTACCAATAACTCGCCAACTCGCCACTTTAATCAAGTTCTCTCTGTGCTCATCACACGATGATGGCCGCCGTGTTACCAACTTTCGCTGCCACAATTAGCACGCCTTTGTTCAAGAACGCTAAAGAGCACAGGCCTAAAATACGTAGACACAGAAGATAGATGGTATAATGTTTCTTTTCGTGCTGCTCTTATAAGGGTTCATGAATGAAAAACGGGACAAAAATAAAGTACATTGCTGTCATGTCGACCGAAGTACATGGCCACTACGCCTTTCATAGCTACTCCGTCGGCTTGCTCCCAGGTTATTGGTATGAAGTAATAGGAATGCCTGTCTACGTGTCGATAAATGAAAGCGATTAGGTAAACTGAGAGCGCTACCATATGACGCATGCAACATGTTGCTTAACCAAGAATACAAGATGAAACATACATACAGAATAAATATTTACAGGAGCGCAATATGTGTATGAAGAGTCCGCGCACAGATGTTTAGCAAGAACGCATGTCCATGTTTACATGACTAGACATTGTATTTTCTATATCTCCTTTTGTGTGAAGCATGTCATGGTAAGAGTGTAAATTTCTCGGAAATTGTTATTCAATCGATAGAGAATGAAAACAGCCTACTCAAAAAGAAATCTTGGTGCGCATTACAACCAGAACACGTCGCGAGCATGAAAAATGTTATCTATTTAGAAACACAAGCCTCCACTCTCACAATACCAATTATATTGCAGAAATGTCCGGAAACACTTCAGTGGCATTTCTACTCTTATTTATTAGGTTTGTAGGCGTTTCATATGTGAAATGCATGCGAAATAATTACAACACACCAACCTGCAAGAGAGACTAAGGAAGCAGCAATGGAGTCTTGCCTCTACGAGGTCCTCAACCAACAACATGTGTGTGTGTGTCACGCTCATAGAAAGACCACATATGGTTTGTGACCTTCAGACTTCGTGCATTTCTCCAAGTTTTCACGCCCTGTCTTGTAGAATAAAGACGCACCAACTACCGTAATTCTCAGAATTTTAAGTAACAAAGACTTGTGGAGGTACTTACATATATGTCATACTAAGTAACCCACTTGTTGAAAATTTTGAGGGAGCGCTATTGCACATGGCTATTGGAAATTTAAGCGCTCCAATTCATCAAAGCTGTAACCATACGAATCTCACACGACAATGCCCTAACTCATGCATCAATTCAGCATAATACGCACTCACGTCCATCATGGTCTGGAACGATCGATCTTTCAATGCTCTTGAAGTGCGGCAACACGTCATTGTAAGCCCAACCTTCTGCTCCGTACTCGTTTCTCCAAATGTCATAGTCACGCCGGTTGCCACGAACGTACAGCATGAAGGTTATGGCGCTCGATCCTCCTAAGCCCTTTCCCCGTGCCCATGGGCATTTCTGGAAAGTAAAAGAAAATAAATTGGAAAGGAGTGGTAAAGAAAACGTTGTATGCAGCTTTTGAGCAGGGCGGATAGTTGCAGTATCTAGCGACAATGATTGATAAGTGAGGTTTAATGTCCCACAACCACATTATGATTATGAGAGATGCCGTAGTGAAGGGCTCCCGAAATTTCGGTCACCTGGGGTTTTTGAACGTGCACCCAAATCTGAGCACACGGGCCTACAACATTTCCGCCTGGACCGGAAATGCAGCCACCACTATCAAGTGACAGTGAATAGGCTAGTAGCCAAGAATAGGTTAGTAGCCAGAATAGGTTAGTAGCCAGAATAGGTTAGTAGCCATAATAGGTCAGTAGCCAAGGAATAAATCAATTATTGCATGCGATAGATTGTTATCGGGGAGCTGTCAAGACTGGTGCTAACTTGAGATGTTTATTAAAATGTGTGGCGATGTACACTTTTCTGCAGCTCTGCCCTTGCTGTTAATTATGCTTGCAGAATTGACATGTTTCGAAAAGTGGTCCAGTATACTACCATCTTTTTACAGCTAAATTATCGTTGGGCATACGAGCCTTCGTTCAGAAGCAACTTGAAAGCTGAATCATTCTTATATTGTTCACATAAACCTCTACTGTAACCGGGTACGAAAAATGAAAGGAAAGATGGCTAGAGAGGCAATACAAGTTTGAGCAATTGCAAGATCACTCACTCATGATCTACCAGTGTGCATTAAGACTGCCACTCGTATGGTTGTTTCGTAAGCGTGCCAAAACGTTAACCTGAAGAAAGTATATTCAGTTGCCTTTAAAAAACCCAGAGTACAAATTTCGCAGAATAGATATGCAGAAGAGTTTAAATGTTTTATGGCAGTGTGCTAACAGAGTGCACGTTTTACAAAGCGTGTGCAACTCGATAGGTTCGACTCTGCAAAGGAGCCGCGTATAAATCATCTGGTAGTACACTCAGCGACATGCCGACGAATAATTTGCACTGCAAAGATTTCCTAATCTCAGCTGAATGGGATACAGTTCTACCACTAGGAAAATGGACTTGAGAAGTTGATATTTGAACACATATAGACTTGTGACCTAGCAGCTACTTATGCTGCTAATTACTGTCATTTACCACTATGTGAGTGACAGACGTGCTACTTACCTGACATGTCCCATTAATAGAGCCGCCTCCTCCAAATGTACCACTGAACACTGAGCTTGCAATTCAATGACGGGATTATATTTGCCAAGAGGAAATGAAGCGAAGAGTTAGAGCAGTTAACAAGGTCAAGTATTCGGTTTGCTACTCAACGATTGGAAACTAGAAGAGAGGCACTAAAGCCGCAGAGGTAAGAAATGACAGAACACAAACTGATACAAACGATGCTGCTATAGGAGAAGGTAACACGCGTCTGCCATGAAACAGCTTAGGCAGAGCTGTCTGTTTCGATGACGTGATTGTGAAAGCCTTCCACGACGTCATCTTAAGTCTCTGTGATGATGTGGATTGTGTGACCCGTGATGGGGTGAAAAGGGAACGGCAGTTCTGTTCAAGGAGTTGGAGCGCGACACGGTTAGAACAGCAGCTGCTGGTCGACGGTTCCTGTCGTGACAATGCTTAACCTGGCGTCCACCAGCCATGTGGACCTGGTGAGCCCGATTTCCGCTCTACAACTGATGCCGACTCATGGACCGGCGACCTATCTGTACCTTGCCTGAGGTCCTGGGGCGCGAGAGGTGTCACGAGGTGCCCGCAGCTCATATTGGTGACGGAGAGTCAAAGGCCAACTCCGACGATTTTTTAAGGTGAATTCATCTCAGTGTAATTCGCGTTGTACGTTATTTTGCACATTACAGTAGTCTTGCCAAACTACAGGATTGAGAGATGCTTTCATTGCTTACAAATGAATTTTAAAGATTGCCTGAAACGGCTAACCTGGCTTGCCAGAAATATCGGCAATACTGTCTGTGTGTCGTCCCTTTTTGCATGATAACGGCAGTGACGCAGCCGATGGAATCACTAACTGTGGCGGCTGAAGCATTTACTGTGCTGGCTGCAAGACGATGGTGGCGTTTTTTCCTCTGTAGTGTTTGACAGGCATTTCGGGCGAAGCTTCTTATAGCGGCACCCGTTCGTCCCTCGTGGCCGTAGTAGTAGTGTGTAACAAATATTACATTTTGACATCCAAGTTGGTGCCGGTGAGGAATTTCTTCTGTGCGTTGTTGAACAATAAAATATAGTGCTCAATATACATGCCAATGGCTGCTAAGGGGGAATGAGAGACAGGAGAATTCGGCTTTTACTTAACGCTCTCGCTGCGAATTTTTTATTGTTCAACAACGCACAGAAGACAAGAAAGGGTCGCTACGTAATACTAGTTGGGCGTAACCTCCTAGATTTTAGTAGGGTTTAGCGAGCGTTGGGCTGCAGTGTTATCATTACAGAAAATTAGTATATACCATGAACACGAGGTAGTTAAAGGTGGGAAGTAGACTTGAAGCGCAAGCCGTAAGAAAGTGCGCGTGTGCCTCCTCTTGCTCAGTCCTAGGAATTTCCGCTGAATGGTGGGGCTTCTATACGAGGAATATATTATGAGAAGATGCGAGACGGTGGTACTTGAAATGTTGAATGGGTGGTCAAACGGACACGCAGACAGATGCATGGACGGACGCACAGATGGCTGCAGGGAAGGATGGATGCATAGACAGACGCAGGAGCAGATGCATGGACGAAAGCAGGGACGGACGCACAGATGAATGTGCGGACGCACAGACGCACACACGGACGGGTGGATGGACGCACGGGCGGCCACAAAGACGCATGCATAGATGTACGGAAGCAAGAACGAATGGACGGACGTATGTTTCACCCTACTATCTATCATTCACTCCGTGGATATGCTGCCATTTTTTTTGTTCTCTGTGATTGACTGATATGTGGGGTTTAACGTCCCAAAACCACTATACGATTATAAAAGACGCCGTAGTGAAGGGCTGCGGAAATTTAGACCCCCTGAGGTTCTTTAACGTGCACCCAAATCTGACCACACGGGCCTACAACATTTCCGCCTCCATCAGAAATGCTGCCGCCGCAGCCGGCATTCGAACCCGCGCCCTGCAGGTCAGCAGCCGAGTACCTTAGCCACTAGACCACCGCGGCGGGGCTTTGTTCTCTGTGAGTAAGTGTGCAATGGCTGGTGATTGGTGCCGCTTTGTGGCCTCCACAAACCACCCACACAAAACGCAGAGTGTTTGCTATCAGGGCTTTCCATGTGAGAGTGCCCTCTGTGAGAAGTAGATCAGTGGGATCAGGTGGTACAACAGGTTACCGAGCAAAACGGTACGCGTGTTTTCTGATCATTTCGCGCCGGAGACATAAGGATGTTGTTTGGCCAGAGCCAGGCAGCTAGCCAGCTAGTCAGTCAGAATTAAAGCGTGCGGCCGTCCATGCGTCTGTCTGACAGGGACGTCGGTGACAGACTTATGGATGAACGCTTCGCCCCACTCATCATTCACTCCCAGAATATAATATAGATTTCTTATTATAACAACGCTATGTGTCCTCTTCGATAGTTACCTGTACAAAAACCACGAACGCTATCTAGTGATAATATTTTGAAGGGGATATGTTAACGCAAGCTTGCAAGATTGCGGGCGCTTGGCGGGTTTGTCTCCGGCCGTCCTAATCACATGGTGTCCGTGCGTCCGTCCATCGTCCGTATGTCTGTCTGTCTAGTGAACACTCTAAGTGCCACCATCTCGCATCTTTTCATCATATATATTTATCATATACAGGTACCGCCATTCATCGGACATTCCAAGGACCACACGAGAGGTGGCTACCTACTACTACTGCATACAACGCGGAAGCACGGCTCATGGCTTAAGGAGCTTCGCCTATAAAACGGTGAGGTAACAGCATTACTTTCGACAGAGTCGCCACTGACGGCAGCTCTGACACACTGTCAGTATCCTACATATTAGTTGAGGCTCGATGCGTTCACCTGTGCTCCGAGCTAAACTCCGAGCGTCTGCTTGGCCCGGCATCCACAGTTTTCATACACCACGCCGGCAGGACCAGCATGCCTTCTATGAAATGCGGTTCCAGGTTCCTACAAAACGTTATGTCCTACGTAGGCTGTCTGCTCGGTTGGGTTTTGGTATTGGGCCTTGTTCCCTAACAAAAATTATTCTCAAACTTGCTGAACCTTTCAGGCGCCAGGCTTGTGACATGAGTGTCTCTGGAACACAGAACCACCATCAGCTTGACATGGTAATAAAATCACCGGAGTTTGCCTTTACATGCACTAAGTGTAGCCTGGTGATCTATCAGCCTGCAGTCCCACCACCACAACCACCTCGTCACGGTCACGACAGCACAACTGTGACGGCACAAGGAACGCTAATTACGACCGCCCTCGCCGTAGCGGCAACGTTTCATAACGACGAGTAGGACAGTTTGTGTGCCGGGGTGCGTAGTAGGTTTAGAATTTAAGTAAGGAGTGCTATAACGTGTGTTTAAAACGTCACAGTGATCGGTTGTATACTAAGGTCTGTGTCATATGAACTAAATAACCTCACCGGCGTTTTAAGTATAACAAATCCTGGGGCCACCTGCGGTGATCAGTCACTTTTCGATTTTTCAAATCATTAACACTTCTTTCGGTCGTCGTAATAGGTAGCGTGCTGCGAAAGCCCAGAGGAAAGAACACAGCAAAATCTCAGCAAACGTAAAAAAAGCTACGCTTTCGTCTGTTTTATTTTTCATACATGTGTGATACGCTACGTGTTTAAGGAGGCACTATACAGACAACAATTATTCACTAGCAAGTGGAGTACAACTTGATAAATATGTTGGTTTATCGTTCCAAAAAACCACTAGTTAATTATTAGAGACACCGCTGTGGTGAAGTACCATTTCACATTCCTGAAAACACCACCATTACCACGAGAAGACGCTCGGGAAACGCGGGAACACGTGAAAATATAAATCTGGTGGAGCCGACACCTTGACACTCCCCGCACCAAGCTCTGTGACGTCACAGATTTTGACGGCATCTACAAGGTCCTACAATTGCCCTTTGTGCGATTGCCCTGTGTGGACGCCAAGAATTTAACAAACGATGTCTTAAAAATTACAGAGATTATGCACGGAGACTTCTGCGCGAATTTTAAAAATCAAAGTTCCACCTTGATTTCCTGGCTGATAACCCTTTCAGCCCTGAATTTTTAATTTTGGTCGGATGCACGTTTTGTGCGCGTTTGTCTCGTAGTTAGGGCCCCAGAAGACCACGAATGAAAATATGAGCCACTGGTACAAGCTTTTTTGAATTAATTAACGTGGCATTAAATTAGGTAGTTAGGGCCCAGTGATTGGAAGAAAAAAAGGCTTCTTTTTTCTTGCCACTCAACGGTGTACACAAAATGAAACCCAACGTCTTACTTTTCAGTGTAATACTCTCTGAAACAGCTTCGGTACGTCGTCTTGAAGATGGCGCTTACCCGCCTCAACTTACGCACCTCGGCTTCACAAAAGACCTCGGTCACGCTTCATTGTGGCTACTACCTCCACAAACGTGCCCCGCAATATTGATGTCATGTTCAGTGGGGATCATTGAAGGAACATGCCCCCAAGAATGAGCAGTATTGGTTACGTTGCCGAGATACTGGGGGAAGTGTTGTGCGGTGGTGTCAATTGACACCGCCAGGGTTTCCCGGCTGATAATGACCTTATAATAGTGATATATCACAGTGAATATCTGATCGACGTTTATAAATGTAAACGAAGCTGTTTATATATATATATATAATTTATTTATTTATTTATTTGTTTGTTTATTTATTCATTTGCGTTTTGCCGTCAGGTAACTACTGGTAGGCCCAGCAATAACACCTAGGTCCTTTAGTTTCACGGCTCACTTAATGAGCTGCAAATTCACAAATAGTGCTTAACAGCAACAACAATTGTACTACTATTACTACCAGTAGTAATAATTCAATTTGTTTTTAAATTTTCAGAAACAACAATAACCATTTTAAGCACACGATTGTGGAGCTCTTTGGAAATTTCTGCTACCTTGGGTCCTTTCACTGGCCTCAAATCAAAGTTCGCGGGCCTGTAGCTTATTCACCTCCGAATAAAGTGCGATCAACGTGGCCGGAAGTCGACGGCGTAATCGGCGGGTTAGCAGCCGACTGCCTCAACCTATTGTGCAGCAAAACAGGATTCTGAATATAGATGCATGCAGTAGCTGACCAAAATTTGGGGGTACCTAAATTTCTTCGATGTTGAGCCTGCGTAAAAAGCAACACTTCTTTGCTCTCAGCTACCGCAGAAGTACATCAACCGTGGCCGGCATAACGAGTCTGCTATACCTTGCCTTTGTTACACATCACAACTGTCCCGGGACTCGCTCACTGGATTCCGTGCCGACCGGTGGTGCCCTCGCGATCTCCTACGACAGCGCAGCTCTGGCCGACTGGGTTCGTCCTACGCCGCCTCCTGCAGCCGGTGTCTATGACAACGTCATCGCAGCTCTGCAAGACTAAATTAGCCCTACGCCATCTCCTGTCGCTGACAAGAGCTCTCGCAAGTGTCGCCCCGTCCTCGGACTCCTGTGACCGTGTTTCCATCTTTCCTATGTCTCCTATCCTCATATGTTGTTGCTCGCTGTCCTAGCGCATCTCTCTTTCTCTCTGTACCTTTAATCCTGTCCTTTTAATCCCTCCTCAGCCCCATTCCCTGTGAGCTACTGCTGAGGTGTCGCACGCTGATGCAGACAGTGACGGGGCTTACTTTTCCCTCTTATAACCACAATGTCTCGCAAGTAGAAACTGGGTTAAAGCCATGCAATAGAATAAAAAACCTTAGGAAACGTTTCTATTAAATTGAAAAATCATGCAGGATGTGAACTGTAAAACACGTTTTTTCTGTACGCCAGCCATGTCCATTGTGTTTGGAAGAAGCGAAATTTGTAGTCCAATGGTCAATAAGCCTAACACCAATTTTTAATTACTTTCCTCATAACTTTGTCGAATACAACTTATCTAACTTATTTTCCTGATAGCCACCTCATGGAAACTGGGACATTACTGGTACCTCGGCACTCGTATAACCAACACTCTTTGAAAAAGCTACAAAGCATATCAGCTGATAAAGCATTGGTAACTTCCCAAAAAGCTCCTCTCTAGCTCCATCATCCTAAAATTGTTACTATACAAGGTGTTCCACATGACTTGAGGCAATAATTTGAAAACGAAAGACTTTAGTGGCGAATCGAACCAAACGCATACTACTCGCACTAACCTGTAGGTACTCAAGATATTCTTTATTTCTTGCCATACTAATTATATATTAATTTTTAAATATTTATTCTTTCAATTATGCGCTGGAAACCCAAAATATAAACTCTGAGATGCAGAGCACTTTCAGAAACCTTTTACCAGGTTGTGAAGAAAGCCGACGAAATTAGAAAAAAAGCCGTGTGACAGACCACGAGCGCACGGCTAAAGGCTTTCTTTACAACACGTAAAAAATAACAGCGCTAGACGTATTGTACAAAAAAACAATTCGGTAGGTGGTTTCTCAAAGTCTTCTACATCTCTGTTGATATCTTGGGTTTCCAGCCCATTATTAAAAAGTAACTAAGAAATATTATTTATTACGCGGAGAAATGACAATAACCTGAGTACCTACAGGCTAGTGCGAGTACCATGTGCTTGGTTCAATTTGCCTCCTATATGCCTTTCGCATACCAATTCCTGGCTCAAGTTATGTGTGACACCCTGTATATCACGCACATTATCATCATCATAATTGTCATCATCATCATCCTGACTACGTCCACTGCAGAACAAAGGCCTCTCCCGTTTTCCACCAGTTAACCCGATCTTGTGCTTGCTGCTGCCGCCAATTTATACCCGCAAACTTCTTAATCTGATCTGCCCACCTAACTTTCTGTCTCCCCCTAACCCGCTTGCCTTCTCCGGGATCTAGTTAGTTACCAATAATGACCTGCGATTACCCTGTCTACGCGCTACATGCGCGGCCCATGTCCATTTTCTCTTCTTGATTTCAACTACGATATTCTTAACCTCTGTTTCCTAATCCACTCTGCTCTCTTCTTGTCTAATAAGGTTACACCTATCATTTTTCTTTCCATTGCTTGCTATGTCGTCCTCAATCTGAGCTGAACCCTCTTTATAAACTTACACTCGCTCTCAAATGAAAAACGCTTCATCAATGTGGAAGTCTGGTCATCTAACGTTGCCACACATGTTAGCAGCCTTCAAGAACCGTATCGCTCCTTTAATTTTGGCTAAGTACTATCATCCAGCTATATTCACTCTAATTAAGGCTTCTCCAAACATTGTGCATGAAGCTATCCACTGAAATCACTCTCACATTTGCCTGGTCCATCTATTTCTTTCATTACCTTCGGAAAGTGTTGTGTTTGTCGTAATACCCATTAAAAAGTCACTGTCTCTCATTGGAACGCAGTTATATACACACAATCATATCTCCCGACAATTTGTGCTAAAAGAGAATTCCCTGCCTTCGACGTTAATAATCATTAGCAACATTATTTCATTAGGTAATATTCTTAAAACAGTACTTGGCTAATTAACGTGTCTCTGTATTTTTCAACATTTCATTATCTTCCTATAAATTTCGCTGTCTATTGAAAGTAAAATTATTCTTGATCAGCTGCTCTTTTATGGTGCCTGTTAGCACTATTCAACTTTGTGACTATATCAGTCGCTAAATTTGTATGATTTGTGTTTTGCGTTTTAAGCTGGCACATTGTCCTTCCTTATTCCCTATGTACTGTGGATACAGATGCCAAATAAATAAATAAATAGGACGGCGGATGCTTTCACTTGCAAGTATCATTGGTAACTGCCACTTGAATTGTTGGCCACAACTTCACTTTGAGTATATGCTTTATTGAGGTCATGATTATTGAAGTCCTCGTGGTCACATGAGCATGGTGTTATAACCTTTGTATAAAGTAGCGTTGCCATCAATGTTGCATGCTCCGCAGTGTTGTTCGTGGCATTAGAAATGAAGGTATCTGACAAGAAGCAATAACGAAAGTATAACAAGAACAAGCCACATGCTATAAACATAAACAAAATGTAAAATAACCTTTTGTATGGAGCACTTACTTCGAAGGGTAACATTGAAACTTCAAGCCTAGTGCCCGTCGTGTCCAGTTCGCCGTGTTAGTAAGTAGTCAACAAGACCTTTGTCACAGAACGAGCGCTCAAAGTGGGCGTGCCGCCAAATTCTTGCGATAACGCGCCGGAGTGACGCCGCGAGGCCAGCGAAAAGAAAAAGAAAACAAACATCTAAAGGCTCCCCGGGCGCGCGACGCTCTCCCCTCGGAAGCGTGGCTTCGCCGACGAACCTCCTCACCCCACATCGGCGGCCGAGCAAGCCCTAGAAATTTCCAGAAGGAAAGGGGCGTGTATGCCGGGTTGAGTCAACTGTCGGGGACGGCCCCCGTACAGTCTCGCGCCTCTCCCCAGCCTTCGCTGCGTATCGCGCCGACGAAATGACGAGAACTTTCTGGAATGTCGCACGGAAGGTATTTAACCGAGCAGCCGAGACGAGAGGAGGAGAAGACGGAAGTTAGCCCCAGAGCGCGTAGGGATTCCGCCGTGTAGTCGGCGAAGGGTTTGTCCGTAGGGACAAAGCAGGAGAAGACGGAAGTTAGCACCAGAGCGCGTAGGGATTCCACCGTGTATTCGGCGAAGGTTTTGTCCGTAGCGACAAAGCAGGAGAAGAAGAGGATTTCGACCTGAGGGGTGAAGGCTCGAGCTACAGGCAAGAGCGTGAGTTTACCGCTATCGAACGAAGACGCGTGGCAGCAGCTACGTGTGTGAAGCCGACGTGTTTCCGGCGAAGAAGTTTGAAGCTTGGAGAGTGGCCAATTGAAGACGCGAGGTTTCCTGGAAGAGAAACTTCGGGGCAGCGGAACGGCAACAACGCTGGACTTTGAGTGAGTGATTCTCGGAAGAGTATCATTCAGACTTTTGTTTCAAGGACTTTAGACTGAATAGGTTTTCTATCTCTTTAGTCTTTAAGTGTCTTGGTTGTTCAATGCATGCGACTGCATTGCAGTGTGTACTGTTGTCTGTGTCCGTTGTTCGAGTGGGGCTAATTGTACTGTGTAGTACGTTGTTTGATCGGTGACATATTGTACTTAGCTATTGTGGAGTGAGCATATTTGTGTATTGTTTTTCTGATCTGCCATTATTGAGAATATTATTTTGTTGGTTTATCAACTCTCGGCTCTGACTTGTTCTTTGGGCCACAGCCGGCGTCCGCTGGCGCGCCAAAAAGGACCACTTCTAAATTGTCCACGCTTTCGTGGTGTGGTTCGGGGGGCCAATACTTCGGCCCTTGGAATTAGCCCAGCGATCGCTCCCTAATTAACGGGACCTGTGTGACAATTAATCTGGCGTCCGCGAATAAGGACCTTTTGGTGCAGTGTGTCCAAAGTAGTGAGAAAGAGCCTCGTGTTGTGTATAGTGCTATCGGTAGAATTTTGTGTGTTGTTCAGTGTTCTCGTTAACGAGTGCAGAGGAGTGTTCCGATAGACTGATTTAGGCAGATACTTTTTGCACGCGGCAAGGTTTTATTTGCGAGACACCATGGATCTCGAAAAGTTAGTTGCTCTTGGTGAGAAGATGGGTCTTTCTGGCGCCGAACTACGGAAGTGGTTAAGCCAGAAGGAGAAAGAGGCGGTGGAGAGAGAGAGGTTGGCAGCTGAGAGGGCCAAGGAAGAAAAAGCAGCTGAGTGGGAACGAGAGAGGTTGGCAGCTGAGAGGGCCAAGGAAGAAAAGGCAGCTGAGTTGGAGCGAGAGAGGTTGGCAGCTGAGAGAGCAAAAGAAGAAAGAGAGCAGCAATTGAAGTTGGAGCTGGAGAGAGAAACGTTGGCAGCTGAAAGGGCGAGAGAAGAAAGAGAAGCAAAGGAGCGACAGCTGAAAGAAGAAAGAGAGGCAAGGGAGTGACAGCTGAAAGAGGAAAGGGAGCAGCAATTGAAGTTAGAGCTGGAGAGAGAAAGACTGGCAGCTGAGAGGGCGAAAAAAGAAAGAGAGGAAAGGGAACGGCAGCGACAGCACGAGATAGAACTCGAGCGGCTCCGTTTGCAGCAGTGAATTGAAGCTACCATCCAAGCTAGAGTTGAAAGCAGCGAACGGGAAGATCATGGTTTCCGCTTGAACCCAAGCAAGCTGCTTGTAGCGTTTGATGAAAGGAAGGATGACCTTGACGCGTACCTTCACCAGTTTGAGACGATTGCGAGGAGCCAGAATTGGCCGGAACATCAATGGGCAACTGCTTTGAGTACTTGCTTGAATGGTGAAGCGCTCAGTGTGTACGACAGGCTGACGCCGACTGATGCAGCCAACTATGCAAAGGTGAAAGCTGCTTTGCTGAAGCGATTTAGATTTTCTGTGGAAAGATTCCGGGACAGATTTCGGACAGGGAAGCCAGCTGATGGTGAGACGGCTACGCAGTATGCCGCCCGACTGTGCCATTATTTTGACAGATGGATTGAACTTTCGTGGACAGCGCAGGAGTACGATGAACTTAGAGAGCTCCTAATCAGAGAACAATTTCTTACTGGTTACCACCCAAGCCTGTCGCTGTACTTGAAAGAAAGGAAGGCTCAGTCACTTCAAGGAATGCTTGAATTGGCTGATCAATTCCTGGAAGCGCAAGGTGGAACTAATTTGGTCAAGGTCAAGAAGGAGTGTCCCGAAGATTCGAAAAATTCGGCTCCCGAAGAAAAGAAGCGTGCACCGGAGAACATTCCGCGATGTTTTCTGTGTAACCGAGTGGGTCATCGCGCGAAAAACTATCGAACGATCTTTACGAGCCCCACGGTTGTAAAATGTTTCAAGTGTGGACAGACTGGGCACAAAGCAGATGCTTGTCGGAACGGAGCGAGTCAAACTCACCAGGTATCCCGTGTGCAAGCGGCACCGAAATCTGGTAATAATGCCGTCACCTATGGATTCGTAGAGTTGAAAAATGGGGAGAAAATTCCTAATGTGGGTGCTGTAATGTCAAAACTGCCAACCGGTGGCACGAAGCGAATGCCAACGCTACCTGGAAAAGTTGCGGGCAAGAAGATTACGGTGTTAAGAGACACCGGTAGCTCCACGGTTATCGTGCGGAGAAATTTGGTACGGGAAAGTGAGTTGACAGGCAAAACAAAACCGGTTTGCCTAATTGACCGCACGGTTCGGATGCTTCCCGAAGCAGAGATTGAGGTTGAAACCCCGTACTTCAGCGGGAAGGTTACGGCTCTATGCATGAAGACCCCCCTGTACGACCTCGTCATCGGAAACATCGATGGGGCGCGAGGGCCGAATGATCCAGAATGTTTGGGAGAAGACCTTAAGATAGAGCCCTCGCCAACCCAGCGACCGCGAGATACAGTGGAGGAGCATCCCGTGACTGATCTCACTCGAGCCCAAGGTGAAGCCGCGGCGCAAGAGACAGCGAATGAGAAGATGATCGAGTTGAATGAGTTCACGTGCTGGGCAGCTGGACGTACGTCGGCACGACCCCAACCGACCATCAGTGTAAAGGTGACGGAGTCGGCTAGCCAGGCCCAATGCCGTGACATGAACAAGCTGGTAAATAAACAGACAGGACCCGTTGAACGTTATGACCCTTTAACGGTGTCGGAAGTGACAACGATGGCTGAGACGTCGCCTCAGATATCGTCGTTGGAAAGGGCTCGCCGAAAAAGAAGGTGGAACACAAGAAGAGATCGAGCGAGCACCGCAAGAAAGGGCGCAGGCGCCGCTCAAAGTACACAGGATAAGGGCTGAGGTCGACTCAGAATGTGTTTGGCAGTGCTGAGTGCCATATGTTGTGTTAATGTGGTGTTATCCTGTGTCACAAGTGTCGAAGTGTCTGTGCTGTGATGTGATGTATAGTGTTGTATAATTGTTGTAAAGACAGAACTTTGCACGTTTGTATTGTTTGGAATGTGTGATGAAGTGTTGTACTCATGTACCTGTGGTTATATTTCGTGTGTTGTGTAATTGAATTACAATGTACAATTGTATTGAGTGAACTATTGTGAATGTGACGTGTCAGGAGCGACGGACTATGTTACAGTCTGAGTGTGTGGGGACTGTTCGCGCTCGTTTGTGTGATTCTGAATATTCTGAGATAATATTCTTAAAGTGGGGGGCAGTGTCAAAGAACGAGCGCTCAAAATGGGCGCACCGCCAAATTCTTGCGATAACGCGCCGGAGTGACGCCGCGAGGTCAACGAAAAAAAAGAAAACAAACATCTAAAGGCTCCCCGGGCGCGCGACGCTCTCCCCTCGGAAGCGTGGCTTCGCCGACGAACCTCCTCATTCCACATCGGCGGCCGAGCAAGCCCTAGAAATTTCCAGAAGGAAAGGGGCGTGTATGCCGGGTTGAGTCATCTGTCGGGGACGGCCCCCGTACAGCCTCGCGCCTCTCCCCAGCCTTCGCTGCGTATCGCGCCGACGAAATGACGAGAACTTTCTGGAATGTCGCGCGGAAGGTATTTAACCGAGCAGCCGAGACGAGAGGAGGAGAAGACGGAAGTTAGCGCCAAAGCGCGTAGGGATACCGCCGTGTAGTTGGCGAAGGGTTTGTCCATGGGGACAAAGCAGGAGAAGACAGAAGTTAGCGCCAGAGCGCGTAGGGATTCCGCCATGTAGTCGGCGAAGGTTTTGTCCGTAGCGACAAAGCAGGAGAAGAAGAGGATTTCCACTTGAGGGGTGAAGGCTCGAGCTACAGGCAAGAGCGTGAGTTTACCGCTATCGAACGAAGACGCGTGGCAAGAGCTACGTGTGTGAAGCCGACGTGTTTCCGGCGAAGAAGTTTGAAGCTTGGAGAGTGGCCAATTGAAGACGCGAGCTTTCCTGGAAGAGAAACTTCGGGGCAGCGGAACGGCAACAACGCTGGACTTTGAGTGAGTGATTCTCAGAAGAGTATCATTCAGACTTTTGTTTCAAGGACTTTAGACTGAATAGGCTTTCTATCTCTTTAGTCTTTAAGTGTCTTGGTTGTTCAATGCATGCGACTGCATTGTAGTGTGTACTGTTGTCTGTGTCCGTTGTTCGAGTGTGGCTAATTGTACTGTGTAGTACGTTGTTTGATTGGTGACATATTGTACTCAGCTATTGTGGAGTGAGCATATTTGTGTATTGTTTTTCTGATCTGCCATTATTGAGAATATAATTTTGTTGGTTTATCAACTCTCGGCTCTGACTTGTTCTTTGAGCCACAGCCGGCGTCCGCTGGCGCGCCAAAAAGGACCACTTCTAAATTGTCCACGCTTTCGTGGTGCGGTTCGGGGGGCCGATACTTCGGCTCTTGGAATTAGCCCGGCGATCGCCTCCCTACTTAACAGGACCTGTGTGACAACCTTATATCACCTCCCCAGTGTCAGAAAAATTTTTCGCACTATGCTTACGCTAGCCGGGAAACCCGATCATGTTGCGGGAATGTTCAAGCACGGGGGCTTGAAACATGTGGCCTCACGTGGTCCACAGGGCAGTATCAGTCAGCCCCCGGCACCGCGCACGTCATTCATACCCCACATTTTTTCGCCAATTCGTGTGACATGCTGGATGAAAGTAGACATGAATTTCGAATCCAGTTTTGCTCTGTATTGTCTATTCACCAAACGTTTATGCTTTGCCAAATAATCTCCATCGTCAGCTTCATGCCACTCGGACTTAAGGCTCAAAAGGTTGATGAATCCTCATATATCACAATGCGGATGTGGCTTCCGGTAGAGGTACTGGTTAAAAAATTGGCCCTGTATCTGCATGTTTCACTGCAATTGTTGTTGAAAGACGATAGTCTTGCGAGTGGAAAGATAGAACAAAACGTTTGATGTACTGTGCGAGAAAATAGGTGAATTGTATTTTGGAAGCGCTGCGTTACAGTATCTATCCGTGCGGCGAAGGCGAACGAGCGCGTCAAGGCACGTTAGATACGAGCGCCATGTGGCAGTTATCTTCGAAAACGATGGAGGCCGTGTGTTCCCGCGGAGAAAGATGCGGGTCTGTATCGGAGGTGATAAGGTGTAGAACGCAAAGCTACGGGTAGGTGCCACCACCTTGTCGGCTTAGCAAAGCGTTGAAAACACTTGCCATTTTGAGCATCACGTTGCACTGTCAGAGCAGCATGATAAACGCCACGGTATTTAGAATTACTTGTTTGTGTCTTGTCTTGCAAAAAGGCACACATATAAAACATCGAGGTGTTATGGTGCCTCAGATGTGCGCAATTATAGCTTTTCGATTGACAATCGCACAAGTATGAGCACTGAAACTAGAGAAATATTGGTGCGCGCTACTGATTGGGTTGGCCGTTTGAGGTAGCGTTTGGTGCCGTCAGAGAGATCGTTACCGCGTACAAGCATACTGTCAGACGCACAGACCAAAGCTTTGGCATTGAAGGTCCTCAAGAAATACTATCGTCTTAAAAAAACGAGTTTGGGTCAGATCACTGATCGTTGCCGGAAGCCAGAGAGACATGCCTACCTGGCCCACCATAGCGAGGCAAGCGTTTTTCTGACGTTCAGTAGAATATTTCCAGTCCATGTCACTGCCGATGAACAGTGGCGCGAACAGGGGAATCTGCGTATCAAATAAAAGCCAACGTTTTTCCGGAACCCTTTCGTAGCGCTTCTGCAATGGCCCGGCCTCAACCAGAAGCACCCTTTTACTTGGGTCAGCCGACAGGCGGTTTGCAAGCAGGGATCCGGCCGAGCCTCCACCGACTGCAAAATGAGGTCAAGTGAAGAGGTATTTATTCATGAAACTAGATGGCGATTCATGTTTGCGCAGTACCAGGTACTACATTTTGAAATACAGTCAAACACACACTCATGAAGATAGGAGCTTTAGCCACATGTAGGTTCCAACAATCCCAACCTGCTCAACCTCCTACATCCGTATGACTTAAATGCTGAAATAATCCGCTTGCTACAATGCTCCCACGCCACATGATTGGTTTTAGCAATGATGTCGGGCAGATGGGTGTCCACGCCCGAAGGTATTACAACAATAAATCCTTGAACAAAAAACTGAAGTGAAAAGAAAACACTGCAACCTCGGGGTATGCGAAAATTCGCCTTTATATTTCAATACAAATTTTTATTTTAATTTAAAAAATAGTCTTTCAAGTCAAGAAAAATTTACCAAGAGCAATGTCTAAAACGTTACAAAATCCAATCGTGCAATCCAGGTTAGGGCTGAAGCTAACGCTAGAGTGTACTACATCAAGGGAGTGCTTGCAACGAGCTTCATAAAGCGAAGCCCAAACAGAATCAATACAGCTGTGAACCTGCAATCAATAGTCTGTATTGTGTCATGTCTTATGAGTTACTGGCTACTCCAACGAAATTGTGCAGGATAGAATTTACGATTCTCACTCAAAAGATCGAGGGTCAAAATGCCGGAATATATGGTCGGCTTTTAATGTGACCATCACATTTTATGGCCATATTGGTTTTATTTTAATTCCGAACAGACGCTCCTGTAGCCACGTAGTTATGTACAAAGGGGCGTGAAGTTAGAAGCTGAATAGTAGATATTTGACAAAGAGCATTATTATGTCCTCGGCGATATTGTGTATGCGAGACTTGAAACGACACTCCGCATTTCACGTCACTTTAGGAACCAATGCCTAGCAACGAAAGTTACTTTGAAGCAAGAATATCTATCCATCTATAGAAAGTCACACTAAAAATAAACACTCACCATCTACTACTAAAACATGAACATGGACATAATGAGTTCAAAGCGGGCATTCTAACCCTGAACCGTTTTGGCCAAGTCATGTGCTGCTCTTTAACACAATATTGATTACCACTCGCAGTGCCAAAAGTTGCTTGAACCTGCTTTGGCTTCATTTTTTGTACACTGGTCCTGCGGCCAATCCGAGCGCTGCCCTCTTCTAGTACACTCCACTAACGCTAACGTAGTTACAGTAGCTGGTTCATTTCAAGGCAGCTTCAAAATTGTGGTAATACATCGAAGATGTAGGCAAGTCATGGCTCTAGTAAAGAAGGACTACTGCAAACAGGCTCAGAGACTGTGGAACCGCTTTCGCAAAATATAAAAACAAGACTGAATTTACAGTAATATTCAAGAGCTCTTAAAACACTTCAATGAGTCGTTCATTGAAAGAAAGGATGGTTCTTTTAAATACGACAGAGAGAGAGAATAGAGCTGAATTTTATCGAGGTGGAGCCGGAATGGCGTTGTGATCTATTCACGTCCTTATCACGGTTTATGTATTCCGTATAGCTCTCACGAGTGGAACCACCTACCCCCCAATAAAGGTAGCGATACCACTAGCACACTGTCGTACAGTGTTAAAGGAAACATTGGAACGTGTGGTGACAGCTTGGCGTCCACAGCTGAGCGGCGGCTGCAGTCAGTTCCGCGAAGGGAAAGTACGCGCTCTGAACCGTGATATTTTGTCTTCCACTTCAGCGCTTCGTTTTGCCGCGAAGCAAATCATTCACACGAACGAAAAGTCACAGCTTTGCCGCAAAGGCTAAGCAATGAACGTGATAGCAACAAACTGGAAGGTCGCGCGCAATATGGCAAGCAGATCAAAACGTGCCCCGCTTTTCCACGCTCAAATGACGCACGAAACGTACTTACAGGTAAAAGTGAACGTGAATAAGAATCTCAGTTGTTACTTCCTGTGTCTGAAAAGTGCGCGCTTTTCGCAAACAAAAAATATGCGACGACTGCAGTGGCCTTTGTGCGCCCCGTAACTACAACAAAATCTTTCCAGTGCAAGCCCAACACTAGCCAAGACGTATGATATTCCCCACCGGGAGATAAGGACGCGCGAGGAATCGTTAACTGCCCTCCTCTCCGCGGATCAAAGTACGTGTGAGAGGTGAGAGCCCCCGAATGCTCAATACAACATCTTGCTGATAATGCTGAAAACACGATACCTTCCCCCTGAGATGCCCGCCAACAGCGGTAAGTGGTAGATATAAATAGCTTGCCGTTTAAATGTTCAAAGAGATACCTCTCAGTAGCTTCAATAAAGAAAAAAAAACCTCAGCAGCTCAGCGGTTAACACCTCGCACTCACGACGCGGAAGACACGTTTGATTCCACGCGCTGGGGAATTTTTTCTGGATTTTTTCTTTCTTGCGTTTTTTATATATAGATGCTCTGGGCATTCAGTATACCAATCCCCTGCGTCTATACATTATCATTATTATGCGGTGCTCATGTATCTTCATCGTTGTCGCGCAGCATCATCTTGGTTCTTTCATCGTAGCTATCGGCTGCCGGTCCCTCTGGCTTAATAAAGGTCGCCGAAACCAAGACTTCAAACGTGGTGGAGCGTGCTGTTAGATCCCCCGGTCGTCCTCTCGACCACTTTACCCCCTGGAGCTACGTTCAGGTCGCCGCTTGGGCCAGGTGTCCGGAAATATATCGCACCAAGATGAGGTCGGGGCTGCAGCCGTTCCCACTCCGCCACCGCGTGCCGCGCCTTCTCACGTCATTAACAGCCTCCAGCGTAAGCCTTATCCCTTTGCGGGTATTCGCAGGGAAGATCTGGAGGAATGGCTGGACGATTTCGAGCGTGTCGGCGCTGCTAACTGGTGGGATTACACCTAAGAACTCGCTCACGTCTTATTCAACCTCGCGGGTGTCACGAAGACGTGTTTCCTCAACCACTACATTGATTGATTCATTTGATTGATTTGTGAGGTTTAACGTCCCAAGACCACGATATGATTATGAAGTTTGAAGTTTATTTCACCACAGTGTTACACCATACAATGTGTGGTGTGGAATGCGAGAAAAAAACTGCAATAAAAACGCTGCTTGACTAGCCCCACATCCCATCAATACAATGCAGAAAAAGTGACAACATTCATAAAGTCCTGCAAACAACTAAACAGACACAAATACATAGTTTAAAGTGCCACTAATAAGAAATATTGCACACATAAACTTTTAAGAATTGTGATAGGATCGCACTCTTTGACGAAATACGAAAAAATAGAAATAAGCAGAACATAAAAACAAATCTCCGGAAATGGCTCAATCTTTCTTGCGTCATGAAAGTAAAAAAAATATTCAACATACGCTGTCGCGAAAGAAGGCGCAATTGTTCAATTGTTGAATTGAATTTATTTAGTATGTGGGGGAGTGAATGTTTCAGCATTTGTAGACCATAGTTTGTTCGGCATTGAGGAACCTTCCAATAATCACTCTGTGTTGTATGTCGAGACAAGGTGCTGCGCTCTAAGCATGCTATGGAGATAACATTGTTACTTCCTTTGTTAATTTCAGTTTTTAAAGACGCAAGTGAACAATATTCATACTTGTTGTCAAATCTTGTGTCTCTGAAATTGTTGAAGACAAAATATGTGCATTATATTCGACATTTGCAATAGAACGTAATGCATTTTTTGTAGTGTGAGTAATTTCTGCTTAGAGTGCAAGGTGCCAGTACCCCACACCAAAAGACCATAGCGTAACTGGGAAGAAAAAAGCGTGTTGTATATATTTAGCATCTGAGTAGTCGGTAAAAATGACTGACATCTCCTAAGCATGCTTAGTACCTTACCTAACTTGTTTCTTACCATTTCGGTTTGTGAAACCCATAACATATTCTCATGAAAAACAATTGCAATGCTTTAGCGGTCGAAGAAAAATTAATCACAAAATCGTGCAGGTGTAGTTTTGAAGTAGCTTTGTACGTTGTTTCTTTTGAACGAAATAGGACGGCTTTGGCTTTTCAACAGTTCATTTGTAGGGAGTTCGCAGTCGCCCATGCATACAAATAATCTAGTGTCGTGTTTGCTGCTGACGTTAGGTCATTTACATCCACACCTGTGAAAAACAAGGAAGTGTCAACCGCATGTATGGCATATATAATTGTGTGACTTGTGTTTATAATGTAATTGACCTATGTGATAAAAAGCAACGGCCCCAATATACTACCTTGGGGTACACCTTGAGCAAGTTTTTGCAAAGATGATTGTTCTGTGTTTATACTTACACACTGTAGCCTATTGTTCAAATAACTGGGGATTACGTTTAGCGCAGTTCCTCTAATGTCATAATAGGGCGATTTTTGTAACAGGGTATTGTGATATATACGGTCAATGGATTTAAAGAAGTCAACAAATATGCCTAGCGTAATTTTCCTGTCCTCTATATTACCTAATATAATTTCTTATTGACGTAACTATGCTACCTTTCTCGACAGCCTTGACCTAAAACCGTACTGGGCTGGAGTAATTATCGAATGTTTTGCAAAGAAATTCGACAGTCTTATAAATATTACCTTTTCTATGGGCTTCGAAAACAATGGTATAACAGATATGAGCCTATAGTTTTTCAAATCATTTTTGTCTCCTCCCTTGAACAGCACCAACTTTTGCATGCGTCATACGTTCTGGGAAAATACCTGTGCCTAAAAATAGGTTATAAATGTATGTTCAGGGCATGACTAATATATCTATGACATGACAGACTGGGGCCATCTTTAACCCATCAATATTTTCCGATTTACTTTTCATTAGTTTTTTGAAAACACCCATAACCTCGTATTCATCTGTTGGGGAAAGATAAACTCACGAAGCTACTGTCTGTGCGGACATGTAATGTAGTGCGGTAGTGTCACTGACACTGTCTACTAAGGGAGTGAGATGTTTATTGAATTTCTCAGCCAATGCTTTGCCCCTGTATGTTCGATCGCCTTCAGTTATCTCTTCTACACTAAAATTATCTTTATGTATTGCTGTAATTGAATTTAACTTGCTCCACATCTTCTTGACCCCTGAGAAACCCTCGAACATGCAAGAATAATAACTGCGTTTCGCATTTTTCATAACTAGTTGAATAATTTCTCTATTTCCGAAAGGAATCCAATGCGTCTGGATCGCGATTCTTCAAAATTATTTCATACATGCTATTTTTCACATTTATCATTTTTATCATGTTTTTTGCGACGCATGGTTTCCGTGAACGTCTAAACTTTTTTATTTCTCTAGGGAAAACATCGCATGAGAGACACCATAGTGGAGGGCTTCGGAAATTTTCACCACCTGGGGTTGTTTAACGTGCACCCGAATCTGAGCATACGGGCCTACTACATTTCCGCCTTCATCGGAATTGCAGCCACTGCAGCCGGGATTTGCTCCCGCGACCTGCGGGTGAGCAGCCGAGTACCTTAGCCACTAGGCCAACACGGCGGGGCAACCACTATTATCGACATCCCCGACTAGTCAGCCTTCAAAGATCAGCTTCGCCATGTCTTTGGCACACCGGCTGGTCGTTTGGCTCTTGCAAAGAAAGCTCTCGCGATTCGGAAACAGCACATCGGGGAGTCATGTGCATCCTACATCGAGGATGTCCTTTACTTCGCCGCCGGGTTGACACACCAATGACAGTCAGACAAGGTACGCCAGCTTCTTAAGGGGATTGCACCCGTCGCATTCAATTCCCTTGCAATCAGAATCCGGCCACCGCTGCTGACGTTGCGACAACCTGTCAGCGCCTCGAAGGACTTGAGTCTATGCACCTACAAACGGACAGTGACGCGACCCGTATTACGGTGGATCCAAACCTACGAGGTACAATAAAAGTGATTATAAGCCGAGAATCAGAATCATTGGGATTCACAGTACCTTCAGTGTGTCCCATTCAGTCTTTTTCAACATCATTGCGGGATGTCTTCAGGAGGAGCTCACGTTCATGACCCACATGGCTCACCTGCAGCCCACTGTCACTCGTACTCTCCCATCGTTCTCGCATGCTGTTGCCGCACCATCAGGCACCATCACCTCGACGTCGCCGCCACGAACCTACGTATGCGTCGGTTGCTGCCGCACCTCCTACAAACTTTCCCACTATCCATCACCACCTCATCAGCCATCATCTGTCCCTCTCACTGTTCTTTCTCTCCCAGTACAGTTAACGCAAACTACTACCCTTCTTATCGATCGACTCACCCTACGTGCTATTATTGCGGCTATCGTGGTCACATTTTACGCTTTGGCCGCAAGATCCAGCAAGACGAGCGCCGAGGGTATGACATACGCGAACGGGACTACACCGGAAAAGCCTTGTACCAGGGCCGCCGTTATTTGTCACCGCCGCATCGGTCTCCATCTCTGCCAGCCTCGGGTGAACTGTGCAGTAGTCATCGATCAACCCGACGCCGTTCACCGTCACTCTACCGTCGCTCTTCTTTCAGCCTGCTTCCCTCGTTTCTGATAGGCGTCCGGAAAACTAAGCGATGAAGTTTTTGGAAGACAAACTGCATTCCAACACAGGACTGTACTTCCTAAAGCGCGCCCTTACAATATGACCAGTCACAGTTGAGGGAGTGGACGTTCATGCTTTAGTGGACACTGGGGCTGCGTTTTCTATTATTCGTGCTGATTTGTGTGCCCGTCTTCGAAAAGTCACGATGCCTTATGATGGATCAACGCTGGTTACAGCCCAGAGAACAATGATTCGCCCTTCCGCCCTCTGTACGGCCCGTGTGCTAATCGATGACAATCTTCATGATATAAAATTTGCTGTGCTATCCCCGTGCTCCTACGCACTTCTTTTAGGCTAAGACTTTATTTCCTCTGCTTCCACGGCTATTTGTTGTGCGCAACGTGTCGTCTATCTTACTGACACAGACCACTTGCTCAACAATGAAACCTACAGGCCACTTCAACTCATAGTTGCGGTAGACATCGAGTTACCACCACACGAACATCAAATAGTCACAGTCTTGTCGAAAGACGCTTACTCTGGTGACATATTGGTCACTACATCGCCCGTTTGCCTTAATAAAGGCATAGCTCTCGCATCAGGTGTGGCTCGCTTCAACAATTGATCAGATGTCCTCGCTGCTACGAACACCACAACTTTTAAATTTTTACTGCCGCGTGGTCCTACTGTCACCTGCGTTGCCGATTTGGAGTCTGTGTGCGTCGTGCCTCGTACCCCTGTCTCCTCTAAAGACCATCTTGCAGATCATGCTGCTTTTTCATCTTTTACATCAGCCATCAACAAAGACTTGACACACTTGCATAAGCAGCAGTTGCTTGATTTGTTGAAAAGTTGCGAACTCTTGGCGTTCATTCATCCACCCTGCGCCTGACAACTGCTAGAGCACATCGTATTCAGACCGACAGAACATCCATTTTGCACCACCGTCTGTACCACGTCTCTTTAGCCGAACGAAACATTATTGAGGAAAACGTAGACGATATGCTGCAACGGGAGATAATCCGACCCTCAACCAGTGCTTGGTCGGCTTCCATCGTTTTGACGCATAAAAAAAGATGGTTCCATACGATTTTGCGTCGATTACCGAGCACTCAATAAGATCACTAGGAAGGACGCATACCTTATGTCACGCATCGACGACGCCCTCGATTCTTCAGAAGGTGCTGAATTATTTTTAAGCCTCGACTTGCGTTCCGGCTATTGGCGAATCCCCACGCACGAAGATGATAAAGAAAAACTGCCTTTGCAACCCCGGACGGCCTATACGAATTCAATGTTATACTTTTCGGTCTATGCAACACGCCCGCAACTTTTGAGCACATGATTGACACCGTACTGCGTGGCCTCAAATGAAAGACTTGCCTATGTTACCTCGATGACATTGTTGTCTTTTCATCAACGTTTCCTCAACATCTGCAACGCTTGGACGAGGTCTTGACTTGCCTTGCAGGCACTGGTCTTATAATTACCACAAAGAAGTATCATTTCGCCAGCAGATCAATCAAGGTCCTCGGTCATGTTGTGCGCAACGATGGAAGTCGTCCAGACCCTAACAAAACTGCTGCGGTACTTCGCACCCCTTGCCCTGACAAACCGAAAGTTTTGCGAAGTTTCCTTGGTCTCGCCTCATACTTCCACGATTCATGCAAAACTCTATAGTCGCACCACTCCATAAGCTACTTGATTTCGGTACGCCCTTTCAGTGGTCTCAGGAACGTGAATCGGATTTTGAGAAGTTAAAGAGTGCCCTCATGACCGACCCTGTACTTTCTCATTTTCACGATGATGCACCGGCCTTCCTGCATACAGACGCTAGCGGTGGCGGTCTAGGAGCCGTGCTTCTACAACGCGACAAGTCTTCACGAGAGCGAGTTGTTGCGTACACCGGCCGCGTCCTCTCCGCAGCCGGGAGGAACTATGTGATCACCGAGCAAAAGTGCCTCGCCATTGTTTTGTCAGTGCAGAAATTTCGTCCTCACCTGGTCGGCCGCCATTTCACCATTGTGACCGACCACCACGCTTTATGTTGGCTTTCGACACTCAAGAACTTGGCAGGACACCTCGGCCGCAGGATTCCACGCCTCCAAGAGTATGATTTTGACATCGATACAAGTGTGGCAGAAAGCATAGTGACGCCGATGTTCTTTCTCGCTGTCCACTACCAGCGGCTCCACTCAGCGTTTCTGAAATCACTTTGCACAACACACCCTCGGATCATGTCTACGGCGGTTTCCTCACTCGCCTCTATGGACCAGCTGCCTTCGAACGACCCCCACGATATTCCTTCTCGACAGCTGGCTGACCCATACTGTCGACTTAATATGGGCTACCTCACTGGCAGTTCCCGTCCACCTAATGCGATGCTTCATCACCAACTCTTGCAATTTAAGCTAGGCAACTCGGTGCTGTACCACGAAATTTACCATCCTGATGGTCAGCGCTGGGTTCCCGTTCTACCCCAATCGCTTCAGTCCGAAGTCTTCAAAGCACTTCATGACCATTCGACTGCTGGTCACCTTGGTTACCATAAAACCTACGATCACCTTTCAAGTCGGTTTTATTGGCCAGACATTACCACTAGTGTAGCTCAGTATGTCAGGTCCTGCACTACCTGCTAATGAAGAAATTTACCCACATCTGCTCCAGCCGGTACACTACAGCATCTTCCGTGCCAAGGCACAGCATTCGAAGTTGAAGGTGTCTATCTTTATGGCCCCCTTCCAGTCAGTGCTGCTGGAAACCGGTGGATAATAACAGCCGTTGACCATTTGACGCGCTACGCCAAGACGGCATCCGTCACTACTGGTTCAGCTTCTGAAACTACCGATTTCATCTTCCGAGCCATTATACTGCATCTTGGTGCTCCACTTGTATTGCGCAGTGACCGTGGAAAGGCTTTTCTTTCACAACTAGTGAACAAATTTCTTCACGCCTCCGGCACAACTCACAAGACTGCCTCTAGTTATTCCCAGACTAACGGCCTCACAGAGCGATTCCACCGCACTCTTGCTGACATGATCGCTACCCATATTCAACCAGACAACTAGAACTGGGATGTAATTCCACCATTCGTTACTTTGACCTACAATACGGCCATTCAGCGCACAACCGGCCACTCACTATTTTACCTAGTTTCCTATTCACCAGTTCTTTCCTGGATGTCTATTTCATTACCTGCCCCGCGAATTCAACTCCATTCCCTTCAGAGGAACACGTTTTACGACTCGCACAGTGCCGCCAGCGTGCTTGTATAAATAATGAAGTCCGACAGCAAGAGAGGAAGCTACTTTATGATGAATCGCATCGCGCTGTATCCTTTCAACCTGGAGACGAAGTGCTCCTTTTGATGCCTATTCGCACACCTGGTTTGTGTGACAAATTCCAGCCATGGTTTATCGGGCCGTACGCAGTTCTTGAAGACACTTCACCAGTAAATTATGGCGTGACGCCACGTGTAGCCCCAGCAGGTTGCCGTTATCGAACTACTGAGGTCATCAATGTCTCCCGTATGAAGCCATTCATGCTATGTTCTTTGTCACCTTGACTTGCCACGGCCAGGCTGGCCGTTTTCCACGTGGGTGGAATTAGTGTGGGTATTTAGTATACCAATTCTCTTCATCTGTACAGTATCATCATTATCATGTGTCGCTCATGCATCCTCATCGTTGTCGCATAGCTTCATCATCTTGGTTCGTTCATCGTTGCTGTCGGCTTTCGGTTCCTCGGGCCTAATAAAGATATTCCAAACCAAGACTTCATAATACGTGTACATGCATGGTGCAAGACATCGACGCGAGAATTAATATCCCGCCGACAGTGTCCATATAATTGCTATTGCAATAAAAGCTTTCGCCATCCTGCTCACTGCGCCTGCACGGAACTACTTGAAGCCATCGGCCGGTGAGGGTGCCGAGACTGCCCCCAGATGCTTCGATATTCGCTTTAACACTTCTGAATAACAATATAATTAATTCACTGGAAAAGCGCTTTGCCTCAAAAACTCAACGTTGCAAAAAGTTTAAGAATCCGTCTAGTGCGAGTGGAGTTTTTTAACTCCGCAATCACATTCTCTCTTCTCTCGTCCTGGAAGCTAAGCAGGGAGGGATCGCAGGGGCAAACAATACCTTCAGGCGTGTCTCGTGACCTGGAGCACTTTTCTTTTTTTATTCGAATACGCGTCTTTTTAGGGTGATCGCGCACGCGTGATGGTCTCTTGACAAGTGACGGCCTCTCGCGGTGATCAATGTAAGGACCAAAAGCGCCAAGTTCAAATCAGCCAATGGCTGATAGATGGGTAATCTACGTGTAACTTTTGAGAGTTTTGCGCCAGTTTTTTTAGGTAAGATAAAGGAATTTTTAGCTGACTGATAATTTATTGTGGATTCCAAGCCACGTGCTGCGCTAAACATTTGGCTCGCGTGTTCTCGGAAGCCTCTGCTACCGATCGGCAGTGTTTTCTGACAACACTCAAGAAGTGTCGCACGGCCCCTTCAACAGTGGACCGTTTTGTACGTACACTGTGTTTCACAGTTAGGGAACATCTCGTAGCCCGCGGCATCGCGATGGGGCCATGATGCCGCTAGCATGGCGTTGTTGCTCAGACAGCAGCTCGCGCTTGCGCCGACGCTTGAAGGGTGTACACTCATGTCGTCGGCTCTAACGTCCCTCAAGCGGGAATGCGGGAACTGAACCGATATCACTTATCGCGTCTCTGTAAGCCTCAATGCCGTCCAAAATGGAGACCGTCATCACTGCCATTGGGGACTTCACGAGGTTCGTATTTGATCAGCGCGAATAAATACCACGCACGGTACGTGCTCAACATGGTGTTGCCTCTTGCAGACAGCGGTGTGAGGGGGAACAAAGAAGAAATATGCGTGAACAAACTCATTACCAATGCTTGAGGCCCGTGTGGTCTACTAGCAGTAGGTGTTCTAGGATAGTTTGGTGTGTGGGGTTTAACGTCCCAAAGCCACCACATGATTATGAGAGCCGCCGTAGAGGAGGGCTCCGGAAGTTTAGATTACCTGGGGTTCTTTAACGTGCACCCAAATCTGAGCACACTGGCCTACAACATTTTCGCCTCGATCGAAAACACAGCCGCCGCAGGCGGAATTCAATGCCGTGACATACGGGTCAGCAGACGAGTACCTTAGCCACTAGACCACCGTGACATTGTTTCTTCAACGTAAACTCTCAGGCAAAATTACCCAAAAAGGAGTAACGGAGCCCAATAGGCGCGCGCGATGAACAGATAGACCGTTGTGGAGAAATCACAAAGGGAAGCGTGCGGCGCGAAACCTCTTAGTCTCCAAAGCGATGAACCACCCGGCGATCGCTGGCAGCGCGAAAAGCATTGCCAAGGTGACTAGCCCTTCTCCACAGAACACGTCTTACTCCTCTGCTGGCTCAGTCTTTCCGCGTATTTTGCCAGCGACGGTTTGCGGTGCGTCGCGCTCGGAGTGCTCGACCACGGCCGCCTGGATTCGGCGATCCAAGAATTACGACGTGGTGCTTGTGTGTGCGCTTGAATGAACGTGGGCTGCTGCTTTTGCGTTTCGCTGCACCCATGAAGTTTGCAGCAAGCCTCGACACGTCACCATGCCACGCTGTATATCTTTGGCTTCAAGATAGTCACGACCATCACACGACAGCAACAGTAGGGTAGGCCAATATGGTGACCGAGAAGTCAACAGGCCTATCGAATATATACTTCAGTCCGACTCAGGGCAGAAAACAGCGCTGGATTTTAAGGCAAGTAGGTTATCATTTTTTATTCTACTCTACTTGTCGCGTGTGCGATACGGATCTCGCTTGCCGGCAACGGGCTTGGTCGTGTTGTATATCGCACGCACGAAATGCATCGCGAAGGTCGGCTTCGGCGTCTGCAGTTCACCTGTGCTTTGGGACTGCCTGGAAATTGGCCGCCATTGCCGTTGGCCTCCCGTACCAACGCCTCCAAAATCTAGGAGGCGTTGCCCGTACGCTCGCTGATCGAGTGCTCGCCTGTCTTCGCCACCGTGATGAGGTCCGGGCTGACGATATTGGGCTGAGACCTCGTCGCTCTGTGAGGAGTCGCCGAAAACACGTTGCGGGTTCTCGTAAAGAGTTTGGTTGTAGTATGTCGCGCGCTGTAAGTGCACCAGCACGGGCTAGCGGGGCTTTCGCTAGCTTCGGAACTCCCTGAAAATTGGTCGCCATTACAGTCGATCGCAAGCAGCTCGGCGACGTCCGCTGGCTGCGGCGGCGGACTCGCGTTTGCGCGCTGCACTCGCTCGAGTTTGTGGAAAAGGGCGGGATGCATTACCGTCGAATTCTTCAGCTCTAGCTCCAAACCAGCTCGGCGCTGTTCGTGGCGGCGGCGAAGCGTACGCTCGCTTTCCTGTTCGAAGTTCGCTGGCGGCAGACACTCCGCGTGCAACGCCGTGTTTGGTCTCGCGTTCGCTTGCTCGAGCTGAACGACGTTGCTCGCTTAGGACTCGGCGACTTGTTAGCGGCATGGAGGTTCGCGAAGTTGAGGCTGCAGCCGCCGCTCCTAAGCTGTTGCGTTACGGGGATCGAAATGAGTCTTTGACGATGCGTGACATCACGGTGGAATTATTAGCATGTCATATGTCACGTATGTTTTCATCTCACCTTGCACGTATTTCTCACATGCATTTGTGTTCATCCTCTGTCACGTGTGACTCACTATTTGCATACTTATTGTGCAGCCGTGGGCACACAGCGTGCTGAAGACTGTGTGCGCTGGCGTCTGCGATGCCCGTCATCCATCTCTTTAGTAAGATTGATTGATTGATTGATTGATTGATTGATATGTGGGGTTTAACGTCCCAAAACCACTATATGATTATGAGAGACGCCGTAGTGGAGGGCTCCGGAAATTGAGACGCCCTGGGGTTCTTTAACGTGTTGCTCACTGCGCAGAAAAACAGGCGAGAAAAGTATTAGGCCTGGCGGAAAATAATGAAAAAATAGTGTAAACTGGGGACAAAAAGTTCTTCCGATTGGATTATATGCGTGGATCAACCGTTCGTGCGGCAAGGTGCAACTGTGAGGACTAACGGTTACCCGGTAAGGTGTAAATGTGGGGATTAACAGTTGATCTATAAGGTGCAAATGTGATGACTAAATGTTTATCTTTTGGGGTGAACTGTAGGACTAACAGTTACTTACTAAGGAGTAAATGTGAGGAATAAATGTTAGTCTCTTGAGGGGACGAACTGTTAGACCCGGTGCTGTTAGTTCTTAAGGGACGAATGGTTGTGGCAGCCTCATCAGTCCCCAAAAAGGCCGAACCACACACCGTTTTAACACCCTTTTGCCTTAGAGTGTATATTTAGGTACATAGTAGCCCAAAGTTGGCAAAATATTGATCACAGAAAAGAGTAAGAAGGAGCAGAAAGGTCGGGCGCCAACTTAGTACTACTCTGTACCCCTCTTACATTAACCCACTCGCTTATCAGCAAGTCTTACTCAGGTATATATATGTAGTTTTTATGTAAATAGCTCCTTACTACTGACGAGATTGTGGAAATGGTAAAGAGTATAGGCATGCATGTCATGAGCAGCCAAGCGCAAGATTCCTCGACGGTGCGGTTCTGGAAGCACCATTCGATAAAAAATATTTCTAATAAGCTTGTAGGTCCATTTTTTTATAAATGTAATTCACGCGCCTCCTCTTTTTTTCCCTCCTCGGACCTACCCTGAGGCTGGCGCCACGTCGGTATTGGCCAGATGAAGTCTCGTGGGATCGCTGGCAGTGTTCATTTGTTTAAAAACGCTCGCGACTGCCATCTTTGTTCTTGATATGAAGACGTCTTGAGCAAAGCGCATCTGTTTACGGATATGAAGTTGTCAATCTGAGCACGCTGAGCTGCGAAATGCTCTTCACGCAAAAATGACGTGGCGATTCGATGCCGTGAGTGGTTGTCGTGCCTTGTTCTACAAGTCGCTGTTAATTGTGCAGGACGTCGCGATCTCTCACTCAGGTTTCACTAATGCTTCTGCTGGAGCTGCTTTTTTTTGTCCACACTTCATGTTTACGTTACGTGTTCTGCTTGTCAGTATGCGCCGTCTGGTTTTGAGTTCGCGGTACCGGTTTTTGCGGTTAGAATAAACGCGGAAAGGAGCCCGAACTTGTCATTACGGAACATCAGTGATTTCGCATTGCTGTTCTGAATAAAAAAAACTGGAGTGGTGCAGCAACTCAAACTAAGATTGGTACTCTCCCTCAGATTTTGTTGCGCGCTCGTGTATTTCAGAGCAAACTGCTCTCTGTGGCCCTCTTGCGTTGACCGATCAGCCGGGAGACTCGCGATGCAAGGGCATGCAGCTATGCAATGCATGCATGGCTTCGAGTCATTAGATATGTGCATCGTTTAGGAACCTCACACATACGTGTCAATTCGTGGGATAGTTCAATTGTTATTTGTTGTGAACATTTATATCAGCAAGTAGAGCTCTCGCAAATACTCGCGTATGGTTTTGATTGATTTGTGGGGTTTAACGTCCCAAAACCACCATATGATTATGAGAGACGCCGTAGTGGAGGGCTCCGGAAATTTTGACCACCTGGGGTTCTTTAACGTGCACCCAAATCTGAGCACACGGGCCACGACATTTCCGCCTCCATCGGAAATGCAGCCGCCGCAGCCGGGATTTGAACCCGCGACCTGCGGGTCAGCAGCCGAGTACCTTAGCCACTAGACCACCGCGGCGGGGCCACTCGCGTATGGTGGTACACTAGTTCATTGATATGCTAGCTCATTCTTCAGGCGAAATAGTTGATATGTTATATACGTTCACAACGCGCACTTCTGAAATACGATTGGTGCGCCTCACCACTTCACGAAACAACCACAGCTGCTCTAATGTATCAGCTCTGCGCCTTCTGACACATTAGGGATTTCGATGCCCCATCACACGCTAAAATTGGCCATCGGCAATATCGCCGTCCCACGTCGGCAGCGTCAACGCGAGTTGTTTATTGGATGACAGTCAAAGTAAAGGCTCCCTCCACATATTGTGTACACTGTACACGGTGAAGCTTGCACCACCAATCGCCGAGTAAGGAAAGACAGTCGCACTGTCCCTTCAGACGCTACCGCAACAGCTAGCAGAAAGCTTAGCGAAAGCAGCTGCTAATGAACATTGCAATGTTGTTATTCACAGTGTAACGGTTCTTCAGAGACGCGCTCAACGATGGGCCAAAAAAAAAACGGATGCTCTCACGAATTGTCACATTTTCTCGTTCAAGAACATACTAAAGAATGATGCACACAGTTAACATACGCTCACTGCGATGCCGAGTGACTCGATCGAAGACTGATCACAAGTAGGCGTTGCGCGTGGCACTAAATAGAGTTTTATGGGCTCACTCTACAATCAGTAGGATAACTTTAGCATGGGTTACATAACTGGCGCGAACACTCTCAGCCCGCTGCCTGCCGAACAAGTGCTCTCTTCGCAAAAGAGCGTCTGCTACGCGGGAGCAATTCAGATGGTTACACGTTCGAAAGGCGAGTGCGAAGGAGAGGAGACCGAACAAAAACGCTAGCAGAGGAGGAGAGTGTCGCTACTTTACGAATTTCTAGTGGTACTGATGTCGGCTGATCGGCAGCGGCCACTGTCGGCAAGAAAGTGCAAGAGGATGCGCACTTAAAGGCAAACTCCGGCAATTTTTGACCATATCAGGATAGTGGTGCTTTTATGCTCCTAAGACCCTCTTCTCACGCGCCCGATAACTGAAATGCTCAAAAAACTTAAAAAATAATTTTAACTATCGAAACACTGCCATACCGAAACCCAACCAAGTGCGCTTCTACGTGTGACGTAAAAATTTGCCGGACGCTGCGGGAACCTGCCTGATTGCACTTAATGCCCAACAGATGGCAGTACCTGTCCGCACCGTCTGCGGTGATCGATCAAAACGCTTACGCTGTTGTTGTGAATATAGGACGAATAGTGTGTGGCTCACAATGCAACACTACTTGGCACCCATAGGGTACCCACCAATACGGAAAAGGAAATCGTACACTCAACCAACTAAGCGCCCACCAAACCAACACAAACCATAGCAGAGAAGCAGACGCTGCAGTGGTACACCAGTTCGTCACTTCCGCCAGGCAAAACTCAACGTCACACACAAAATGTTGCCAATAATTCTGGCAAGTGAGGTGAGCGTTTCAAGGCAATCTATAAAATTCATTTGAAAAGATTCTGCGAAACTCAAGCCTGAAACAGGGCATGAATGGCGCGAACGTGCAAGTGAACGTACCTAGTGAGTTTCATTGAGATCCACTGATCTGAAAAACACGCCGGAGTAGGCCTTTAAGCTTGCTGCTGACACTCACCGCGATATCATTGCTGCAAAATGCTGCTTATAACATTTCATAAAGGCACTTTTATATCGCACAGACACACCACAAAGAATGAGATGACACACACAAGCGCTGACAATGAACTGACTCGGGAATGTCAATGCATACATGCACTCGAGGCAGCCATACCGCGTATGCACCATGCAATCGAAAAAACACAAAACTAAGCAGAGTTGAAAAATGAATTAGTGTATTACATATAGGACGAAATGAAACCAAACTGAGATGTCTACAGAGACAAGAAACGTGCCACCTATGCAAAGATGAACACGCTTTCTGATATTATAGGCTTTTAAAGTCAGCAGTGCGTGCTTATTGTTGCTCCTGCCAGGGATCAACGTGCTTTCAAAGTGTGCCTCACAAATGCGGCAAGTGTTATTAAGAGCCACAAGATGGGCTCCTTTATCTGCATAATCTTTCAATCTGTTGATATTTTGTGAGTATTACCTGAGCCTCAAGGAGCCCATCTTGTGGCTCATAATAACGCTTGCTGCAGTTATGAGGCCGGTTTTGAAGGGACTGATCTTTAGCACGAGCAACAATGAGCATGCGCTGCTGGTTTTGGAAGCCTATCATATGAAAATTGCTCATATTTGCCTGAGTGACCCGTCTGTGTCCTTGCAACCATCAGAGTCTGATTTCATTTTATCGCGTATGTATTACACTCATGAACTTTAAACTCTGATTACACTAGTGTGTGTTTTTGTCGATTGTGTGGTGCATGTGCGGTATGGCTGCCTTGGAGGCAAATAAGCATTGGCATTCCCGAAATTAAATCAGTTGATAGTGAGAATATGGGTGTGTCGCCTCTTTTTTTTTCTTGTGGTGTCTTTGCTCGCGCTGTAAAAGTACCTCTATGAGTATGAACTGACTAGGCCCAAACAAAGATTTATTATAGCAATGCGGAAATCGCGAGCGGCGACAACACCTCAAATGAAAGCGCACAGCTACGCCAATCAGGCTATGCAGCTACAATGATATCGGCTGTGACACAGGCTCCTGTGATGCACAGGCCATGCTTTTAAATGCGAATGCATTTCTTAGTCGGGCTATGTCAGGAATCTGGTGTTGCCCCGGCTCTGTCCGCGCGCCAGCAGGTGTTCTCTCTCGCTCTCTTTCCTTCCCCGTAGCAACAGCTGCGAGCGTGTGTGCCTAATCTAGCCTTTAGCAACCGGAGCATGTTGTGCGAGAGAGTTTAAAAGAGGGTAGGTGCAGTGCTTCACTGGTTCATCGACAAACATACTTAACTAAACGGCGGTCACAACCGTAGGGCCCTGAAGTTGAGCTACTGCGTTTACTAATGCGCTGCTCTCAGCGCCACGAGCGGCTGGTCAGACCGTATAATCTTCAGCCTATTAATATGAAAGAAAGAAAAAAATTTTTCCAATGATGGATTTGAACCTGAACCATCATGCTTTGGAAACGAGTGTCTGCGCCACTTCACTACACACCCCTGCTGCCACAAAAAAAAATGCATGTACATCTGATCAATATTAATTGATACGTGCAGTTTAATGTCCCAAAACCACCTTATAATTATGAGAGACGCCGTATTGGAGGGCTCCGAGAATTTCAATCACTTGGAGCTCTTTACCATGCACACAAATCCGAGCACATGGACCAACAGCATTTTCGCCTCCATCGAAAATGTAACTGCCACAGCCGGGATTCAATTCCGCCAGCTACAGGTCAGCAGCCGAGTACCTTAGCCACTAGACCACCGCAGCGGGGGTACAATAACATCTAAACGACAAGAATGGTTTGTTGGTTAAAAAATGCAGAAAGGCAACAGTTTCTAGTAAGACCTTACTGACTTTAGTGGTAGCGCAATAAACACCCTCAGCAGCACACGCTCTTGAGCCGCCATGGAGAATTGCGCACACTAATGAAATGTTTTTTTTTTAAATTTTGAAGGCAAACTTAGGTCTGAGTTGTCCTCTTGAGCCGGCTATACATGTGTTGTCTAACAAGTAGAAGTGAACATGGGTACGCAATCTAATGGTTGTCGCCATTTTCTTGGAGCTCTTTCGACAATGCTGGGAGAAACTAGGTCCCACAACATGACGATACCGGAAGAACTAAGCATCCACAAATTCAAAAAGGCCTCCTTCAATGACGGGAAACTTGCATTAGCAAGCGCGCATTCTTCTGCTTTCTCGCGTACCGATAGCGCCGGTCGTCACGTTGAAGTGCGTCACCTTGAAAAGCTTTGCAACGGCACGCTTGCAGTTTTCTTTGGCGAAATTTACGAGAGCGAGTTCAATTTCGCCATGTATATAATTGCTCAGCCATGAAAGGCTCGAGTGGCCACTTTTTACGGTAGGATATTTCTATACACCCTATTTACTCGCATAATTTGAGCACTTTTTTTCACAATTATCAGCCTTTAGGAAGGGGGTGGGCAAGTCACGCGGGGATTTCACGAGCGCATACGAAATATTGTGTCACCGTCCTAACGAGCACAGTATATACATTAAAAAAGAAATAAATTGAAGCACAAACGAAGCGTACTTGTTAATTTTGAGAGAATCAGCGCGTGCTTTAACCAGCCAGACCCAGTCATGTTTGATCTAGTGGGAATCACTGATCGCGAAGTCTGAGTGGGAATCATCGTCGCTGCTGCTGCTGCCACCGCCCTCCCGAAGCGTGTCCTCCTTGGTTCCGTCGAGCGCTTTTGAACGCCCCATTTTTCTGAAGCTCTTTCGACAATCCTGGGAGAAACTAGGTCCCACAACATGACGATATGGAAGAACTAAGCATCCACAGATAATTGAAAAGGCATCCTTCAATGACGGGAAACTTGCATTATCAAGCACGCACTCTTCTGCTTTCTGGCATACCGATAGCGCTGGTCGTCACGTTGGAGTACGTCCCCTTAAAGTGCTTTACGGCGGCACGCTTGCAGTTTTCTTCGGCGAAATTTACGAGAGCTAGTTTAATTTCGCCATATATATATATATATATATATATATATATATATATATATATATATATATATATATATATATATATATATATAGTTACTGTAGTACATCGCAAGGGAACCGTCAAAATGCATCAGCCGCATGGCGAAACCTAAACTTCCAAAATTCACCAAGCATGCGTTGCAGCGCGGACGCAGAGAACAAGAGAAACAGTTGGCGAGACAGGTACTCGCACGCATTTGATGCAGAAAGTCGTCCGTGACGCGAGCGTGCATTCTGGCTATTATCGCGGTGGTAGGAATTGGGAGAGAGGAGGAAGCAAACGCTAGAGCAGTTGCGGCGATCCGTCAACAGGTTTGTGTTAGGGTGCGGTATTCTAGAGACCCCAGTTCAAGAGAAGGCCTCAGAACACGGGGGAACGAAAGGTAAAGGAGAGGGCATGCCGAGCTGTCGCGCTACGTGAAGAGTGGGGAGGAAATGACATAATCGCGGCCACATTCACTGGGCACAATGGCGGCGTTGCTATGGTTACGTTCTGCGCAGTGAAGGTGGTCTAGCAGTGAGGGGCCGCGGCTGGCGGCGGCATATGTGCCTCCCCAGGTCTCGTGCTGAGCCGTGGCGGACAATATCCGTGCTCTGCGCCGTGTTATTGGTTACGCAGTGTTCTCCTGGCAGTTATTGTACTCTTAGAAACGTTTTTTTTTTATTTTGTTCATCGCTGGGTTTCACCAGAGCCATGAACGGGTGCATATCTACGTGGCATGCGCGGATGTTGCCAGTGAAGCAATTAGTGTTCAGCGAAATTGTGTTGGGCACCATGACGAAGCGGAACAACAACGAACACCTTGCAGGTCAGTGACGGTTGGGCAGTGCTCCTGCTTGTGACAACGGACGACGCTGTTGAGCCCAGCAGGACGCAATGAGGACCATGTGCACATACGTAGTTCCGTGTTGTGTGTGTACAGTAACAACTGCCACGTGCATATTAAAACACATTTTCTGTTTCGCTTCGTATTCTCTCCCCCAGCATTGCATGTAATATCAACGTAACAGCAACGGCTTTCAAGTGTCACTTGCACCGGGCACAAAATCACCATGGTCGCAGAATAGTGACGCCGGTGAGTTTCACGCAGAACACGGACACAGTGGCCGGACGCTGCGTCGGCCGCATGGCGGAATGCAACCTTATAAGGCGCACAACCGATCGTGTTGTCTGTACTGTTGCGGAATTAATGACGTGAAAACACTCGCCGTGGTCAGTGCATCTAGCGCACTTCTATTGTACTTCCTTCGTTGTGGGTGAGCTGTTACTCGCTGTTAATATTCGGACGAAATGAATTCGCCGATTGTGTCGCGCTGGTGCAGAGTGTTGAGCCCCGTTCCATTAGTTTTGAATCGTCACGACACGCGCGCTGTGCAGTTCACGTGCTTTCCGAGCCGGACAGAGAGTCGTGCCTTCTGCCTTACATTCGGCTATAAACAAGAGAGGAGAATTTGCCCAGTCGATATGGCCGACTTCAGGCTTCATCGGAGCTTCACAACGAGGGACGTTAGGGCCTCTCTTACCATTCGCTTCCCCGTGCCTCCGAAGAACGAACTTCGCACTCGCTGCCTCGTGTGCTCGGCGAGGTGCGCTCCCACCCGAAACATCGAAAGGTCCAAAGATCTGCATGCGGAAGAGCGGGCTCAGGCGGCTCGGGCAGCGCAAAGTATGCGAGTAAATATTTTTCCCCAAAAGCTGGTAAAATATTGAGGTGTGCAAATTATTCGCGGGTGCAAACTATGCGCACAAATATGGTAGGTGGTGTTGGTTGCGCATCATGATGCGCATCTTTCACTTATTCGGTTTTGGTGCATTTTCTTTTCGTGTTCATAGAGGCTGATGACACGTGATCAGCTGCCATTTCACAGCAACTATCATACAGGAGCACCAAGAGTCAGCGGAAGAGCACCCTCCTTTCTCTCCTGTGCCACTCAGACATAAGCATCATACACGTATCATGTTATCTAGGTATAGAGGTCATTTGCTCACAACAGCTCATATTGCTGTTGTGAGCATATATATTCGTGCTCATATTGCTCACAACAGTACAACACCTGGAAAGCGTCAGCGTAGAGGTCGAGACACACTCACTGATATCACGACAGTTCAGTTTTTAGCTCTCGTGCATCGTCGATAGATCTCGTAAAATTTCAAGACTAATAGATCATTTTATTAGTTTGAAGTTATTATGGTCCGATAAGCTCCGAGTTACCTGCTATGCTGCAGCCGAGTGGCGTACATTTTTCACGTTTTCGAAATGCGAATGCATCTCTTAGTCGGGCTATGGCAGGCATCCGGCGTTCTCCGCGGTGGTGTCCGCTCGCCGGCAGGTGCTATCTCTCCGCTCTCACTCCCTCTTTCATAGCAACAGCAGAGGGCGTGTACGCTTATTCTCGCCTCCAGCAAGCGGGGCTTGTGGAGCGATAAAATGTAAGTGAAGGTGGGTGCAGTGCTTCACAGCTTTTGTCTTGCCGTTCGCTCCCTCTGCTATTTGCGCCACACTCTCCCGTTCACTCGCGCCTCACTCTTGTGGGGCATCTCTGAAGAATATCCGGAAACTTGTGCTTGAGAAGCCGCTGTGAAACGCCAACACTGAGCCAAAAACGCTGCTGCTCCGATCTCCCGTCCATTCGTTCCTCATTCTCGACCGTTCGCTGGCTGGGCGCCTCAAGTTGGTGATGGCAGTAGTCGGTGAAGGCGAATATGACGGCAACGGTGCCCTCCCTTGGCGCAAGAAATGCATTCGTATTTATTCCCTATTGCCTTCGGGGAGGTGGGGGGCACTATTTAGTTAAGCGGTTTCCCTTGTGTAGGTCACGTTTCGCAGTTGCAGTTGCCTCTTACTGAGTTCAGTCTCCTAATCAAAACGCAAAACTGTTTTGTTACTTTCTCAAACTTAAACGACTGTCTATTACATATACTTTCGTAACATTTTCAGACGTGGGCTTTCAATGCACTACCAGTCTCATACTCAGTGCGATGTTGGAATTCAGATCCTTTGGACGCCAAAACATTAGTGCGTGTTAATTAACTGCGCCGTCTTTTGAATGCGAAGCATTTCTTAGCGAACTTCAGCGACTTTGGGCGTATCCATCCATCCATCCATCCATCCATCTATATAGCCGCCTAGGTCTTTTAGCTCTCCAGGCCGTTTCAATATAGGTATTGATACGAAACTTGGTATGGCATAACATGACTATATGAAGAACATATTTGAGTAGTTGTAATATCAAAATCTTGACGTGTATGTCATGAATGTGATGATTCACAATTCATGGTCCTGCAGCTCTTGCGGTGGTTTTGTTCACATGAAATGTTGCAAAACTGGTACGGTATGGCATGATTACATAACAAACACAAGCGACAGACCCTAACATGAAAGTTATGACATGCGTGTCATGTAACAACATGACTACATGCCACGCTAAAGATGCGCTGGCGGCCGTTTCGCTAGGTTCACATGTACCAAACTCGCTTTTACGCGACGCGAACGGACGACATAGATCAATGACAAATAGAAACATGATAATCATGACATGCGTGTCATGTAACATGACTACATGACACTCATGATGCGCTCGCGGCTGTTTCGCTAGCTTCGCACTTGCCAAATTGGGTATTACGTGACGTCAATGGATGACGAAGGCATGTTACTGGCCCAAATATGATAATTATGGGATGTGTGTCATGTGAGAACATGACTACATGCCAGAGTCAAGGCGCCAATACTTTTCGACGAGGCGCGGTGCGTGTGGTCACCGGCGTTCATTTCGACGCAACACGCTGGCGTTGCGACGCCAGGTGCTGGTCCTGACATATACCCCTATGGGCATGCCGTACTGCGTTGCTTTCACGCATGCGCGTTTCAGCGCGTCCGGCGTCCCTCCGTCGCGAAAAGAGGGAGACGCCGTGTTGTGGTAACTCATCGGCATGAAATGCAGCATTTCGCACCGGATGCCGGCGGGCCGCGCTGACGGACGCTGGTCGTGCTAGTTGCGCCTGGCGTCAGTCCTAAGAGTGCTCGCGTTTTAGTTCTCGGGAGCTATAGCGTCGCAGAGCCCAGCGTGCACGCCACTCAACACTAAATTGGAGTATATTGGGCCCTTCATGATGCACTCACGGCCGTTTTGCTAGCTCCACATATACCAACTTTGGTGTTACGTGACGTCAATGGGTGATGCAATATATGACTGGAGCTCCTGACTGGACTGTCGACTCCCACTGTACGTGGGATCTGCCAAGTTTTTTTTTATTTCGCATCCCTTTCCTTTACTCGGCAACTCGATGCATGTACATGCAAACTTTCGCTCACGTGAAATCCCATTCATTGCGCCAACAAATAAGACACCGTCGTGAACGTGCTGAGAAGGTTGAGCCCTGGAGGTAGCCATCTTGGAATATCGAGAGAGTCGATGCACGCATGCGAAGGGCACGCCAATGCACATCAGTGGGCGTAGGCAGGTGGTGGAACAGGAGGCCAGTGAAGCTCCCGTCCTATTCTAATATTTTTATTTCCATGGCATAGAACGACAATATGACAGTCGACCTTATCGTCCTACTCAATTCGTACCGCTAATAAAGAAGGCACCCCCCCCCGAAATATTTTTAAATGCGGGGCATTTCTTAGTTGCACGATATCACGTGCCTCGCGTCGGCACTGTCCACACCCCCATTGCACATGCTCGCATATCATGCCAAGTGTTTGCTCCCCCACTTCTGTCGCCTCGATAGGCCGACGCAGGCAACCTCTGCTAGTAAACACCGACATCTCAAACTACACAATCGTTCACTGGCCACCCCGTATATGCAGGCACTGGATTGTACATCAGCATCCCACCACTTATTCAAGGTAACGCTTCTATTAATAAAGATGAAATAATTAAGCAATCCCGAATCATATATACTAACTATACTCGACGACAACTTTCCTTAGCAGCACAGCCAAGGCTACGAAGCCTAGCACGCCTTTTTTTTCTACGCTTCTGCGTGTAGTCCATGAATGCTAACTTTGGCATACTGCATATCATAATGGAAAGTATTAAAAAATTCGGCAGATCCTACCTACCCTAGAATCAACTTTATGCGAAGCACGCGAAAGGAGTGGGACCGTGTTGCATTTTTTACTGAGTGACACGTCTTAAAATGACGTTAAATATATGTAAACATGTGGCACGCACAGGCATAAGTTGAGTTGCAGATGTTTATATAACCAGTTTTCCACTTGCACAACGATCTCAGCTTGAAGTTTGTTTTAGCAACACCAAAGGCTGATAACAATCGCTGATGCTCGTGAAGATGCTGGCCCTTGACACTGCTACCTAAATCAATTTCAGCTCATGGCACGTCACCACAATTGACGCCAACCCGACGTGACGGCTCTATGAAAGGAGTTCATATGTAATGTTTATAAAAATGTGTAGGCAGCACTGCAACCACTATTGACTTTTCACGAAGATTAGCGTCTATTTCATAGGTAGTTCCAAGACCTGTCGTAGCTCTGTCAATGAATGCTTGCCTGCCACGCAGAATGCTTGGGTTTCATTCCTGCTGGGACCCTTAATTTCATTATTTGCAATTGTCGAGGGGCCAACGCTGCCTTTGTCAGATTTTTCTAAGCAGTGGCATCTATTCTATGCCTTCGTTGGATCGACGCTACCGATGTCGAGTATTGCTTAACGCTCATGCGTTTAAACTGTCTATGTGTGTTCTCATCATTTCTGGGTAGAAACTAAGTGTCAATTACCTGAGGCACATACCCGCCTACCAGCGGCATATACCCGCCTACCAGCGGCATATACCCGCCGATAAGTATGTGCCACTGTCTGGCCGGAAGTGTTTGACGACGTACGCGACGTGATCATGACATTATTCATGTCTTGACCAGCGCGACATATACGTCAAAACATCTTACCCTCCCATGCTAATTTTGGTTGACACCAAGTTAAGGGGGTGACCACGGGAGCACCTAAACTTAAGCGGCTAGATAGATGGATATGCTCAAAGTCGCTGAAGTTCGCTAAGAAATGCTTCGCATTTAAAATTAAAGAGGTAAATATTAGTTTCAACATTGTTCACAATGTAAGAAATGATTACTCGTGTATTGTTTTTCTTCTTCGACTTTTCTAGTTCTCCGGCTTTTTTGGCACCATTTCACATTTTCCTAGCTTCGGAAAACAACTGTGGCGTCGCTCGGTTGCAGCAAGTTGCTGATGATATATGGTGTTTTTGGCGCAAGGGCCATTTGATGGCCAAAGAGCGCCAGTTCATGGGATAAGGAATGTGGACAATGATTGTGATTAGCGGCTGTATAAGGGTCATAAAATTCCTCACGGTAAGGCGGGTAAAAACATACAAGTAATAAAATCATGACCATGCCGTGAAAGGTGTGTGTGGTGCGAATAGATGACACAAGTTGGTGATAATAAAAACGATGGCGGACATGTATGGCATTAGCACAATTGCCTCACTCGTTCGTACCCTTGCGTCCAAGGGCCGTGAGGCAAGTGCTTTGTTGTGTAGCCACCGCAGCGAAAACTCTCTGGAGAGGTCATGCTACGGAATGCCAGGGTATATGATATGAAAATTATGAATTTCTTTTAAAAACGCTAACAATGATTTATAACTAAAAAGCGGTTCCCTACGAACGAACATTGCATGGTGTAAAGGTATATGTTGTCGGTAGGGTAACGGAAAATGCTGTTTTCTTAGAGATTCTAAGTGTTTGCACTGAATGAACATGTGAAGGAATGCTTCACCACATCTGTCACACATTGGTGGATCGCCACCGGATAAAAGAGATGTGTGTGTCGTGTATGTGTGTCCTATCCTGAGTCTCGTTAGTATTACCTCTGTATGACGCGATTTTGATACTGGCAGCCAATGACCAAGGTGTGGCTTAATAATGTGTAGTTTGTTTTGTGTGTGTGTATCCCACTTGCTCTGCCAGTATACCCTGAGGTTTCGTTTGAGAGACGGCTTAAGATCAAGGGCCGGGATTGATATGGGTGTAGGGGCAGTGCTTTTGTGGATGGATGCAGCGAGCTGATCCTCCCTCACGTTGCCTTAAATCTCTCCGTGGCCTGGCACCCAGCACACTACAACATGTTGGCTGAGTGTGTAGAGTGTGCATAAAATGGAGTAAAGTGAGACGAGGACCGGGTTTTTTGTTTTTTAAGACGATTCAGAGCCGTTCCCACACTGAGGGAGTCTGTACACATTACTGCTTTTTGTATTTGTAACTGTTTGATGTGTTTAGCTGCAACAAGTATCGCGTAAGCTTCCGCTGTGAAGATACTTGTGCCTGGATGTAGAGGGCCAGCATCCGCAAAGGATGGGCCGACAACAGTGTAGGACACAGAGGAGTTGGACTTGGAGGCATCTGTAAAGAACTCAGGACGTGTGTATTTGTGTTGAAGTTCCAGGAAGTATGTTCGGATATGGGCAATAGGCGCATGTTTTGTAACTTCAAGAAAGGACACATCGCATTCTATAGTCTGCCATTGCCACGGTGGCGGATATGCTACAGGAGCCATTAAACTGTGTTCAAGTGAGACTCCAGTTTCCTCAGCTAGACTTTTCAGGCGAACTGAGAAGGGCTGCCTCATTGAAGGCCTGTTTTGAAACAGAATAGAGCTCGACAAATCATTAATAGTAGAGTATGAGGGGTGCTTCTTATCTGTTTTCACCTTAAGGAAATAAACAAAGGACATGTAAGTTCTCCGCAGATGAAGCGACCACTCATTTGACTCAACATAAAGGCTTTCTACGGGGCTGGTGCGAAAAGCACCTGTAGAACGGCGGATGCCCAAATGGTGCATTGGGTCCAGCATCTTCAAAGCACTTTGAGTTGCAGACTGATATACAACGGCCCCATAATCTAAGCGGGTGCGAATGAGGCTTCGATACAGATAAATGAGACATTACCTGTCACTACCCCACGTAGTACGTGACAACACTTTCACAACATTCATGGCTTTTAAGCATTTTGTTTTTGAATACTTGATGTGCGGTACGAAGGTCAACTTGTTGTCCAATATTAATCCTAAGAATTTATGCTCCGCATTAACAGACAAACGTTGACCGTTCAGTTCAATGTCGGGTTCTAAGTGCATGCCTCTCTTTCGAGAGAACAAGACACACGTGCTTTTTTGTGGGTTCAGTCGGAATCCGTTTTCCTCTGCCCATTTGGAAACCTTGTTTAAACTTAACTGAACCTGCCGCTCACACATTGCCAGATTGCAAGACCTAAAGCCAAGCTGGACGTCAATGACATATGTACAATAAAACATATTGCGAGGGATGGTCAAGCGCAAGGAATTCATTTTTATGAGAAAAAGTGTCTGAACAATCGTTTGGGAAAGAACCGTGCCCACACAGACACGGAATGTCCGGTTTGACAGGTAACTTTCGATTATGTGAAACATTCTTCCGCGCACGCCAAGGTGAGACAGGTTTCTTAGAATTCCAAAACGCCATGTTGTATCATAAGCCTTTTCGATATCGAGGAACACAGAAAATATTGTTTATGGACGAAGGCGTCTCTGATCTGTGCCTCGATACAAACAAGGTGGTCTGTGGTGGATCTACTTTCTCGAAATCCGCACTGAAATGGGTCGAGCAAATTGTTTGTTTCAAGAAAACGTACAAGTCGGCAGTTTATCATTTTTTCGAACACTTTGCACAAGCAGCTTGTAAGTGCAATAGGCCTATAACTCGAGGGTAAAGAAGGGTCCTTGTCCTCTTTCAAAATGGGAATAATAATAGCCTCTTTTCAGGAGATAGGGATAGTGCAAAAAACCAGATAGCATTGTACAAACAAAGTAAGTTTTTTCGTGTTTCGATTGTTAGGTTTTTTAACATTTCATACACCACACGGTCAGAACCTGTGGCAGAAGTACTGCAGGAGTTTAGAGACATTCGCAGCTCAGCTAGACTGAAAGCTTGGTTATATGCCTCGGATATAGTGCATATGTGTTCGAGTTTCTGCTTTTCTATTCTTGTTCTGTATTTTTGGAAAGTGTCAGTATAGTGGGATGAGCTGGACACCTGTTCGAAGTGTGCACCGAGGAAGTTTGCCTGATCTTCCAAGGTATCACCCTGCGTGTCCACGAGTGGAAGTGTGTGTACTTGTTTTCCTGCTATCCTACCAACCATATTCCAGACTTTAGCCTCCCGTGTGTATGAATTGATCCCTGACAAAAACTTCTGCCAGCTTTCTCTTCTGACCTGCCGACGCGCTCTTCTGCCTTGAGACTATTTTCTTGAAGGTGTCAAGATTTTCAGCTGTCGGTGAGTTCCGAAGCTGCCTCCAAGCTCTGTTTTGCTGTTTGCGCGCGTTGCGGCATTCAGAGTTCCACCATGGCACACGCCATTTTCCTGGGTGTCCATTTGTTTGTGGGACGCATTTTGTTGCAGCATCAATCAAAAAAGCTGTGAAGTAGTCGACAGCAACATCAATGCTTAAAGTACATATGTCACTCCAATCTATACGAGCGATGGTCTAAAACCGTTCCCAGTCGGCTCTGTTTATGAGCCATTTGGGAACACGGGGTGGACACTCTGTTGCTGTAGTTGTGCTCAAAACTACGGGAAAGTGGTCACTTCCGTACAGATTACTGGCGACTTTCCACTGGAGTACAGGCACAAGAGATGGAGATACTATGCTTAGGTCTATGGAGGAGTAGGTGTTATGTGCGAGATTATAATTGATTGGTTCTTTTCTATTTAGGAGACATGCGTTCGACGAGAGAAGGAACTGTTCAATCAGTCGAACGCGCGCGTCGCAACGAGAGCCTCCCCATAGCCTGCTATGCGCATTGAAACCTCCTATGAGAACATAAGGCTCCGGAAGTTCATCAATTAAAGAGTGTAAATCACATTTTTGCAGCTGATAGCTAGGAGGAATGTAAATAGTGTAGATTGTGATCAGTTTATCAAGAAGATCCGCTCGAACAGCCACTGCCTCAAGGGATGTTTGGAGTTGTAAGTGTGTGCATGCAATTCCTTGATTCACTATGATGGCAACACCTCCGGATGATGTCATGGCATCATCACGGTCCTTTCGAAAAATAACGTACTTACGAAGAAAATTTGTGTGTTTTGAATTAAGGTGTGTTTCTTGTACACACAGCACTTTTGGCGAGTGTTCGTGTAAGAGTTCTTGGATGTCGTCGAGGTTTCTGAGAAGGCCCCTGACGTTCCATTGTATAATTTGAGGGTTTATGGTGAATGTAAAATAGCGCTGTGTGTACGAAAAGCGAGTGGCTGTTTAGACGTGGAATTTCAGTTCACTTAACAGGGCCTTCACCAGGCCCTGTTATTTGCTTTTTTTGTTTTCTTGACGCGCTCCAAGGAGCCACGCCGCTCTTTCGGCACCAAGGGTACCGACGTATCCATTGCCTCCTCGGAGGCACTGGATGCCCGCACAAGCGGGCTGTTAGTTCGGATTTCGGGCCTCGCCTGGTGAGGCAAGGCCTTGAGACCCGAGGACTCTGAAGTCTCCGGTCTTTGCTTGGGAGTATGCGGTGTAGCCTGGGCTACAGCCGCCTTGGGGGCAGGCGCCACAACCGCCGGCTCCGTATGTGCGGGCCGAAGGAGTGGCGAAGGCTGATGCGGCGGTTCCCCCTGACGCGCCGCATCAGCGTATGTAGTAGGTCCATAGAATGGAGCGACTCTTCACCGTGCTTCTTTAAATGATATGTTCTCCTTCACCTTTAATGTAATTATTTTTTCTTTTTTCCAGTATGTGCAGAAGCGTGAATATGCGGCATGGTTTCCTTCGCAGTTTACACAGTGTGGCGGTTGTTTGCAGTTCTCAGACACGTGGCCTAGGACTCCACATTGCGCACAAGTCTGGCGATCACGACAGGTTTTAGAGCTATGGCCATACCTCTGGCATTGGAAGCAACGACGAGGGTTTGGCATATACGGCCTGATGTTTTCGTGTACCCTGTTTGAATAGAATCTTGTAGTTTACTGGATGCAAACGTGAGTATTAAGTGTTTCGTTGGTATTTCCTTATCATCTCTTCTGATGATAATTCTCTGTACATTATTGACATTTTGGCTCTTCCACCCTTCCAAAAGTTCAGTTTCGGTCAAGTCAAGTAAGTCTGCGTCAGATACCACTCCGCGAGTGATGTTCATAAACCTGTGTGGTGTTACGGTGATCGGTACGTCACCAAACGTTGAGCGGCTGTCTAGCTTTACAAATTGTGTTTTGTCCCAAATTTCTAGAAGAATGTCTCCGCTAGCCATTTTGGTTACTTTGTATCCAGCCTCGAGAGTTTCAGTAAGACACCTGGCAACTACGAAAGGAGATACGGTCCTGGCTTGCTTTCCGGTTTTTTCACAGTGAATGACGTGGAAGTGGGGAAAAGTTTCTATTGGCTGGTTGAAGAAATATATGTTGTCGGTGCGTACCCGCTTTAGGCCGGTACGATCAGAGAGTAGAGGGAATGCGCCATGCATGCCGGTCTTATTTTTGTTCAGCAGCGTTGGCGGCCACCCACCACGGAGCCCAACAAGGGGACGCTGCAAGTTTGCAGGTGCTAAGGTCCCTAGATGAAACAAGTTTCCAAGGTAGCGACACCCTCCCTTTTCCTCCTCGCTTATTTGCCTGAAGCGTCCCCTAGAAGGTTTAAAACTTTCATCCAAAAGCGAATGTTTGGGTTCTGTTGCTACGGTGAATAGATGTAAATGAAACAAAATGGAACTAAATAAGAGGTAGAATAAACAGTTACCTTTATGAACATAAACGGCACAACACAAGAGCAAGCGGGATGTGCGTTACTCAACCGGCAACGTTGTGCAGTTCTATACTTAACACCACTAGCCATGGCGTCTCGCGTAGTACATTTTAGTTCCACGGCCGCGGTATTTCGTCCAGTTCTAACTAGTCCACTTCTCCGATTGTGTTTTGTTCGTGTTGTGACACTGTGAACGTGCTTCTTGCTGGATCCTGTAAGTGGCCACAGGTCGTGACGTTGTGACGATTGATTACAACCGGCTTGTGCACACGCAAGAAAAAAAAACTACGACCAGACTAGTACGAACACTCGTCCAGCAACACTGCGATGACGTTTTTTTTAAATGTGCCCATTTGGACAATCGTGACGCCAAGTGATTCTGATGCGGTGCTGAGAACTTCCTGAAAAGTGAGAGTTCTACTGGTGAGGTGTCTCGAAGCAGCGCGTTTCGGCTCAAGCGGGAACTGGTCAAGAGTGAAATGTTTCTGAAGGTGCGTTGATTACAACCTACAGCTGCTCTGTATACGTGCATACCCACATGTATTTTTACCAACTGGCATGCACTAGACACGCATTAGACGCGCGGCTGGCGTTTCAATAAAAACCGACAAGTGAACTCGCTTCGCAGATCCGCGTCGACATACGTTGACGGATTTCCACGAAAGCATTCGCGCGAAATGGTTCATAGTTGCACTTCATGGTGCGCTTCATCTCGGAAAGCACGAGGTAAGTTGAAGAGAGCGAAACCAATTTCTGTTGTTTACGGGAACGCAGCATTGCTGAAAAACGCAGATGTTGCATTGAACGAGCATGGCGAAACAATCTTGGTCGACTTAGCGCACACCGAAACGCTCCTCCTCTTCAGTTTATGTTCTGGCTACGATTTTGTCTTCTGGTCACGGCGAGAATCCGGCTGGAGCCATATGCGCATGCGTACTCGTTTTGAACCTTTTGCATAATAATAAATAACACCACCAGCCATTTGCAAGATCACGTGCAAGTAATGCACCAATTACAGACGCGCATGGCAGAGAAAAAGAGGAGTAATTGAGAGAGTGAGGAGGACGGCTCGAGAACAATGAGTGACGCTACCTTGTTTCATCTAGGGACCTTAGCGGGTGCTGAAAGCTTGCAGACGTCAGCCGTACAACACTGCCATAACCCTATGCGCCTAGATCAAGGTAGGCTATTTGCACAGGGTTAACCCTTGCCGCCAGGAAAATTGGAAGTAAACAGAAGAGAGTAGAAGACAGGACAGATAGTGAGAGATAAAGACGAAGGTGCAGGCAGAGAGAGATAGGAAAAGGCGACTGCCGATTTCCCCTGCGTAGGTCAACCCAGGGGTGCCCTCTACGTGAAGCCGGGGCCAAACGGGTGTGTTGCCTCTGCCGGGGGGCCTTAAAGTTCCAATCACCCAGCGTCGGCTCAACCCCCAGGATCCCCTTTTCCCCGGACACGGCAAAGCCACGCACGGCTAGGCGTGGGAGGGAGTAGAAACTCCCCCGTTAGCTCGGGTCCGTGGTGTCGCTACACACCAAACGCCTACTTGCGCAGGCGCCCCTGCGGGCAGGTTGCAGCAAGTTCACATCGAATCTTGTGAGCGGGCATGAGTGCGTGATCATTAGGTGATCTGTACTCATCGTGCTAGGGAAATGAAGACAGTGGTGCGTCGTGAAACATTGTTTTCTGCATATGCAATCGCCGAAAATTTGTGTACGAGAGATATCAACGAAAGTGGGACAATAATCACTATACATAGTGTGCACGTGAGTCACGCAGCACCGATTTGTTACTTCGGAAATGTGCCATCGACATGCCCAGGTACCTACGCACTCCGTGGCTGACCACTGCCGTGTTGTATCTTCGTGCACGCGCCCATTCAGTTTGCCTAACGATGCAAGTTGGAGCAATTATTAGCTGCTGGTGAGGCAAGTTGATATAGCAGTTCATGAAAAGCGAGCAGAGCGTCCGGCTGTTCTCTTTGCCGAAAGGTATTATCTAAAATTTAGAACGCACATTGAGATTTTCCGAAACGCACCGGCATGTTTGACTGGCGCATATTAACAAAAACGACTTGAAGAACCGGTGATATGTGCGTCTTCAGGTGTAACTTTATTACGGGTAAGTGCTATATTCAAGCACATACCTGCAAACAGAGATAGGTACTGTATATACAAACTTGTCTGCGACCGCTGCGTGCACAATCAGCGCGTCAGGAAGGCGGTTAAAATTGTGAAAGCGATCGCAGGAATTCGGGTATTGCCTTCAAAGAAACTGTTAGGATGCGTGTGAAACGATATTTGTGCACTCACAATTTTAGGGATAGCCGATCGGCTCTAGTTGAAGGTCAAATTTTTAAAAAATTGGTCAATTGATTTCTTAAATGATCTATCGATTTCAGGGACTACACTGTACATTAGCGCACAACAACAAAAGTATTATACAAGGTAAAAAATGAGTCAAAACATTCGCGAAATTAAGGGACCGGCATCAGCTTGGCACGCACACGCGAAGTCTCTAGCTTGCATTATATAATGCTCGGCTGTTTTCACAAATTTCAATCAAAATGCCCAACATCAGCACTGCGACTGTGGTGGTGTGGGTCTCAGCATTATAATAAAATTATTATTAATATTATATCTTCTGTAAACTTGCCTAGGTCTCCACGATGACTCGTTTTCGATGGGACCTGTTTGCTTCGCTCATCCAGTTTTAAATTGCGGCTCGAGAGACTTCAAGCTTTCACTTGTTCTTAGAGCGCGCGATTTGTAGTGAAAGCGAGATATTTGGCCCTCGTAGATCGTGGAGGGCAACCGGTGTACGCGGTGGCTGGTATACGTGCCACATGTTTTCATTTTTCGGACTTGTATCGAGTGAACAAACGAGACATTTCTGACTCGATGAGCTCATTAAAGCACGACAACGAAAAACCGCACGGGTTGTTTTCAAACATCGCGCACAGCAACAGATGACGAGCCTTAACAAACCGTGCTGCAGCACGCAAATTGCTGTAGGTACCCAGCGAAGTACCCGGGCATGGCGGGAGATTGCGACAATGGGGGGAAATGACATCACATGAACACTACGTATAGCGACCTTGCGAGTGGCACCGGCGACCTGCCAGTCTTCGGCAACACCAGCTTCTTGGAAGAAAAAGTGCGATTGGGAACTGTACGTAAATCTAAGGACCCTTTTCCTAAATTGCGTTGCATACGTGGTCGGTGTCTTGGCTTCCTAACATTGTTGATACGAAACGGTGAAGATCGCGTACCGTAACGCCGCTCTCGTTGGCGTGTACGGAGGGTGTCGTTCCTTGCGCTTTGCCTGAGTAACAGACGCGTACATATATGTTACTTTCTTGACTGTGCAAAAAACGGAGTCCTGGGCACAGTGAAGACGGCAATTCACCCGCTTGGAACTACCAACGTCAGGCGCCCGCTCATGACCAATCGGGGCCAAGATTTCTGCTCCTCATCATTCCTTTTGCGTCTCTTGAAAAAATAACGTGAGCGTCCCCACAAAGTACTATCGTCCCTAAAAGAAGAAAAAATATGATGCCGATCAAGTATGCACTGAAATTTAGGATATGGTTTCCTCGCTTTGCTTCGTTCCGATCGCCCAGTACCTGCGCGCCCGTACGTTTTTTTCTTATCTGAAATAAATTTCAATGCTTCAAAGCAGCTTCGTGTTCTTTCCCTCAAAAAACGAACTTTTTATTTATGTCCTTTGATATAAATGTGAGATTTATTGCATGGTGATCGTGGAGAAAAAGTACACGTCAGATACGCTTGCAAAGCCGAAACCAATAGCGCAGAAAACGGACTACTTGGCGTAGTAACACATGTGCAAAAGCTCCGCCCCAATTGCTTTGGCTGTGCTGCCACAGGAAGTTGTCGCCGAGTATACGCCACTTTTACGCAATATCCCCCCCCCCCTCTGATGCATTTACTCAAGTTCCCAAGTGGAAAGATGCGGGCGACATTTTTTTGCTTGCCAACGACATTCATTGACGCCCCTCGCTAGCGGCAGCCGTAGAGACACTCCTCGGTCGTCTTGCCCTCTGGGTCAAATAGTGTCTACACTTTGCGTTCATAAGGTGCATGATTCGAAAGTAAATGTAAGAGTGGCCAAATATTGAAAGCAATCTTCAACAATTGAAAAATGTCAACTTCGACACGCTATTAGGGAGTTTTAGAATAGCGCACTGCGAGTCTTTGTGGTGTGGTCGCTGCCACTGCGCATTCTTCGCAACGCGAGTCTGTGTTCACGTTCGCGGACCGCACACGAAAAATCCGAAATTGCGTGCGGTAATGGCAGCCCGCATATGGCCCGCAAGCGCTGGTTTCGAGGCTATGGGTGATGATGGCGGCCCGCATGTCGCACGCAAGCACTGGTTCAACGCCTCTTAGATTTCCCATGCCTGCCGGATGAGCGCAAAACGCCGGTCATCTATGGCGGCGCTGCCTACGTAGAAATAAGGGTCTTTGTACTTGGCCTTTGAGATCGGCAATTTTGGCGTTTGCTACTAATTTCCGAGGATGCCTTGTAATAAAGAAAGTTGCTTGTTGAATGACGGCGTCACTTACGTAAGTTGATTTATAACTAGATTTACGCCTTTTTAAACTTTTTGCGTTATTTTTGTTGCATGTAAGCTCCAAAAAGGTAAAAGCCTATTTGAAGACACCTCTACTTGAGTAACGCCATCACCGTAGTTCCGACGACAGCCGCTTCCTAAGGGACCGCCGATAATCCGGCAGGCACGGGAAATCTAGGAGGCGTTGGCAGGTTTTGAGACTATGGTGCCGCCACGATTGTGCGTTGCGAATCGCAGAAGGGCAAACGCTATTCTAAAACTCATATGGCACACGCTACGCCCACAGTGCTTGTAAACGGTATTCTAGAACTCCCTATTATCGACAATCAACTACCAGGAATAATTCGCAGCTGGCTCGTAGAACCGGCAACTAGAAAAAGCGACACACTTGCGTGCAGTGAAACATGGCTCCCGACCAGCTTTTTTTTTCAAATCTTCAGGCATAACGTTCACTCCGCAAGACTGAATCATGTCGTCGAGGGTAAGCGACAACACGTAGCCGGAAGCACTGCATAGGTCTTACACCCCGAACTTGCCCCCGCCTATTAACGCATGGGATCCGTAGAATATATTCATTCAGCCTCATATGCAGGGTGTTATGGCAGCGAGTCCTCGTCAAACGTCCGTGCCTCTGAAAAAGGCAATCTGGGTCAAGGCCAGCCCGCAGTCCGCCGGACGCGAACAACTCAACGGCGTAAACACGCGCGACGCCTCTCTGGCCCACGTGCAGTGAATCAGCAGAGCACGTGACAGCGAGCCGGCGTCCTCGTGTCTGGGGGTCTGACGCATTGCGCGGCGACCCCATTGGAGGAATCTGCCCTGATGACCAGCGGCGCTTCTGATTGGACATTTTGGTTGGACCGGGTGTAAATAAAAGAAGCCCTGCGGCGCGTCGCGAGCGGCGGTCCTAGGAGAGGGGTCCCCGTGTCGGAGAGCCGACATGTGTGTGAGTCGGCGGTTTTAGGCGAAAAGCTGACCTATGTGTTAGAGAGGAGAGCTCGGCTCTTCGAGTCTCTGTCGGCCCCAGTGCCGAAATTGTAACGCTTCTATATATATGCTGTACATAAACCTTGTTTAACTCACCGTCGTCTCGTCCGCTCGTCTTGTCAGCTCTGCGCAGAAGCAGTCGCGAGCTGAGAAACATACGCTACCAAACGGCTGGTGACCTTCCCGGCGGAGTTGAAAGCAGTGGCGCCTTCGGGTCCGTGTTGGCGTCGCCCTCTTTCGCAACAGTGGAGGTCAGCGGTGGGATTTCGGAGGTGGCTTCGCAACAGTGGTGGCTTCGGCGGCATCGACCCGTCGTTCGCAACAGTGGTTGGCAGCTGCGGGATCGGCCGGCGTCAGCGACATCGATGCGGTGAGTGCCTGATGTTTTCCCCTCAGTTCACAAGACTTCTCTAGCTCAGGTTGTAGTAGTTTAGAGAAGGGCTGTGTGAAGCATTGAAGTGAGCTTTGATCGTTTCAAGCAAAGTCGAAGTGCTTTGAAACCGAAGTTAATGCGGAGAGGGTAAACACGGGAGTGTGAAATATTGCTTGCGCGTCGTGCTAGTAGGCTTATAGTGGGTACGGCAAGTAAATTGTTAACAGGGGCAAACAGCAAGAGGCTAGTGTGAACGATGGAGAACCTTAAAGTGAAGGAACTCATCGAAATTTGTGAGGAACTCGGCATTACTTTGGGCCGTGCGAAACGAAAGCAAGCGATCCTTGAGATCATGAAGGATGAGGGAGTGTCGGCTGAGGAAGTCGATGAGGCCTGGGTGGATATTAAAGCACGCCGTGAGGAGGCTGAAAGGCGAGAAGTAGAAGCTCGCGAACGTGAAGAAGCTGAAAGGCGCGAACGTCGCGAGGAGGCCGAGAGACAGGAGCGTCTCGAGTTGAAACGACTAGAATTGGCAATCCTACAGTGTTCGCAGGCGCCTAGCGTAGCTTCTCCAACAGTTCAGGTCAGCGGTTTTAGAATTAGGGACCAATTGCCACCGTTCGTAGTAGGCGAGGACATGGCGAAATATCTTGTCAAGTTTGAACACGTCTGTGAGCGAAACGCTTTGGAGTGGTCTCTTTGGGCGCGGAACCTGCTAGCTCTTCTTCCCGGCGAAGTGTCCGACGCGATAACTTGCTTGTCGAGGGAAGCGTTTGAGAGCTATGACGAGGTTAAGGAAGTGCTCTTGAGACGTTATAAGTTGTCACCCGAGGCTTTCAGGCAAAGGTTCCGGTATGCTGAAAAGGGGAATGAGTCACACGTTGACTTCGCGTTTCGTCTTAAAGCCGATTTAATCGAATGGCTCAAGGGCGAAGGTGTTTATGACGACCGCGATAAAGTGGTGGAATGCGTTGCATTGGAGCAATTCTACCGCTGCATCGAGGATAATGTCAGACTTTGGCTGCAGGACAGACTTGGGGAAGTACAGCTATACAAGGCAGCAGAGTTAGCTGAGGAGTATTATACTCGCCGAAAGTTGCATAGCAGGGCAGTGCGCGTTGAAAAGGATGAAAGAAAAGAGGGCTTTTCAAAGAAACCTGATCAACGGAAACCCGCTCCGCACCGTAATTTCAAAAAGGACCCGTCTCATACGAAGGACACTGTAGAGGAAGGGAAAACAGAAGCGGAAAAATCGAGTGAGGTTTCTACCACACAGGCATTTGAATCGGAAAACAAACGGAAGCCGCTAATCTGCTACAACTGCAAAAAGGAAGGACACTTCGCGAGAAACTGTCAGGAAAAGTTTGCCTTCGCAACAATCCGAGAATCAGAAAAAAACATGCGGTTGTTGGAGCCGTATCTCCAAGAAATTAGGGTGAATGAGAAAAAGTGCCGAGCACTTAGAGACTCAGCGGCAACCATGGACGTTGTCCATCCTTCATTGGTGTCTCCGGATGACTTCACAGGAGAATGCGCGTGGATCAGGCAAGTCGCCGAGGAGCAGAGTGTTCGCTTACCAATCGCCACGGTTGTCATTGAAGGCCCGTTCGGTAAACTTCGCACCGAAGCGGCTGTGTCTGCCGCGCTAAATGATCGTTTTCCTTATCTTTTCTCCAACAACTCGGAGCAGCTTCTCAAAGAGCAGGGCAAATCGTTCTTCCCCAACTTAGCGTGCATGGCCCTCACGCGATCGCAAACGCGGAAGCCTGATCTGGTTCAATGCAGTGAACTCTCAAGTGACCTTGTCGGCGGGTCGACGGAACCCCAGAAAGGAAATTTTCCGCATGAGTCATGGGAGCAGTCACGCGAGCGGCGCGTCGCCGAACCGACCGGCGCGGTTTCCGTAGAAAGGGGAGACGACATGGCGCCATTGAGTCAGAGCGAGAGGGTTGCAACGCTCTCGCCTGTAGCGGAAAGTTGGGGCGAGCTGCCGAGAGTTGATCGAGAGACGCTCATTCGAGAGCAGCGTGAGGATCTCTCGATTGAAGCGCTAGTGGAAAGCCAATTTGAAGCGCTAGTGGAAAGCCAGAAAAACGCGGCAAAAGTGCTGTCGAAGGAGCACTACGAGGAATCGGTGAAGAAGCGTGCTTTTGAAGTTGATAATCAGGTAATGCTGCTGCAGCCGTTCAAAAAGATCAAGCTTGAGGTTGATTGGGAAGGGCCCGCCAAAGTATTATCGAAGCCTTGCGATACAAATTATGAAGTGAAATTAGGAAGGCGGCCGGACAAAATTTACAACTTGATGAAACCCAATGTTCAACATCAAGCGGTCGTAAATCAGCTGTTGAATGCTTCAGAGGAAAAGGGAGCAGAAATTTGGAGTTCTAGTGATGTAATAAAAGAGGGATCGAAAGTAATCTGGGAACAGTTGAACCTAGAGCCTAGCTTAAGTGAAGGAGGACCTGAGAAAGAGGACCTGAGAAAGATTGGTTCCGAGTTTGGAGACGTGTTTTCGGACCGCCCCGGAAACACGAGGGTGATCGAACACGACATCGAGCTAAGCGGTGAGGAGTCAATCCGTAGCAAGCCGTATTGTTGTTCCCCTGTGCAACGTCGAAAGTGTGAGCCGCTCTTGGTGCCGCATAGGTATCGTCGCCTAAAAGTGGCCGGTTACTGAAGTGGAGCATGTTGCTCCACAGCGCAACTTTGACGTTCGCTATCAAAAAAAATAAAGGAAAGGTAAACGCTAATGCAGGTGCATTGAGCAGTGCGTTCCAGCTAGTAACTTCTCAACCTTTCGGTTTCTCGCTGGCGATTCGGGGCAAAATTTTGACCTCATCACGACCTGGGCTGAGCGCTCTCGTTCAATGTGATCTCAAGGAGCCAACTTTATGTGGTATTCTAATTCGTTACGTTGTTGTACGTGGGAAAAAAAATTGAGTTGTCATTTTAAGGGTCTTTTGTCCCACATGTGCCTCTTGATGTAGAGGGAACAAAATTCCGATAGACACGTAGATAGGTATATGTTGTACTATACTTTGTCTGGTGTTCTGTCGGGTGACCGAGGGCACTTGCTTGTGTCGTGTGTTGTTTGTTGTCGAACCGTTCTTAGCAAGTTGCAGAACCATCGACAAGTGCTGAAGCCGAAGATGGTCAGAAGAGACGAGTGAAGCTGGTCGACAAGTTGTGGCGACAAGCCAGTGGAGCTGGGATCCGTCGTCAAGAATGGGCTGTATTCCCGGAACAGTCTGGAGCTGTATTCTCCCCATGGCCCTGGAGGCGAACCTGGAGGGACCTGGCGAACGAGCGCACCTGACATCCGAGCCCCGTGGAAGCAGCTCGTCTTTCCGGTGCATTGTCTGGCGGCGGGGGTGCTGTTATGCCAGCGAGTCCTCGTCAAACGTCCGTGCCTCTGAAAAAGGCAATCTGGGTCAAGGCCAGCCCGCAGTCCGCCGGACGCGAACTCAACGGCGTAAACACGCGCGACGCCTCTCTGGCCCACGTGCAGTGAATCAGCAGAGCACGTGACAGTGAGCCGGCGTCCTCGTGTCTGGGGGTCTGACGCATTGCGCGGCGACCCCATTGGAGGAATCTGCCCTGACGACCAGCGGCGCTTCTGATTGGACATTTTGGTTGGACCGGGTGTAAATAAAAGAAGCCCTGCGGCGCGTCGCGAGCGGCGGTCCTAGGAGAGGAGTCCCCGTGTCGGAGAGCCGACATGTGTGTGAGTCGGCGGTTTTAGGCGAAAAGCTGACCTATGTGTTAGAGAGGAGAGCTCGGCTCTTCGAGTCTCTGTCGGCCCCAGTGCCGAAATTGTAACGCTTCTATATATATGCTGTACATAAACCTTGTTTAACTCACCGTCGTCTCGTCCGCTCGTCTTATCAGCTCTGCGCAGAAGCAGTCGCGAGCTGAGAAACATACGCTACCAAACGGCTGGTGACCTTCCCGGCGGAGTTGAAAGCAGTGGCGCCTTCGGGTCCGTGTTGGCGTCGCCGTCTTTCGCAACAGTGGAGGTCAGCGGTGGGATTTCGGAGGTGGCTTCGCAACAAGGGACACTCTTTCATAGCATACGCTTAGTGAACAAACACAGCACAGCAGTGACTTGAGCAATGAGCACGCTCGTCCTCCTAACGCTAAGTTGAGGCGTGGCCGTGTGGTAGAACATCCGCTTGCCATGCTAATGACCCAGGTTCGATCAGCACTCCTCCTATTGCTATAGAAGACTTAGCGTAGCTACTCCTCATACAGCCGCCCAACTCGTTAACTACCGTACGCGAGCGACAGCTGTTCTGTCAACCCTAAGACAGTGAGCATGAATTTGCTCTCCACACCTCAGTGCCTTTTCGGGCGTTACAAACGATTCTTAACAACAGCGACGGTAATTTCGCTGAATGTGGCAGTTTCGGTGATCACAACATGACAGCACGCCAAATTCCGGAGGAGGGGAGGCAGCGAAGCTTCAGAAACCCCCAACCGTACCCCTGGCGCACGGGTGTTTCTGACGACCCACATGAAAGCGCTCGCCGCTGGCAAGCCGCGCGTTCAATGCCTGAACCATAGCTTCAAAACAGGCGCTAAGGATGCAGCAGATTGAAAAAAAATTGTGTTATTTAGGTTCTATTGATGCCAACGAATAACGCAGCTTCACTTACCGATGATGTAGTCATAACGGTCATACAAGGCTACTTTCTCCTGTGGGACCCATAAAGCGAATCATATCGTAAACCAAAAGCGCACATTGAAGGCGTAAATCTTGTAGTGCCCCAAGGGCAACTGGACAAGCATGTCTGTGAAAGCCTCTGCTGTGAAACAGCACGCCTGGACAACTGGCTGAAAACGAGCCAACTACTTACGAGATTGCGAATGAAAGTGGTCACGTGGCTGATACCTCAGCCGGCATTACCTTATCATTTCCTTCTTTTTCCGTTCACATTTTCTGCTAACGACGGAATCAGAAGCAATTCGCAGTTCATGTGGTGATATCTGGAAGGTCCCCATGTGCTCACGTTACGCGTAATCAGCTCTTAGGCACAGCATACAGTGTCAACACCTTGTGCAATTTATCAATGGAAGCCAGGTGTACCTAATCCAGCTGTTCACAACCCTCTTTTCTAGCCCTTTTGCGTTCTCGCCCATTGTTCTGTAGACGTTTTTTTCGGGGGCGCCACCATCTTGCTGGCGGGTGGCATTTTTCATGTCTGGCAACCCATCTGGCATGCGGGTAGGTCGCTGTTTGCGTAGAAGGAAAGCGTGCGGCTGAGGTCTTATTGTTCCTCTTTAGTTTTTAGGTGGTGAATTTCGAGTGAAGTGAGGCGGGTTCTTTAGAAAATTAGTCTATCAGACGTTCTGACAGGGTTAAAGTCGTTGAGAGTCAGTTGTTTTGTTAAACAGCGCCCAGAATGAGGCCGCACCTGTTAAGGCCGTATATTCACAGCACCGACATTCTGCTCGAATAATGCGCATTACGACGTCTTTCTTTTCCAGAATGAGCAACAACGCTTCGGGTGCACAGTGAATATCTTTCTTCAGCTGTAGTCGTCCACTTTTCTAACAATGTGTTTTCACGCCACGCCGTCGCATCAGTGACCGCTCTTGCACGAAGCCATGCTTTGGAGTGTAGTGATTCTTCTTTATTTCCCGGCACTAACCGGTTTTCTTTAACTGCACTCTAACTGCTGTCTAAATTGTTTCTCAACTTTCAAGGAGAGACCGTGTCTTACTCGCTTGTTTGTTTTTACAGGTGTGCACTTGAAATCACCTCTTTCATCAAACGGCGCTCACGTGCCTGCGCATCCCCTTTTTATCTTCTTTTTATAACGTGCTATTTGAGTGACTCTCGTTGCGCGGTACTTTGATCTGCGATAGAGAGAAATGTTATGTGGGACAGTTTATCGGGGTATTATTGTCACCGTTGGAACAGCTGTAGGCTGCGTACCTTCCCTTCATAGCCCAGGTTGAGCATCGGTGTCGAAGTCGTTGCGGTTCGTTTGACTGAGAAGTGCTCTGAACATACCCTAGTACTTGCGGAAGGTATAAAGTTTTCCTTGTTTAAGTTTGCAAGCCATAAAAGCCGCTGCTCCCCGTCAACAGGAAAATGATGCAACTTAAACAGTCGACAGCCACAAAACCTCCACGTCTGGTGATGTACCCGACATATTTATTCCGACAGCAGTTATCTTTTTCTGTAGTTGTTACTGCACCCAAAAACAGCACAGTGATTCTCTGATTATCGATTCTCGGCCGTCATAGCATTGAAGGAAAACTAAATCCGCAGGCTAGTTTGATACACGGCAAATTTCTCGATAACGCCACAAATGCCAGCATCAACAAACACACTCCGAGCAGTGGTCCACATGCGAGAGAAGAGGAATGCGTTGGTTGGCAGACTGCACCTCCTCGCCCGATGCAAAGTTCGCGTGTTGTTAGCGGTCATGGGGGAGAGAAATCCCCTTGGAGAGCCTCATGATGGAAATTGTATGAAGTAATTTTTGTTCAGTTTTCTTCGGATCCGTGAGGTGGCGTCTTGCCTTTTTGGTGTTGAAAATATTGGCGGTCACGCTGGGTATGTAAAAAATATGGTGTTTTGGGGTAGCGGGTTGCCATTCGAGGAGCTATGCGGGCATTCAATGAGGAAGCGTCACTGCGACACAACTACTTGCGTTGCGCCATGAGGTGGTGGGGGTGTTTCTCGAAGCAACAAATCTGACAGATGAAGCACGAAGCAACAAAGCCAACATACGTACACTCTAAGCAAAAATTAGCCGAGATGAAAGTTTCTCCAGCATATGAGCCCCCAGAACTGCCCTGCCCAATTATTTACTCCCTGGTAGGTAGTGAACTCACCACACGTCATCGTAAAACGCCCCCTGCTTAATGACTGCATGAGATTATGAACGCCATGACTATGTGAAGCTCTCCACGTAGTTTCGGGTTTCGTGGTTACAAGTTCCCTATGGCTGCTTTAAAAATTCTTTTTGATCGTGACGTACGTGCGTGCATGCGTATGTATGTATGTACGGGCATCTGTTTGCAGGTCGGTGTGAAACACCAGTGCTTTGTGTGGCTGACCGTGTGAGCGTCTCATGACAGGCAACAAAATTATCAGTGCAGCGAAGATTTGCAATGACCGGGTGGTGTTCAGTGTGACCATTTCAAGGTATTTCGCACCGTTGAACCACGCTGAACATCGGTCCGATTCCTCAACGAAACGTCGCGAATGCCTCGCTTTCAAGGGCTGAGTTACAAAAAAAAAGTTTGGAAAACATTTTAATGTTCACAAAAGTTGTTACGATCGTCAGTGATTGCTCCAGAAATTTTACCGTCTGAAACTTCGAAGTGGTCCGAAGTAGGCTTCGCTCGACCACGGCAGGCTGGCCGGCAACCAGCGTGAGAGTTGCGCCGCCGACGCGCTCGCCCCGACTCCGCCGACGGGGCTTCTCGGAGTGGTACCGGTATTTACGCGATAGCGTTAGAGCGGCTCGTGCCCCAGAAATTCCGCTATAATAAACATGTGCTGCAAGAAAGTATAACGTGCAACAGCTTTTGATGCAGGCCAAAAGGTCAATTAAGGTGCTTCAGTAAGCTATTATCATCTCTTATTACATAATAAGAATCTGTTTTTGACGTATGTAATAAGGTATATAAATAATATAGTAATTTTTCTGTAAAAAGTGTTGACAAATTTGAACAAAATGAATGAGGATGATTAACAGGTCAGCTAAGCTCTCCATTAAATAAATTATGAAAAATTTGACATTACTTGGCACTAAACAATGTACGTAAGATACAACATACGTATATGAAGGGGGGAGTCTAAATATGCAGTACTCATGTCATGCTTTTTAAAAAGGCATTTGTACCTTTCATCACTAATATCCAAGTGCTTTATAATTGTCATGGCTTGATGAACAATCAGTATGCATGAAAAATGCTTCGAGATTTAATGTACTAACGCGATAGCGTTAGAGAGGTCGTGTCACAGAAATTCCGCCGTCGGCATCGGCTCCGTTGGTTGTGAGCGAAAAATCTATCTAGTGGAAAACATCTAGTGTTCATCTAGTGGACAACATATTATGCTTTTCGAGAGGCATTGATCAAGCAAACAGCAAACGCTAGACAATGTCTTCCCATCTGTGAGGCAATGTAAGACTCTTTATGGCCTTTGAGATATCAAGCGTGGCGCGTGTATCTTAGAGGCCATGCGACTCTTGCTTCAGATCAAAACCCTGTATGTATGGTTCCCACGCGCGCACTGGTACAATCTACTGTGGGCGTGTGTGTTTGGGTGCGGGTTTGTGTGTGTAACAAAACAAAATATTAAGTATGCACTTAGCGCTTGAAGGGCGCACTGGGGGCCAGATTTCACTATCACGTTCAACTCGTAAGGGGAAGCTTAAGGGTCTTTGAATTTTTTGTTACCTGTATTGAATTGAAAGCTATTTCAGGTGAGACAAGTCGGCATGAGCGCAGCAATGACAGAGCTGAGCTAGTTGGTTTGTCTTCCCGTTATAGAACAAGGTATGTAAACATGAACACCCGAAAAAAAATAAAGCTGCCACAATTGCCGACTAACAACTGAAAAGATGCACAGCAGGGGAAAAGTAAGCAAGCATGCAAACTTGCCTACGCATACTGCATGTGCCCGTGTTTGAGTGTCACATATTTTAACTTTGCGCTTGTGATAACTATAGATTGATGGTACAATTTCTAACCTAAACATTTTCAATTCAGTTCAAGCACTTGGTCATATATCAATTGCATCAGTGCTAAAATGCTGCTCAACTTCTTTTTAACTAAGAACTAGGAACTATGAAAGCATTTCTTATGAAACTTTTGTAGATATACTGCAAATAATCCATGCCTTCCAACCTTTCTTAAGAGCCCTTACCAACTAAAATGTTAGGCACTAAGCTGATTGCGCTTTAAGAAAAAACAAAGCTTTCATAAGTCTCATTTATACTGCTATATTCACATACATACATAAATTTACTGAAGAGTGTGTTTCTAAGTTGTCCTAAGTCTCAATAGATATTGTCAATAGTTGTCCTATGTCTCAAAAGATAAAACTAACTTTTCAGCGAGTCTAAGGTCAGCTAGCGTATCTTCACGTGCAGAATCGTGTACTTTGTCTTTTTGGGAACCCCATGCTCTTATTGCAAAAGTGCATGTGCTGTGATTGCTAGATAACTGAGACATTTTTATGAGTGGCACCAGTTCATCTGGTTGTATCGTTGTTCTGAATAATGGTGGGTGTTGGCCAAAACAATATAAGTGAGTCCTGAAACAAACTAGATTTTGAACCAGTATATTTACTGTAAGTAGATGAAAAATATCTTCAATCCATTTAAATGAAAACCGGTAAGTGTGACATCATCGTTTATTGCAATAGGAAAAACAGCGTCAAAAGACACTACTGGGGAGGGGGCTTGGTGTTACATCGCGGTATTTTGTGCAATATAATGCTAAATGGAATTACCGGTGGTCTCTCCTGGCTCTCTTCTGAAAATGAAAATATGATCAAGACAAAGGCAACTGAAAGAAAACAGCAGACTGCAAGGTCTTTCTGAGCTTTCAGAGCACCAAAAAAATTGTAAGGTATTCCTCTTTGAGCATCTATACACAAAAGCTAATTTATTTCTTTGATTTCTTCACATTAACAATATTGATACGTAGTGTCACTACCAAAAAAAACATGGGTAGCGCGGCTAGAGAAAAAAGACGACGTTGCTTTTACTGTTATCACGGTCTCAGTGCCCAATAAAACCCCTTAAGGTACCTCACCTTACGTAACAATTTGGTGAAAGGTGCTGGGTAGGACGAACCCAAAGACTGGAGCTTCACTACCAGGACTCCGTCGCAGCCGCCGCCTCACCGGACTCCTACCTTTGCCGATCGTATAGACCCCAGAGCAGCTATCGAACGCTTCGAGGCCAACTCTGATGGGTTCCGTGCCGTACTACAGAGTGCCGCCAATTTTTGGTGGGACCCCAGGAGAAGACGTCGACGTGTGGCTCAAGAACTACAAGCGGAGGAGCAGAAGCAACGCCTGGAACTCGAACGACCAGCTCAATCAAGTTGTATTCTTGTTAACTGACACCACCCTCGTGTGGTACGAGAACCACGAGGACATGTTCACGACTTGGGAACATTTTGTTGAAGAAGTGCAGAAGTGCTTCGGTGATTCTGACACAAAGACGAAACGCGCGGAGAAGACATTGTCTCAGAGGGCACAGATTCCAGGAGAAACATGTACGACGTATATTGAAGAAATCTTGAAGCTGTGCAAGATCGTGAATGCAAAGATGTCTGAAGAAAACAAGGTTGGACAGGTTCTCAAGGGTATGGCCGAAGACGTGCACAATGTTTTCAATGGGAAAGACTGCCTGAACCCCGTGTTCAGCGTGATGAAGCACTGTCGTACCTTTGAATTCCTCAAGATGCGACAAATTTCTCCGACATTCGGCCATCTGTCCAACGTCCCCACTGTGGCTAGGGTTAAAACAGTGCCGTCTAACGACCTTGCTTTGACCAAATGGCAGATCGCCAGAGAAGAGCTGCTTCGATGTCAGCAGACCTACCATCGTCCTAGCGATTTCCAGCATGCGTACGCAAGCGAACGAGAGCGTGTATGGATTTCTGTTTGTATTACACCATGGTAACCATCTATCAACGCAACAGACGCTTATGAATATCAAGGCACACGGGAGGCTGGATTCCCACGTCAACATCCTTAACATTGCCTACCTACGGCGCCCCTGAAGAGCGGCACCACTATCCCATGCCTTCCGAGAGGTGTCATTACTCTGAGCAATCACGTGCCCCTCGACGGATTCCGGTGTGCTAACACTGTGGCGTCCCGGGTCACATCGCACGTTTTCGTGACCACCGCCCATATCTGCGACCGTCTTTGTACATGTCTCACCAACCTTTTCATCATCCGCTCTCCACGTCAGGGAAACCACGTGCACCTACCGGGTCACACTACCCCTCGACGGCCTCTGATCAAAGTTTGACGCCACCACCAGCTCCACGTGCTCCACGATCGCCGTCGCCACGGTGACACACACAGACACAGCCGCCGAAAAACTAGTCGGTGTGGCCGGTGGTGGTTTTGCCGTGAGATCACAGGCGCTATCTACAGATATACCCCCTCCGGCGTTTATTTTTAAGAACAGAGTTCATGTAGTTGTCGATGAAGTGACTACTGTGGAACTTGTGGATACAGGCACAGCAGTCTCAGTGATGAGTGTAAATTTTAAAAACCTGCTTGGACCTAAGTGATGTTTTGCCTAAACCGTGGTGTGACATCTTGTAATGTAAGTGGCGACGCGTTTTGTCCGGTGGGATATTGTACTGTGGACGTCTCGCTGTGTAGCAAGGTGTTTTGCACAGATTTTGCGGTTATTCCGTGGTCTACACATGACGTTATCTTGGTTATCGACTTCATATGTGAGTGTGGGGCAACTGTAGACTGCAGAAGTGGGCATCTTTTCATACACGGTGCTCTTTGAAAATCTCTGTCTGGACGAATGCATCTTTTTTGTCTCCGAGGACACAGTCGTTCTTGCATTTTCTGTTGTGTGTGTTCCCGTGACACGATCCAGTAACAACTGTGCCACGTTTGATGCCACGCTGTAACTGATTCTCTTGGCATGCCTGAAAAAGAACATTCTCATTCCCCATTGTATAGTGTCAGTCGTTGAGGAACGGGCAGGTGTGTAGACAATGAACGGTTCCATGGAGCCTGCAGTTTGGCCAGGTGGCATGAAACTTGCAGTATGTAGACCGAAATCATATACGACGCTGGTTGCGCTTGTTGATGCTACAAGCCAAAATGAACATCTAGGCTCACAAGGTTCAGAGGATGCGTACGAATCCTCTGAACCCAATTGCTACAAATGGAAAGCAAGTCACTTGACCAAAGTGAACATCATACACTGCTCGACGTTTTATCCAAGCACTCTAGAGTGTTCAATTTTTCTAAAAACAGCCAAAGGCCCTTCATTCAAGCGTCCCGGATACGTCATCAGATGAACACCGAGTCGGCGCATCCACTTAGGCAGAAACCATACCTAGTGGCACCAACGGAGCGCAAGATCATTAACGAGCAAGTCCAAGAAATGATGGAAAAGGAAATAATACAGGAATCGGCAAGTCCGTGGGCTGATCCCGTCATTCTAGTGAGGAAGAAGAATGGTACGTGGAGATTTTGCGTTGACTACCACAGACTTTATTCTGTTACCGAGAAAGACGTCTATCCACTGCCGCGCATCGATGACGCTCTAGACCGCCTGCATTTCGCATCCTACTTTCAATCTGTTGACCTGAGATCAAGTTCCTGGCAAATTCTAATGCACGCAGCTGACAAAGAGAAGACGGCATTCGTTACCACCAACGGACTTTATGAGTTCAATGTTATGCCATGCGGAATATGTAATGCTCCTGCGACATTCGAAAGATTTATTGACTCTATAATGCGTGGTTTAAAATGCCATATACACACTAAAGCAAAATTACCCATAAAAGGAGTAACGGAGCCCAATAGGCGCGCGCGATGAAAGGATAGACCGTTGAGGAGCAACCACAGAGGGAAGCGTGCCGCGCGAAACCTATTAATCTCCAAACACGCTCAAAACAGGGAAAGTGATGAACAGCCTGCAGATTGCAGGCAACGCGAAAGGCGTTGCCAAGGTGATCAGCCATCGTCCTTTTCCTCCTCTGCTGGCTCAGTCTTTCCCCGTATTGTGCCGGTAATGGTTCGCGTTGCGTCACGCTTGGAGTGCTCGACTACGGCCGCCTGGATTCGAGGTTCTAAGAATTACGACGTGGTGCTTGTGCATACGCTTGGATGAGCGTGGGCTGCTGCTTTTGCGTTTCGCTGCACCCATGATGTATGGAGCAAGTCTCTGCACGTCACCACGCCGCGCTGTATATCTCTGGTTTCAAGATAGTCACGACCAACACACGACAGCAACAGTTGGGAAGGCCAATATGGCGGCCGAGAAGACCACAGGCCTATCGGATATATACTTCAGTCCGACTCGGGGCAGGAAACAGCGTTAGATTCTCAGGCAAGTAGGTTATCATTCTTTATTTTACTCTACTCGTCGTGTGTGCGATGCGTATCGCGCTTGCCGGCCACGGGCTCGGTCATGTATATCGCACGCACGAAAGGCATCGCGAAGGTCAGCTTCGGCGTCTGATGTTCGCCTGTGCTTTGTGACCACCCGGAAATTGGCCGCCATTGCCGTCGGCCTCCCGTACGCTCGCTCATCGAGTGATCGCCTGTCTTCGCCGCCGCGATGAGCTCCTGGCTGACGATATTGGGCTGAGACCTCGTCGCTGTGTGAGGAGTCGTCGAAAACACGTTCCGGGTTCTCATAAAGAGCTTTGTTATAGTACGTCGCGCTGTAAGTGCACCAGCACGGGCTGGCGGGAATTTCGCTAGGGTCGGAGCTCACTGAAAATTGGTCGCCATCACAGTCGGCTTTCCCGTCAGTCGGTCGCAAGCAGCTTGGCGACGTCCATTGGCCGCGGCGGCGGACTCGCGTTCGCGCGCTGCGCTCGCTCGAGTTTGTGAAAAGGGCCGCATTATCGTCAATTTCTCCGGGGCTAGCTCCAAACCAGCTCGGCGCTGTTCGTGGCGGGGGTCAAGCGTACGCTTGCTCTCCTGTTCGAAGTTCGCTGGCGGCAGACGCTCCACGTGCAGCGCCATGTTTGGTCTCGCGTTCGCTTGCTCGAACTGAACGCCGCCGCTCGCTTAGGACTCGCCGACTTGTTAGCGGCACGGTGGTTCGCGGAGATGTGGCTGCGGCCGCCGCTCCTACGCTGTTGCACTACGGGGATAGAAATGAGTCTTTCACGATGTGTGACATCAGGGTGAAATTATTATCATGTCCGATCTCACGTATGTTTTCATTTAACCTTGCACGTATTTCTCATATGCATTTTGTATTGATCCTCTGTCACGTGTGACTCGCTATTTTAAATACTTATTGTGAAGCCATGTGCACACACCGTGCTGAAGACTGTGTGCGCTGGCGTCTGTGATGCCTGTCATCCATCTCTTTCGTCAGAGCAGCTTCAGAAGGACTGTGCGAGATGTGAAGGTAAAGTTATTTGTGGGTCATATTTAACGCTTGTTCTTATATTAATGTGCACGTACTTGTCATATGCGTGCATCTTCATCTTCTGTCATGTGTGTCTAACTATTTTGACTATCTTATTGTATGTAGAGCTGTGGGAACACAACAGACAGAAGGCTGCGTGCGCTGGCCTCTGCAATGCCTGTCATGTATCGCTTCCGTCGGAGGAGCTCTCCAAGGAGTGAACAAGATTTGCCAACGAGACTGGACTTGTACACTTCACCATGAATTCACCCAAAATAATGGGGAAACTTCATGCGTATCTTGAAAAATAAAAGATTTCGATGTCTCACTTTTGTTTTTTGTTGTTGCCGTGACTGTGAAAGCAGTTACACTTAGGTGGCTAACTACTTTTTTGCATGTTCTTTTCTGCAGAATTTGTTGCCCGCTGCGCAGAAAACCAGGCGAGAAAAGTATTAGGCCTGACGGAAAATAATCGAAAAATAATGTTTGAACTGGAGACAAAAAACCATCCAATTGGAGTATTTGAGTGGATCAACCATTCGTCCAACCCGGTGCAACTGTGAGGACTAACGATTGCCCGGTAATGTGTATATGTGGATATTAACAGTTGCTCTATAAGGTTGAAATGTGAGGACTAAATGTTACTACTTTGAGGTGAATTGTGGGAATAACGGTTACTCACTAAGGTGTAAATGTGAGGACTTAGTTAGTCCTTTGAGTTCGTCTGTGGGGATTAAATATTAGACCCGGTGCCGTTAGTCCTGAAAAGGATAAATGGTTGTGGCAGCCCCATTAGGATGAACCACACGCCCTTTTAACACCCCTTTTCCTTGGAGTTTAGCTGCGCCGAAATACTACCACAGCATAGTTTTTGCAACCAAATCAGGTCGCAAATGTGAAAACCTTGTTGGGAGAGCCCGAGGGTGGCCTAAAGATAGAGCTTATAGTACCAACTAAACTAATGACGCAACCCAAGCCGCGTAGATATTTACGTGAAGGTGTGTGAGTTCACGAATAACTAAACATATAGGTATATTGCCACTATCCCCTAAGAGGAAGGTATATAACAGCTGTATCTTGCCGGTACTTAGCTACGGAGCAGAAACCTGGAGACTTACAAAGAGGGTTCAGCTTAAGTTGAGGACGACGCAGCGAGCGATGCAAAGGAAAATGGCAAGTGTAACCTTAAGAGACAAGAAGAGAGCAGAGTAGATTAGGGAATAAACGGGGGTTGAGGATATCATAGCTGAAATAAAGAAGAGGAAATGGACACGGGCCGGGCATGTAGCGCGTAGGCAGGACAACCGCTGGTCATTAAGGGTAACTGACTGGATTCCCAGAGAAGGCAAGCGGGTTAGGGGGAGACAGAAGGTTAGGTGGGCAGATGAGATTAAGAAGTTTGCGGGCATAAATTGGCAGCAGCAAGCGCCGGACCGGGTTAACTGGCGGAAAAAGAGAGAGGCTTTTGTCCTGCAGTGGACGTTGTCAGACTGATGATAATGATGATGATTAAATATATAATACTATGATTGTGCGATGAGGCTCAGCGAGAGTCTCGCAAGGAGGCAATCAGTGTTATTGGTGAAAGTATTCATGAAATAACAACCACCACACACGGTAATAACCGCCTGCACGTAAGAGCATTACCATCCGCCGAGTTCGTTGTCCCGTGCACGGGCGTTTTTCGCAGCCCTTCAAAAATAAAGCTAGGGCCACAAATATGAATTCCTGATGCCGTCCATGTGGACTTCGTAGTCAAGTATGCCAAGATGTCAATGTAGCCTATGAGGTCCGAAGTATTGTCCCAGCAGTTTTTCGCTCATTATACGTCGTCTACTCGGTGTCCAGACTGACCCTCTTATTTCCAAACGCTCCTAGACTAGACTTTCACCATTCACTTGACATAGTTGAGCACTGCGCCACCACTCGGCTGAAAATGACTCTGCGCTACTCAAAAATCGCAGCAGACTATCGCTGATATGCAGTGACTTGCCGTACCAAGAGATGAAGCTCCCAATGGCTTTCTCAAGTGAAGACGAAGCAATGAGTGAAGGGAGGTTCTAGAATACAAGGGTCAGACTCGGTCAGCGGGTTGTTGTTCCATGAATGGAAATCGAAATGGTAATGCCAATTGTCGGTCGTCTGCTGCTTCGCGATGAGTAGGCGGGCGTGCTGTCGGGTTTCAACATGTTGAAGATCAATAGTCACGTTCAGGTTTTCTTCACCAGCGCTGTTGGGTAGGAAGGCGTCACCCATCGTTGCCGAGTTCCTTTCGGACACAAGCCTTGGCGTTATGAAGGAAGACGGAAGCTTGCAAAACTCGGGGTCTTTTTGAGCTCTGGCGACGACCCCTTTCGAACAAGCCAAGAGTAGGAAATTGTCAGATCCATCCCTCAATTCCCTGCTTTCGAGTTGTTACGCTGGAACGCTGCATCACGTCATGGACAGTCGACAAATTTCGGTGGCGTTTCTAAACCGGATTTATTTTATTTCATTTTTCTTGTTGGTACAATGAGTGAAAAAGTGCAGCCATGCAGTAAAAAAATGTCGCAAACTTTTTCGGTGATATTTTTAAATGCATGGGTGCTTTACACGCATTTTGAAATTTTGATTGCGGTTGCTAGTTTTCTTTTACAATATTCAAAAAGGTTGTCCCTGAGGTCATTTCCGGCTAAAAGTCTGACATCAATGCGACCACAGCTAAGCCTGAGGCCACTTGTATAATCATTATTCAGCATGGTCAGGCTGTACATTCTAGCACGTCGCTCGACTGTTGCGTGGCCTCTTCGTCGTCTTAATCGTCTGCTACACTCCAGGACAACTTTCTGTGGCAATGAAAGGAGGGCTAAGGAACCAAAGTGGATGTGTGTTACTGCTGAGGAATATATTTTTATAAGTACGTCTGTGTATTCCGTGTGAAGATAATAAAAACAACATTACAATATTTTCTAAGGAATGATGTTTATAAAGAGACGCTGCACGAACCAAGTAGATATTATTATTTGCTTTGTTTCATGAAATGTCATTTTGCGTTTTTGCACGTCTGAAAACGTCGCATGTTTTAGGTGCACGTCACAGTCAAAAGGGCATATTTATCCTTAGGTGAGTGCTCATCGCCCTTCAGCTATTCCGACGATCCAGCAGATTGTGTCGAATTTCACTCAGAAATAGCTGTGTAAGCTTACGCAGCGAATTTTGTGAAGCAGTATTATTTGAACACGGCCACCATTCGGCAAGTGAGTCTAGGTGGACTACTACACGGAGGAGTACGTGTGCAGTAGCTCCGCCCCCGTAGCTTTCCCTCCATTGCCAGAGAAGGGCACTTCAGTCGTCTTAAGTAGGTGTGGCCTCAAATAGGCTATTTGGCTGAATGGTACACTTGGCTAATTTAGTGCAGACAAGCAGTTAGCCATTTAAATAAACATGTTTATGCCTTCTATGTTCAAAATATTTAAGCCAACTCATGCTATTACCAAGGTAAATACACCACATCATAATTGGACCATGCTACTGAAGTCACGTATTATGAACTAAACCAGCCTAATTAACGCAACGTTGATCATGAACACGATAAATAACACCACGACAACTATACCTTACTAGTAATATAATTACAATCATGCAATTTGGGATTGTTAAATACCTTCGTATTAATAAGACATGGCTAATTTCACCTGAGGCAATTATTGCCTTTTTAGTTGAAACATTCTCAATCAAGGTGAAACTGTTCAATAATATCTTCATAAGGATTTTGCTCATTTGTATAAATAAAAAAAATTGAGACCGAGCCAATGCAGCGTTCACTTCAAAATAGACGAAGCAGACTCAGTGGACAACCGATTTAAGGAAGGACAAGAGCAACAAGAGAGAAGGCATAGAGGTCAACCAGGCAAATGCCTGGTTTGCAACCCTACTTGGGGGGAATGAGAACGGTGAGTATAAAGATGAGAGAGAAAAGAGAAGCAAAAAGAAAAAAAAATGTCTGTCAGTGGGCTGATGCGTATGCTGTGGTGGCACTACACAGAAGTTAAAGGCAGATGCTGCTGTGCATATGCTGCTGTAGCACTGTCCAAGTCCTCCGTCGGCTAAAAAAGTAGTGCCTTTGTGAACGACCGAAATAAAAAGGCTGGAAGAAGCTAGGTAATCAAAAACTCCTCTGGGGCTCCAACCGTGCAAATTTACTGCAAGCTGACCAAAATATTTTACATGCAAAGAAATGCTGCTTAGAATCCACCACATGAAACATTTGACAGTCGCACTGACCCAACAACGACAGCCACTATGTGAACTGCGGCTTTCTCAAGACCAACGAATTTGCATCCGAGTTCACGCGTTCATCAGTTTGATTTACCTACGTCTACGGCGAAGATCTGGTCACGTTCGCTCTTGCCGAGGAGCAGTGTTCACGCCGCAACGTCAGGGAGTGGCACAATTCTTCTATAAGCTTTATCGCGCAGACTATGCACTCACGCACAAAGAAGACAATTTTACATCACAGCCTGGCTATGATATCTTGCATTCAATTTCACCGGCTCACGACGTATCACCCACAACCGCATTGCCGTCATGATGTGAGTACTCATGGGGACAACTTGTCCTCATAATTATCCACAATATTTGATAGAAGCGAAATGAGCTGCACGAGATTGCTTAAGTGGCGCCCTTACTTCCTTCAAGAGTGAAAAGTTTCATACTGCAGGTGCAATGAAAGAACCTTCCCGAAAGAGGACAAACGCCCACGAGCATGCTTGGGGGAGGCCTGATGTTGAATTCCCACAAAAATAAGGCGGCAATGATGCTGACGTAGCTGCATCATTTAAATGTTGACTGAGTCTCAGCGCGGACATGCTCACACGCAACTTTTGCTTGATAGCCGCTAAAAATGTCCCACATACGTTAATGATGCCATGCGCCTTCTTGTAGCCATTTTTATCAACGATGATGCCATGCGCTCTTCATTATCTTCGTGTCAGGACCGCCATAGGGCGAGCCCGTAGCAAACTTGTCTGCCCGAGAAGTTCACGCCATCCTGCATAGCACCATTGTCTGGCGTTATCTGCATCGTTTCATGCATGGCGGTGTTGTACAAGAAGATAACGTACGGAAGGATGGCACCCCACGTATATAGACTTTGGTGTCAACGTGCATGGCCAGCACGTCATCGATGGTAAGGCCATTGATCTCTGGGTGGTAAGCGGTGGTCTGGTGGTGGCTTTTCTTGCTGTATCCCAAGATCGCCTTTGTGAGGTCAGCTGTAAATGCCGCACTTCTGGCGGTCGTCAGTACTTTCAGGGGGGAGGGGGGGCATGTAGCAGTACAATGTCCAGAACAAAGAATCTGGCTACCTCGGTGGCATTGGCTTTCAGGAAGCCACGTGTTTTGGTGTAGTGGGTAAGGTAGTCGGTTGCTACGACGGTCCAGTGATTTCTGCAAGTCAACCTTGACAACAGCCCCCGCAGGTACGTCTCAACCTGTTTTATCAATCAGTAAGGCGGCTAAATATGCAGAAGAAAGTCTGCAGGTCTTGTTAAATAATACACTTTAAAGAATGATAAAGTTGTTTACTACTACCTGATGGTTTCTTGAGTATTTAACAGTTTAGGCATCTCCTTGCGTAGCGAGCGACATCACCTGCAAGTCGGAACCAGCCGTACTTTCCTTGCAAGAGCTAAGGAAACACCGAAGTGTCCTGCCACCGGAACCTAATGCAGGGCCTAGAGGACTTCTGGTCACAACACTTTTGTTGCCATAAAAAGGTAATTGGGTCAGATCGAGGAACTCTTAAGGAGAATTCAGTTTGGACAGAAAAACTATGCAAGTGCTCACTTGAATACCTTAGGAACAACAGTGGTCCGCTCCTCGAGATAGTCTACTAGGCCCCTAAGCTCCGGATCTGTTCGCTGTTCCACAAAATCGTCGGCTTTTATGGTTCCCAAAAAGCACCCGTTGTCCTGGTCGTCCTGGGGTGGTGGGTTTAAAGGCGTTCAATACAGGCAGTCGGTGTCAAAGTTCTTTCGTCTGCACTTGTAAAAAATGGTAATGTGTAATTGTTGAAGTATCAGACTCCATCATTCAAGATGACTTGAAGGGCCTTTCAAGTTAGCCAGCCAGCACAAGGCATGGTGTTCGCTTACAACTTTGAAGGGCCTCCTGTACTGGGAATGGCAAAACTTTGACATAGTCCAGTTCAAGCAAGGCACTCTTTTTTATAGTGAAATAGTTTCGTCTGCCTTGGATTGAGAACAGCTAGCAAAACTTATGACTTTTGCAGTCCGTTAGTCTTCTGCATAAGAACCGGTGCCGAGTCTTACAGTGGTTGCATCGGTTTGGATTTTTGACTCCGTGTATTCATCAAATGCCACAGTATTGAAGGCGTCTGCAAGTGTTGTTGCAGTTCTTAAAATGTTTCAATTTGTGTCATATGGCACCTCAATTTGACGTTGGTCTTCGTGAGCTTCGTTTGGAGTTCAGGGATACGGGAATAGTTCTTGAAGGAGCATATGTATTATACCCCCATCACACGGGACATATAAAGTCATTTAAAACGAACGTCATCTGTATGTAATGTCATTTGTTTGCTGTCACACGGGGACTATTTTTATTTGATGAAATAGATATTTATGGTCGAATGAGTTCACGAAAATCTTTTGCATTCGATTTTGCACCGAATGAGTAATCTCGATGCCAGGGAGTTTTAGGAGAATGACTGTTACTTAGGTATACGTAACCTTTATCATTTGTAAGTATCTTGTTTTTTACTAGATGAAATTATTACTGGTTTGATAACATATTGGCACGCGTGAAACTTTAAAAAAAGCTACTCTAAACTACAGCGGCCAACCATGTTTGACTTCTGCTCTGTGGTCTTTGTTGCCTCTATCATGAATGTTGATCGTTCGATTTCACGTGTTATGGTTAGCATTGTGGTGACTACATGAAACCGCTGACGCCATCTCATTTCCGCACTCGGGAAGTCAGTCGTGCGCCCCGCATCAGATGACTTTACTCACGCCCGATGGCGCATTTCATTGGTCATGTTGGTTTTCGAGTGTGTCGCGCAGCTGTGGCAAGTTGTGCAAAACAGCCGCGTTTATAGTCTAGGAGCACCTTTTCAACCATCACAATAATTTCTTTGGGTACGCGCATGATGCATGCAAGTTTCAGTATATTTTTATCTGTGATCATCTATAGCTCAGGAAAGCTAAGATCATGGTCATCATTTAAAGTGGTATCTGTTTTCGTTATGTGAGAGCACGCATGTAAAATGACTATATTATGCCTAATGTACTTCGTTGTAAATAACCTTATATTTGCTGTGTTATAGGGGTATTACAACTACAGGCCGAGAAATTAGGACATGCATTTCTTGTCCGTGGATGGCAGAAAATCTGCGAATGGAGCTGCTTCTTGCGTGCCTGGATGCCCTCCAATGTTGCTGATCCAGTGACTCCAAAAGAGAAGTTCTTTGCACACAAAGCGAACCTTTTCTGGCTTCAGGGTGCGTCCGGAGCACTCTATTGCTTGAAGGTCAATCTCAATATGGTATAGCATTGTGCAGGTCAATTTAAGCACTGTAAAAATATTAGGTTACATTGCGAAGGTCGATTTCAATATTGTACAGTATTAGAACGTTGGTAAGTAAACCGTTGAAACTACATTTATAATATGCCTTTGTTCATTACTATTTGCATTACTGTCGGTCAGTCTTGGGTCAGTCTGGGTTATTAACTAAGAAAATGTTAATAACTTTTGAAAAAGTTCGTTCTGTGTTGCATAAAAATTTCAATAAAATTGACAACACAGAGCCAATCTTTACAATCTAAACTAACGCACAATGGATAAGGTATTCCAAGTAATAATTGCTTTGCCTACATATTATCGTGAAACTGCAGAAGTGCAGGGTTCTTTTAATTCACCAAGATGGAGCCAGCTCTCGAAAGCGCGTCCATCGCGGCTCACTCTCGAGCAAAGACGAAGTCCTCGATCTTTTTTTCTTTTTTTAGGGCGAGAGCCGCTCGTACTTTCAACCCATTACAGGAGGTGGCATTATCTCCTTTTCGAAGGAAAGCAAAAAAGAGAAAAAAAAGGTATAGTTTCACCCCGATTGTATAGCATAGGCACGTGAAGAAATAAGGAAATATGAAGCACAGATAAAGGAAAAGTAGAAAATAGAGGCCATGACCTTATAGAAAGAGTCGATGAACAGACCAGTTTACCAAAAGAAATAAAAAAGTTCAAAGAGCAGTGAACGGTGGAAATAAACATGTTTCGAGCAATGTGGAAAGAATGGTTTCATGCGCACAACATGAACAATGTACGGCCTCGATCGTGTCCTGGTCCGTGCCTGCTGTGTCAAGTCTGGGACCACTTCAAAGTTTACGGCACTGACGCAGTGTAGCACTCTATATGGGCCCAAATACCGGCTCAGTAACTTTTCACTAAGGCCACGGCGGCGAACGGGCGTCCCCACCCAAACTTCGTCTTCGGGGTCGCAGAGCACTTCTCTGTGGCGGGTGCTCGCTGGGTGCGAGTGCCTAGCACACATTTCAGTCTGGCACATAAAAATAGGACTTCGCCGGATGAGCTAAAACTTACGAGTGGATGGTTACCGATCTCAGTGGGTCATTGCCGGAAGGTTCACAAGATTTTAGGTCTAAATGCCGGAGACAAAACCATTTTTTAAAGGACTGTCTTCGCACAACGTGTTTCTTGTCAGCTGAGGGCAAGATCGATAGGACATCGCATCGCATGTGGTACGATAATGCTATGAACTTAACAGAGGTACTTTCACGTCACGTTTGGGCGTTCTTGCCTAAGAAGCACAAGGAGCCTGCGGAACCATGGAAAATGCTCGATCTAGGAGACACATCTGCGGAAGAACAGAGGAATGTGTTCAACTTTGGACCCAAGTGCTGCGTGGAACCGTCGCTACGGATATCCGACTGACTGGTTTTGGCACAGGAAATTTGAAAGGATGTGAGTGAGGATGAAGGGGATTCTTGCTTTAGAGAATGTGCAGAAGTCGTTGCGAATGCAAGACTCAGTTGTACATCATGTCCTGTTGTGGGACAGTGTGCTCACTAATTGTACCCTAAGGAATCGACAGTAGTGAAGTCGGACAAAAAATATCACCTTGTAGTTTTTCCGGATAACACGTAATATAGCAAGGCTTGAGATGTTATGCCCAAATGCTTCTACGAAGTAGAAGTAAACCTACAGAAACTTAAGAAACGTGCTGTGAAATAGCTAATTTGTGAGTAGGATGATATGGTGTCACTCTTGAAAAAGAAAAAGAGACTTTGGACGTTTTCTATGCGCCAAAGGCGCATAAGCTAGGAGTTCCGTTCAGAGCAATAAGGTCGGAGCACATTTAATCAAATTCTATTGTGTCTGCTTTCTCCAAAAAATACTACCGTCTGGCCATGTCGGCTAAAGACCCATATTTTGTCAAGAAGTCTGAGGAAGGGGTATTGTATTTATGTGGGGTTGAAGAAGGCAGCTAAATGGTGTTACTGTTGATATTCAAATCTTACACTACTCTTTAAAGCAAGATACTCTGATAGATTCTGGGAAGGCGTGCACTGAACAGGACCATGATGACGTGTCTTTTCGCAATAGCAGTGGAATATTGCGAGAAACGCTTTTTATTTACTTGATACGTCATTCGGTTGCACGGTTTTGCTGTTCAAAGATCGACTGTTTTGTCAAAAGAATTAACTGTGTATTGGATTGAACGTACCCCAGTTCGAAGCCCAATTTTTTTCAGCAAAGTTTACAGACCGGTCAACTCTGATTCGGACGACAATGTTTGAATGTTATTAAGATATGTTGATGATTATTTGATTTTTGGCCTAAATAGGATGCGTTCATCTAAAGTGTGATGAAAATATTTAGAACAAGACGCGAAGGCCTAATTTTAACATCTGAACAACACACCGAAAACTGCTTACAGTTCGATGACATGAAGCCTATTTTTGAGTAGTCATGTGTGTGGAAAAATTTCTCTTAGAACAGAGAGGCCTTTGTTACAATACGGTTCCACCCATTAAAAGATAGTAAACATGGAATAGCAATGGGATGTTTCAATTCAGCTCTAACAAAAACGTGCAAGCTCCTTTGAAGTCAATTTTTTCCATGGCAGAAAATAAAGCCGAAAAAGTTTTCATACCCTACTTCGACTCTTTTACCTGCAAGCAAAAGTTTATTGAAGATAATGAGATCCGGGAAAAAAGAGGACAAAAGCCAAGATACAAGGAAAATTTTGGTAGTCTCCTACGTACATAGTAGCATGACGTTAATGGTTTGAGTTTCTTGCAAGATTAGGACATGTGGCTTTCCCCAAATGTGAGCGAATAAATTGCTGCAGAGGGTTCTTCTTTTGAAGAAATCCGCTGCAGTTCCACTGCCACATTATGAATGCACTAGTTTGTGTAGCCATTCTGTTGATGTGGTGACTGGGCCGTTCGATTATCCGTTGCCAGAAGTGGCATTGCTCTGAGATCTACGACAGGTGCAACGACGTTTCCTAGAAACAATTCTATCTTGCAAAAGCGCTGATTGTGCCTTTCCTACGTGGCTAGCATGTTGTCTTGCATGTGCGAGACCGTCTCGCTTAGCTGTTTTATGCTCTCGCTAAGAGAGCATTTAGCGGATCTCCGATATATCTCTGCACGAGGCCTTGTTCTGTTCACCAACGTTTCAGAGCCTGAATGTCCAGCGAGAAGGAGTGTTCAACGAGACGGAATCTTCAATGAGTCACGTGACGGCGCGACTGAATGTCTAACGTACCTGAATCTCCAACCGAGACTGAATGTCCAACGAGACTTAATGTCCAACCGAGACGGAATGCCCATCGAGACCATCAGCAGTTTCTTACGTCGGCCGAAAGACCACGCTTCTGCGGAAAAAGCGCAGGGCATAGTGTGCCGAATCCCATGCAGATACGCTTTAATATAACAAAGTAGTAAACAGCAAAATAAGCACTAGGTAAGACTGAAATGAAAAAACTTGCAGTGTTCTTTTAAGGATTCACCCCAGGCGACTTAAAGGCGAATGCCGTTTTTTATAACGATTGTTTATTGGTTCTTGCCACATCCATCTGAAGGTTTTCTGCACCTGAAGTGGCATTGCACTGGTTCTGTGAGCGAAGGCACTCGAACATTCAGTACCCCACCTGGTTTTTCTCGGTCTCCGTGATTGGTGAGCTGATCGCACAGGCAGTGCAAAGTGGCGATGTCGTGTGAAGACGTGATCATTAGACCATCATGATGACTTTGTACATTATGTGTAAGGTCCAAAGTGTTACAAAATCTGTAAGGTGTGTGACCTAACACATTCTGTGAGCCTTGATGTCACGATGACGTCCTATGGTGACTCAATCACGCGATAATTTCTGCGTCGCTCTTGTTGACGCCTCTGTGACGAGATACCATAGCCACCGACGGAAAAGTTTTGTTTTTAGGCGAAAACTGTAGGTGTCTCATTAACCGTTTGCGTGCCACGTCGGCGCCATCGAGTGATCCTAAATATCATCTCGTGGTGACGACAACATATATGGCGTCAGGAATCACGAAAATTGTGACGTGATGAAAGCATCCTGTGACTTCACGTACACGTCATCGCGTGATATCCGAGATTGTTGAAGGTCACCTGATCATGGGGTAATGCAAAACCTCATTTTGTGCAGCAGTTTTTCGAAGGGTGGTGTGGATGGTGGTGGGCGTGGGCTTCGGCAGGGGCCTCAGCAGGGGGTGCAAAAGGAACACTCACCCAACTCAAGGCACACCAGCACTGGCCCACGCCCAAGCTACACCAGTGCTCTCCCCCAGCCATAATGGAAGATGGGTTCACACCTATGATATCATCCTGCTGACACTCATGCACTGCCATTGGGGAATCTGCACATCGACTGACAATAAAAACGAGATGGTTTTCACCTTCATGTCGTCTTAGGTGAATGCGCAAGAGACCCTGTGATTCCTTAATGAGGCATCTAACAGTGTCGCGTCTATCATAGAGATTCCTAATATACACTAGAGGGAACTCTGGCGCTAGTGTTTATGGGAGCTGCAACGCACGGCGCGTCAGCGAGCATCAGAATGATGGGTAGTACACAGATTTGTCTAATTTTATTACTTCTGGCCTGCTTCTGGCTCCGTGTGTGTTCGTGTGGCCTGGAGTTGTTTTTTCACAAAACAAACATCAGCAAATATTCAGTGTTTGTGCCTCACCAAATTATTTTTTAGGCTTACCTTTTGAAATCGGGTAACAAGGTTCAAAAGTGTTCGTTCTTTCCCTATCGGAAAAAAACGAATGGTGGGCATGGTGTAAACCACCACCCACCATTATAGTGGATTAGTGTAGTGGGTGGATGGTGGGAAACGCCCACCATGGCGCATGGTGGGTATGGTGGGTGCTGCAGTGCCGGCAACACTTGAGCGCGAAATGACGTCATAATCAACGTGACGAGCTGCCACAAAAAATAAAAAAAGAATTCTATAAAAACAGTATAAAAAACACCCGTCCCGTAAAAAAAAAACAAGGCGACACGGAGGATCGAACGTGCAACCTGCGGATTCCCAGTTGAAGACGCTAACCACTGCGCCACACCAACATGACGTTGACTGGGTGTTAAATACTTAGTTAGCATACAAACTTACGGTTCAACTTAGGTTATGTTTGTCGTGTACACAACATAGACAAGATCTACACCTGCTACTAAAAAGTGCACATTAATTAAACACAAGCAACTGCGGCCTGTAACGATTGCCACTATGTTAACGGCACTAGTGCTATTTTTTTCCAATTCACAACTTCAAGAAAAAAACCAAGTGGACTGGGGAGCAGCAAGAGTTTACCGGCGGGGTCTGCCAAGTTTAATATCCGTTTCGCGCTCGTTCTAAAGGGTGACATCTGCTCACGCTTTATGACGCCTCTAGGCTCATTCTATAGATACGCCCGCCTAATTTATTTGATTGAGTATTGGGATGCTTTTCGTGCAATGTAGAGCGCGGTCGCGCCAGCGCAATGCTGTAGCTTTTTTGCTAAAGCAACTTCATAACGCCTTGGCCAAAACGATTGGAGCTGGCCGGAAACATTACGCTATCATGTTGGTTCACCAAGCATACGAATTGCCACGTCTGAGTTCTCGTACAAAAGTTAGAGAAGTGCCGGCGAGTGCGACCGGCGGCTGTCGGTGAGAAGACACCTAATTACGTTTTCTGGGAGTGCTTTAATCGCGTCGCATCGATGTTTGTTGCTTCTTGAGCGGAGACCATACACAATGAAAAATGCTTCATATAGGTTAATTGACGCCATGGCTGCGCTGTATTTTCATACTTATTCGTCGAAATCGTGTATTCTGAAACCCGGAAGCACGGATAACACATTGTACGGGCTCGGTCGGTAGGCCTAACTTTGATGGAAATCATGGTGGTAGAACATGTAGTGTACAGATCCCAGCTTGGTACACTATATAAATTGCCCGCCATTATAAGCCCTCCCATCATCTGCTTACTGCTTCCCAGCATTATCGCGATGGTGGGCAGAGCTTCTCCGCTTGGTACACCATGTGGCCCACCATAACAAGCAGCACCCATCATCTGCTCAGTGCTTCCCAGCATTATCGCAATGGTGGGAAGAGTTTCTCAACTTGGTACACCATGTAGCCCACCATAATAAGCACCACCCACCAAATGCTTAGGGCTACCCAGCATTATCGCAATGGTGGGCAGAGTGTCCCATTATTGCCCACTATCTAGCCTCTGCTTTCCACCATCATTTCCACTTTACCCATCATCTGTACACCATACCACCCAGTATGTCCCGCCATAACCACCATATATTCCACTACGTCCCACCATAGCCATCATAATTTCCACCATGCCCACTATTATTTCCACCATGCCCACTATTATTTCCACTACGCCCACCATGTTTTCCAGTATCCACCATGGCAATTTTTCCGATAGGGTTCTTTCAAAACAAAACCGAAACACAGCAATAAACGAAGCCACGAGTGCGATTCGATGCCCGCAAGTACGAAGACTAGACAAATCTGTCTACTACCCTTCATTGCCATGGTAGCTGAACGATCGCAGTGCGAAAGTCTTCTCTATGGTTAATTTTAGTAAACTCTATGTCCTCTATAAGTTCGCGTATTACGCGGTATGCTTCAACTCTGAATCCCCAACGCCTTAATCATAGTGAATGAGAACTCAAATATCTTAACAAAGATCAAACTTAGCTGCAGCCTCACAAAAATGCAAGTCCTGAAGTAGCGCTGAGCAATGAAACGAAGCGTCCGATGTCTTTCGCGTCTTATGACACCCAAAAACACAGAATTTTGTCTGCCACTTTTCTTCTTCTTCGTAAAGTTCTGTGATAATTCTGCCTATTTGTGGCGAGCTCTACAACCTAGTTCGCGTGCATGGAAGTCGGAGCACTCAGAATGACTCGCTCCTTCACCAGAGCAGAACCTTACGCCAGCCAAAACAATTCATGGCACGAAATGAAAGCAGGCGAAATCGGGAAAGCATCGTCTGTTCTGCCCTCCCGGCGCTCCTATTTCGCAAAATGTTGCAGCCCTGAACCACCAGAATAAGGCTTGGCACTGTGATTTCTGGAAAGGTTCATTACAGTGCTTATGATCAAACTTCATTCAAATTATTTGCCTGTGTAATTCTTAATGGTATAAACTATCCTTTAAAAGATTCCAAATTTATTGTGATTGAAAAATAGTGAAGGTAATTCCGAGACCTAAGAAACATATAGTAGGGTTCAACATAGAAAAAAAAATCACGCCGTATTCTCGGATTAAGTGATGCTAAGTGGGCGAAGCTCGAGAGGGGGAGATCATCGGTAACACGTAACCCTCTCGTTAAAGTTAACCCATTACATCATTAGAAAGACGTAGGACTGCGTATGGTATACAAATAAACTTTTGTTTCGTGCTTATTCTTATTTGCAAAGGTGCTTTATGGTTGGTGAGGTGGTGGACCGGTGATTGGGCGTAGTGGAATGTTTGAAGTAGTGGGCAGTTCGCAAAGCTGGTTACGAAGCAGACACAGAGGAAGGACAGATCCATGGCTTTAGGAGCTTCACCCAAAATATTATGCCAATATCCTTGACTTCTTACCTGGCCAAATTGATACACAGGTTTATGCGTGACAGAATCACTAATTGGGTGACATTTAAGCGTACACTCAAACAACAACAAATTAGCTTTAGATCAGACTGCTTAATCTGGTAGGCACATCCTGACAAAGAGGGCCGTGTACAACTTGCTGCGAAAAGATGACAATACACTGCACTTGTGACCCTTCACGTTGCGAAAGCATATGGCAGCGTTGAACGTGCCGTCATAATTAACAGACCACAGATGCTAAATTTTCGACAGTATATGAAGGCGTGAATAGCAGAACTTTAAATCAAGAGAATATTATTGTGTAAATGATGGATGCTCATTATCTAAATACAAACAGATTCGTGGAGTTGTCCAAGGAGCGGTTCTCTGTCCACTTTTATTTCACATACTTATGAGCACCATACTAACCTGACAGGATATTTATGTGTACGTATATGCAGATGATATATATTATTCTTTGCAGCTGACAGCCCTACAACAAAAATAACAAATCTGCATGAATATACCTGAGAAGTTATCTCGGCTATGCCCTATCACTTCGCCGGTGCAGAAGCCAAGGAAGGCGTGTCAAATAAAGCATCGAAACAAATTCGTGAATTGCTCGTAGGGGGTAGTGTACAGAATTCCGCATTCCTGTGTACCTTGTTTAAAAAACCTCGCGTGTTTTACACCTGTTTTTTTTTCGGACAACGTGCCTGTATATAAATGTGAGTCGACGGTAACAACAATTAGCTGCGAGTCCGGTGCCCGTCCTTGTGTTTTATTCATTTTGTGTGTCCCGTGTTTTTGTGCCGTTCATAACTATGAGCTGAATAACATGTTATAGTACACTGCATATATTAAGGAATAATTGGTTTACTTGAAGGAACGTATGATGCCGTTTTTGTTCATGCGCAGTGATCTTGAAGGGCTCAAAAAAGTATATACTCCGTTCTGTTATCTATTAATAAATCAGTAGTTAGTGCGCACTGGTCCCTGTGTTCCTTTCGTCTGTGTCCTAGTGCGTGTGCGCAAAGCTTCAGTAAACAGCTGAGTAGTCAAGGTCTAGATTTGCCCTGTGTCGTAGGTAGTCAATTGTCATTTTTTCTATCTCACTGTTTCTTTCCCTATGGTCCAAGCAGCAAACTGGAGGGATTGTAGTAAACCTCCCTATTTTTTATATTATCTCCCTCTATCATCATCATCATCATCATCATCTTAATCATCATCATCATGAACAAGCTCGAGTTGTCTTTGTCTTTTTTTTTCATCCCCCTCTTCATCTAAGCTCCCAGAACACCTGTGGCGATTTTTCCGACGTGGGATCCTAATACTGTGGTGGGATAGAGAGCAAGTGCAAGAAGAGAAGGAAAGAGAGGGGGTGAAAGAAATGTGTAACAAGAGATAGCTTTTAGCCGAAAGAAATTCAACCACGAAATTCGAAGCCGCGTCCGCGCAATCTGTATGCGAACGTCTGAACCACTCGGCTGTCCTTGCACACATTGGCCTTCTGGAGTATAGCAAAATAAAACGTCAGAAAAAGGATTTGATTGCCATAAGAATTTGAAGGTGGAAGAAATAGTGAATACAGAGGCAGAAATAGAAACAACGGAATGAAAGAGTAAAAAGAGCGTTGGCCGGCACATGCAGTACCATTTCGCGCTGACCTAATTGCCGTCGTGGACAGCCAATGCAGTGTCACAGTAATGTAATGGACAGCAGTGTGCAGTGTTCTGGAGATTCCTGAAGAACTCTCGCTCGTCAGACACAACTATAACTTCAACATTGTACTGCGGCAAGTGGGGCCACGGTCCTTCGGCAATGGTCCCCTTTAATTTCTTATTGTCAGTAGAGATGTATTCTTTTCGATCTAGCTTTACAACAAGTTCTTCAGATAGGGGCTTCGTTTCACAATGAATGCTCAACGACAGACGCGTAATTCGTAATTAGAATTGTGTAGCTGTCTACAACAACAACAACATTAACAAAAAAAAAACACCAGGCCTGCGCAGAAGGCGCAGCACAGTGACAGCGGTAATGTAAAGGACAGCAGTGTGCAGTGTTCTGGAAATTCCTGAAGAACTCTCGCTCGTCGGACACAACTATAACTTCAATATTATACTGCCGCAAGTGAGGCCACGGTCCTTCGGCAATGGTCCCCTTTAATTTCTTATTGTCAGTATAGATGTATTCTTTTCGATCTAGCTTTACAAAAAGTTCTTCAGATAGGGGCTTCGTTTCACAATGAATGCTCCACGACAGACCCGTAATTCGTAATTAGAATTGTGTAGCTGTCTACAACAACAACAACAGTAACAAAAAAACACCAGGTCTGCGCAGAAGGCGCAGCACAGTGACAGCGGAAGCTAGAAGAGCGGCCTTTCAGAGCCTCTTCGAAACATTCATGGAATAACTATAGCAAGCACACTTGCCTCATACTCACTAGGGAATCAATAAAAAACTTTTTTGTGTAGTAGGGTGGCATTCGCTCTGCCATTTTTCATCATTTTTCTGAGAAGCGTGGCACCCGTTAAGCACTTGCAAGGAATTTTGTGCCAATTGATCATGCAGTGGCTGACCTCGATGAGGAAGCGTGGCTGAAGTGGGTATGCGCCACAGTTATTAGGGGAACAAGAACAAGTTTTTGAAATGGGTTTAAGCACTGCACGGCCCGATCGTTACGCTACTTGCATTGTGCGACAACTGGTTGTTTTTTCACTGTTTTAAAACGCTTTTTAAGTCGTATTGACAAGATTGCTTTTCCGCCATAGCCTGCCTAAGGCAAGTTTGCCAACAAGTTGAAAGCACCGGCGCCGCTCAGTGGTAGAATACTGGACTGACACCCATCGGACCTGGGTACGATCCCCACCGTGTCATTGGTGCTAGGTTTTTTTGTTTCTTCCTAATTTCGCGCAATGTGGTTACGAACAGCGGCGGTGGCGGCAGACAACTGCGCGTGACCTGAGTTGGGGTCTTATAACAGCTTTCGCTGTAAAAAGAAATAGAAAAAGTGCTCATGGCCTATGCCAACTCTCACCACATGTTATTTAGAAATATCAAAAAGAACAAAACTAATAGAGTGGTAAGACTACCCCACTTGAGATTTGGAACCACGTGTAAACGTGTCACGGGGTTCGAAACAATGTTTAGGGCTTTTCTTCTGTGTCTCCTTGAAGAAAAATCCACCTTACAGACAGCACATGCAATACGCTCTTGTATTTTGTCTTTTTTGTGTGTGCGCTGCACAGTACAAACTATGATTAGGTACGAAGGCACCTAGTCTGCTATCCTAAACATTGAAATGAAAATTAAAAAAAACTGTTAACGTACCGGTCATGGCACGTGTCACAGATGTCGCAAATGTTCCAATGCCAATGCAATTCAGAGAGGAATGAAGAACGTCATCTCATGAAACCTGTGCTTAGTCAGTGCAAAACATGTCATAAAGAGAATGCCAGTCAAGTGACAATCCGACGAGTTCGAATAAAAAAACATGCACAATCGACAACAATATTATTAATAAATTAGGACAAGACAAAGCCCGCTAAATGTTATGAACCCTCAATTACGGCACTCGCTGTAATTGCACATGCACAGGTCAAAACAAGAAAAAAATTTCAATTAAGACAACGCTAACTGAGAACGCTTACTGGTAATTCAAAGGAGCTAGGGGCTTTACCTGCAGTCGATCTATGCAAACGAGTTCAGTTATCGACTGTACTACAAGGACAAATACTGCGGAGTATTTCGCAAGTTGTGTGATTACCGCTCAAACAAACAGTGTCTCCATCTGACTGCATCAGCTTTGAAATGCGAAGCATTTTACATTAAGCAAAATGACCTTTGAACACTTGAGTCAATCAATCAATCAATCATTCCTTCAATCAATCAATCACTCAATTAATTAGTCTATCTGACTGACTGATTGATTGATTGGTTGATTGATTGATGGGTACATAGATAGGCAAATTTATTGATTGACTGTTTATTCTATCTATCTATCTATCTATCTGTCTGTCTGTCTATCTATCTATCTATCTATCTATCTATCTATCTATCTATCTATCTATCTATCTATCTATCTATCTATCTATCTATCTATCTATCTATCTATCTATCTATCTATCTATCTATCTATCTATCTCCTTAACTTAGTATGTAGCAAAACGGACATAGATGGCGTGTATCATGAGCATGACTCCGCGTAAATCACCAATACGGTTCTTTTCACCACTCAAGTGTGACACATACCCACATATCATCAGCCATTGCACGAAGATATGCGCCACAAGTCATCCCAAGTGTATAGCGACCCAGGCTTAGGAATTCTTAACGCTACAGCACGAAAGAGCAACTAACAGAAAGCGCAATGATGACGAAAGCGAGGTCGTCTTTGGCATATACTTCTCATTGAAGCGAAAAATAAAGATTACTGCTTGAGCCAGAATCAAAACACAGACCCTCCCCACGCTGGGAAATATTTTATGGCATAGCCATGTTACTACTTCAACATGTTTATGCAACAAAAGACATACATGCGTTATGCCAGTACAGCACCTACGGTGGTTGCGGTATTGGCTATGAGCTCTAATATAAACCAGATGAGCATTTTATAAGTTTCAGATATTGCTGATATATTGACCGTATACAAAAGCTAATAATCTTAAGATTTCAAATGTCCAGAAGAGAGCCATAGCGTTAGTTACTAATGACTTTTGACGCAGCTCAGTGACTAAATGACATGCAAGCTCGCGCTAAGCTAGCCCCGTTATGCGAAAGAAACCGCTTACGACGTTTAAAATTTATGATATTGATTAATTAAGGGACACTACAAAGTTGACGTGAGCTAATGTATTCAATTTTTTTCCGGCTATTATATATGCTGAAGACATTGAATACCAACAACACCCTTTCGAGTTTATAATGATTCCTTCCACTGTTTGTTTATTTCGCCGAACAGACACAAACTGGAAAGGAATCAGTAGCTATAAAATCGAAGCAGATGCGTTGTGAAACATTTTCATCTTTTCTTGATGACAAACTTATTGGCCTATTTTCACAGCAGCTGAATATAATATATGTGTGTTGCATGTTTATTCATTTTCCTTGCGGATTTGGTAGATTATTTGTTTGAGGGCTAAACCCGTTTTTCTGTTTTTCAAACGCTTTTCAGTGTAACTATTGCATGTACTGCACTCTACCATGCCACAACCATGGTAGGATTGGCCTAACTAAATAAAATAACAAATACAATAAATAAAACATGTACACAAACGACTAGGTAAGCTGTAGCAAAGACTTACACTATTATGTCTAATAAAGTACTAATTAAATGTCAATCAGAGCACCACAACATTCACTTCATCTGTGCCAGTACCAAAATCACTGCTCTAGCGATGTGCTTACGTTAAGGTGTATCGCGAGCTGCTCAATATATAAGTCGCTGCTGGTAAGAATACGGTATGCGCAATTTTCAATTTACACAAAGCCAAATATCCATCTCGTAAATCTTCGAGAAAAGCAATGAACTTGGCGTTGGCTTCTCTTCGTTGACGGCTCAGCACGAAACTGATTCTCACAAGACATGAGTTTTGGTGCATGTTTCACTACAGCGCGGAATTTTATCTGTTTGCGATTGTTATTACATAGTTGATGTCCTGTGATCCTTACAACTAACCAGTACCAATGTTATAACAAGAAAACGAAACATTGTACAGACAAGACAGTCTGACTAAGGTTTTCCGTATTTTAATTTGGATTCAACGAATGGTATTTTCTACCATCTTTCGTGCGTTGCTATTAATGGCATGCTTCATGCAGCCTGACAAGGAAATTTTTGCTTTGGCTATATTCTGTAGGCCGAAAGCGTCAACACGAGCCATCACCTTTGACAGCTTTGATATTGGACGGATAGTGGAAATGTACACTTGTGTTTAGTGACTAAGTTCTTTCTCCCCTAATAAAATGGATAGTGAAGAATGTCTGTAGATAAAAAAATAATGTTGTTGTCAAAGTGGACTTCGTTATCTCCCGAACGCTTCCTGGTCGCTGCCCTCAGCATGGTACCTCACTGAGTCACACTAGAGAATGAAATAAAGTTTTTTTGTATCTCTATCGAGTTGATCTCGACAGCTTGACGTTTGAGTGGCACGATGGTGCAGCAGCGGGATTAAAAGGCAGTGGTTTGAAAAACCTCGTTCACAACCAGCGCACATTTCCTGCGGCTTAGCAGTACACAGGAATAGTTCGCCTGCAGGTTTTTACGCACTTTGCCGTTCTCTTGGAAACAAAGCGACTCTATTTCGGCGACAACGGGGTTTGCATTCGGAGCTCACGTTCAGAAGTGAGTGCACTTCATCCAGGTATCACTCTTGATTCTGAGGGAAAGAATATTCGAAGTTAGGAAAGAAAGGTATCGGTGCATATGTTGAAGGGACGCTCTTCAAAAAAAACCTATAATATTATACGACGGATGCTTTCGATAAAACCATATTTAAACAATGCAAATGATCTATGAAGACCTGAGCACTTGAGCGGTGTGGTGTACCTTCTCGCCCGAAAATATTCGTATTTACTGCGTTCATGAAACCTCTCAAAAAAAGAGTGTTTTAAAAAACTCATAAAAAGCCCTAAAATTTTTTTTTAACTCGTGATAGATTGAAGTGTAAAGTGGTTGTTGGCAACGAGAGTAGCAGGGCCTGGAAGACGCGACAGTGCCCCCCTTTGCGGTGTTCAGTCCCTGAAAAGAACCGCCTTCGCTATCCCACTCCGTTCGCGCATAATGATTAAAAATGGTTGCTGCTGCGGTTACAGACAGTCTTTATGCACACTTTCACAATGTTATCACAGATGTCTGAAGTTTTCTTGATATGTTCAGTGAGATAGTTCGCGAGAGCAGTTTGCTGTAGGACTTGGTCGGCACTATGGCTATCATCATAATCGCCAGTTTCAGCCTATGTTCAAGGTCACTGCAGTAAGAAAGCCTTTCTGACTGATCTTCACCTCCATTTCAATTTGAGCAATATGTATTCATATTACGCCTGCAAATTTTCTGCTTCCTTCAGTTTAGACAAAACGCTACCACTGAAGTCTACCTCTGCCATCACTAGGTATCCGCTCCATATCTTTAACTGAGCAACGTTTATCTGACCATCGTGTTATCTGTCCTACTCACGCTCCCTCTTCCTTATTGGTCACAATTACGCTGACCTCAGCTAGTTGTCTAATCTACTCAGCCATCTTTCTGGCTCCTTATGACACTTTTAATACTTTTCATTCCATCGGACGTCGCATGATGTTGTACTTTAAGAGTTTCTTTGTTATCTTTCAACTTTTGGCCGATGTTCTAGCACCGGTGCTTACAATTGTTGCATGTCTTCTGCTTTTGTAACTGTGGTAGATTGACTGCCATTCTTTGAAAATGCCTGATAAAATCATTAAAGCTTATTCTTATTTTTCAGTATTTTTCTTTTACACGTGTGGTGTTTTGATCGGTAATACTCCTACGTAACACACTCCTCAAAAAAACTTCTGAGCTTGGTTGAAAATTATGATGTCTTCGATTAGCGCTAGTATTTGCAGACATATTAAGCGTCACGTTGCAACGCGCCACTCCTTAAATGAATTACCACATGGTAACCTTTCCCCCGCACACTTCGCATAACCTCGATACCCAAGGCACACATGAGATCTGCCAAACCCTTTTGTTGTTCGAATATCGATATTGAACCTCACTGTAGAGCTCTCTTATGTTTAGTTCTTCGAAGATACTTCTGTGATTTGTAGCGACGGGCATCTAGATGACACCTGCCGAAATAGTAGTAGGCAGCCAATGACGAACGAGCGTCAAGTCAGGCGGTGCGTGGAGGTGTCACCACATGTCATCAAATAAAGTGGGAGACCCTTAATCTTTTCCTTTAAGTATTGAACGTGATCCTGTCTCTAGTGCGCGCTGAGTTCAAAATGGCTTGTGTCAGGAAATCTTCCGCACACGGCCGCATTTTGTGTAATGAGTACCATGCTTCAAACCGAGGGCAATTGTGCGCGTGAAATATTTTCGAGCTTGCTGTGCACACACTTCGTGGCTTAAAAAAAAGTGCAGTAGCGTGTGTGCCTTTCGTAGTGGTTGGCCCACTTTAAACCACGAATTCATCGTAATCGAATGTTCCGACACCCGATAGCAATGTACGCGTGTGCCACGTATATTAGTGGTGTTATTGCATGTTGTATTTTGAAGCATGCATACAGGAAGCGTTTGGTTGTGAAGCACGCAAATTACCTTCACTAAATTTACCAGGGGAGGAGGTTATTTTGACGGTGTTTCTAAAGTGTCACGTGGCTCTTTGGTAGAGCACCAGCTTGCTAAGCAAACTACGTGACTTTGATCCCGACTCTTACGCAAGAGTTTTTTTCTTTATTTTGTTTGTATCACTGTCGATTTTCCGGCCACACATAAGCTGATAACTTTTCGCTTACCACAAACTAAGCCACAACCGACACCGACGCCGAAACCAAAATTTCTTCGAAGCCAGATTTTTAACGCAAAAGAAACTTTCGTAGCTTCGTCTTCGCAGTTCTAAGGCAACAGGAGAACTGCCGGCTGTTTTCTGCACAACGAGCAGCCTCGGAAGTGGGTTTGGTGTACTGAAGGTGAACCGGGAGAGTCGGAATGGTGAGGAAGAATAGCGGCAATCGCAGACCATGGTTATCGAGAGACACGTAAGCAGACAGGAAAAAAAAGCATGCCTTTAGCAAATGCCTTATTGGAGGCGCCCTTGGCAGCCTGTATTAGATAGGGAAGACTGACGTTCTAATTGCTGTGGCTGGAGGTGGCATACTACAAAATCCAATCGACAAGAACACAGCTGGCACACTCTCTGAAGTAATTGGTTTGCGAGTGACATGCAATAATAAAGATGTGACTAACACGGTATTTAGCGAGAAGTTCGAGCCTATGATACGCGCAAGAGAGGTGTGGCCTTAGTCGCGCTATACGTGGGGTGCACTGGGACATAGCACGAAGCGTTGTAACGGGCAACTGGATGAAACAAGAGCCATCGTGACTGACTGAGATGCTGATTCTGCATACGTCACTGTGATTCATAGTCACAATTAGCCAGTGATTTTAATCATTCACCCTTAGTAAAGGATAGGTAATGTCTAATTCGAAGCAGTACAGAACGCGATCGAAGTAGCAAAGGCTCGATTGATTCGGAAAAGTATCTATGAGCATGCCCTCCAGCGTTGACACTATGTGGACATTCGTTGTTCTTTTTTTCAAAGCTGTAAGTGACACTTTAACACAGAAAAATATGCAATCTACAGCTGGTAATAAAAAACTATAGAGCTGACGCGCTGAGGATCAGTGGAGTACGTGGAGCATATACGAACGCAGAATTCCATCGGTGTGACAAGTAGGCATTTACCGTCGTTGATTCGAAATTCGCGGTTACATAAGATTTCATCAGAAATTGCAAAGTCGGAAGCTTGTCGGTGCATTCCTGTAGATGGTGAGCGTGCAAACAAGTCAGAGAGGTAATCTACCAAAAATGAAACCGGCTAATCCACATATGTCACTGCACCTTGCAGAACACCACGTGGTGGTAACATCAGGAGACTTTCAGCATGGTGTCCTTTATAATAATCTCACAGCTTTGGCACATAAGAGATCATATATCAATAATATTATTAGTACACCTTAGGTGTGTCTCAGGCTTTCGTCAAAGCAGTCTGTTATTTTTGAGATCTTAATAAGGATAATACTCAAATATGCGAGTTCGTCTTTCGTCTTCAATTGACCTCATTTTCGTTTGTTGAACATTTTTCTTCTAGGTCACCATGAATGCGGACGATGTCGTCATTACCGGTTTCTCAGCCTATTTCCCTCAAGCTGATCACCTGGTGGAGTTCAAGGAGAAGCTCTACGCAGGCATGGAATTGGCCACCGAGGATTTCTCGCGATGGCCTCCAGGTGTGCTTGGAAAGCTTTTTTTTTATTGGAACACAGAATTCGGTAACGTGATGATGGGCAAACTGGGATGATCCTGCAAGGCTCACAAAACCCCTATTTTTTGACACTATGCGCGACAGTGTGCTGCCTTTCTTTAGTGTAAAGTACAGAACAGTAGTTTTGCGCGAGCGCACGTAGAAAATTCTGAAGTATTTTGCAAGGTAACAGGCGTGTAAGACATGGTTTAATATGTCATGACAAAATTCCTCCACTGAAAAATATCAGCGAACATAACTCGAGAACTCAATATTTATTTTCCCTTTATTCGGCGCAGTAACTATTCGACCGATCTACTTACACACCTAACATAAGTTCAATGGGTCATCATAAAATACAGTGAACTTATAAGAAATATGATAAATAAGCTAACAGCAGGACTTTGTGCTTTTTGTCTGCGCGATATTTGTAATATGCCGACGTACCTGTAGTTTTTCCGCTTGCCAACATACTAGTTCACTTGAGTTTTAAAACTAGACTGTGATAGCAATAATGCTTCTCGGTAGAGCCTTCCTTGTGCGACATGAGCTTTTTCATTCCGAAATTTAGCAGTTTTCTATAAAATAATTATTAGAGAATGCTGGCCACGTTAACTTCAATATTATGCTCGAATATAGCGCACAGCCTTAGATGAACGGCAGGGGTCTATAGTTTTATATGAGACCTGCCGGGCAGCGAAACCTTGGATTGTCAAAAGAGGGGCCCAGCCATACTGCAGTCTTCTCGTGGTTGTCATACTCACTGTTGCTAAGTGTTAGCTGAAATACTGTTGCATTCTGAATGTTCCCTCCTTCATGCACGCTTTCGTAATTAGTCCATTCCAAATAATTCGTCAAATTTAAAAGGTTGAACGACACGCTGAGAGCAAATCCTAAGCATTTCTGGCAATACATCAAAAGTTGCGGTTCTGAGAGAGTCGGTATAAATGAAATTGTTTATACTAACATAACTATCACAGATGATGAAGAGAAGGCGAATTGTTTGAACAACTATTTTCAATCTATCCTTTTGCCAATACAGCACTTTGCCTATTCGTTCGATGCCAGTAACATACCTCCAATGAACCCAATTGAGTTCACCGTAAGTGGCATTGAAAAGCTACTAAAGCAAACAGACGAAACGAAAGCAACTGGCCCAGATGCGATTTCTCCGCGTATTCTGGAACGGTGCGCCGAAGCAATCTCTCTTTACTTGCTCATAATTTATAAACAATCTTTGAAATCAGGCCTCCTACCAGTTGATTGGAAAACTGCCCATGTTGTTCCAATCCACAAGGGGGGATCGAAAAGGGATGCTGGGAATTACAGACCAATCTCTTTAACATCAATAGTGTGCAAGGTAATGGAACACATCCTCTACTCTGGAATAATGAAACACCTCCCTGAAAACAATATAATAACTAATGTTCAACATGGGTTCCGAAAGGGGTTGTCGTGCACCACACAACTAGTTGAATTTTATCATGATCTGGTATCCAACATTGATTCATGGTGCAAACTGACTGCATCTTCTTAGATTTCCGCAAGGCATTCGACACGGTAACACATTCACTCCTTTGCAACAAACTTAAATTACTAAATATGGATTCTGCTTTCATAAATTGGATTGAAAATTATTTGTGCCAGCGCCGGCAATGCGTCATCTTAAACGGCAGAAGCTCTGATTATGTTGATGTGACATGGGGAGTTCCACAGGGTTCAGTTTTAGGACCATTTTTATTTTTAGTTCACATAAATGATATTTCAGCAGGTATTTCATCACATATTAGATTGTTTGCAGACGATTGTGTTGTGTATAGACAAGTAAAGAATGACAGAGACCTTACCCAACTGAAAACGGATTTGGAACATGTTCAAGATGGGTGCTCTACGTGAAAATGAACGTAAATAATAATAATAGTAGTAATATTATTAATAATAATGGTAATAATAGTCATATTAAATAGTAATAATAGTCATAATAAATAGTAATAATAAGAAGTGTGGCCATGTCTCTTTTACAAAGAAGCGAAAACCTATGGAAACAGAGTATACTTTAAACAATGAACGTCTAAAAAGAGCAGATAGTTATAAATACCTAAGGGTAGTCTTGCCATCCGTCTGCTCATGGAATGCGCATGTAGATGATGTGGTTTGTAAAGCTGAAAAGGCGCTAAACTTTTTACAACGTAACTTAAAAACTTCGGAACTGAATATAAAAAAGACAGCCTATTTAACATGCATACGACTTATACTGGAATACCCTTGTGCCGTATGGGATCCTTTGCAACCCACATTGATTGATAAAATTGAAAAAATTCAAAACCGGGCGGCCAGGTTCGTCTTGGGACGGGACAAGAGAGGGGATAGCTGCACTCAGATGAAAAATGAGCTTGGGTGGAAACTGCTATCCTCGCGTCGGCAAAAGTTCCGACTGAGGTCCTTTTTTTTCAGATATATATAGATAAAACAGGAATTAACAAAGACAAATACTTTAGGAACCTCATTACCGTTCATTTAAAATTGACCATGTTTTTAAAATAAGAGAATTGCACACCCGGACGAACCTGTTCGCGAATTCATTTTTTATTAGAACTGTTAAAGAGTGGAATGGATTGTCTGCCATGCAAGTGTGCTGTAAAAACGAAGAATTGTTTAGGTCGTTTCTGTAACCCCCCGTCCGCGAATTCATTTTTTGTTAGAAATGTTAGAGAGTGGAATGAATTGTTTGCCATGCAGGTGTGCTGTAAGAATGAAGAACTGTTTATGTCGTTTCTGTAACCCCCCTGCTGTAACGCCTTTGGGCAATGCAGGGTAATCTTTGAATAAAGAACAAAGAATAATTGCTCTTGAACGCGCTTAATTTGCAAAAATTGCAGTGGTTAGCATGTCTGTCTAAACAATTAAAGGATAACTTCCATGAACGTGTTCTTCGACATGGTGGTATTTCATTTGGACGACCATAGAGCTGAAAAAGACCAGACAGTCTTGCTCTTTCTGTGTGCTATGCATTTCGAACCAATGTCAGTCTTTTGGAGATATTAAAGCTCGATGCCTATCATTTTAGTAAAAGTGCCAGGATTCTTTCAACTCGGTAATGATATAAAAAGGTTGAATAACGAAGCATTAGAAAGGCATTTCGTTGTTTTTATTTTACTTTTAATGGGAGACTCAGACGGAGCACGTTCTAAGTTCTACTTTGTCTGAGACAGTTTAGAGCCGACTGTTATCCGCTGCCCTACAAAGCGCCCGAAAGACGTTTTCAGCGTTGAAAAACCAAATTTTAGAGCAATAATATCACTGTGGTGCAAAAAAAAAGTATTAGCATGCAATAACGCACGACGACAAAATTAATTTTGCGGGCACACGCACCGCAAACAAGCACTAAAACAATAACGCTGCTGGGCTATGCACCACACGTTTGCAAGCATTTTTAATGGGCTTTACGTACAAAGCGGCTGGTAGGATTTCTGAATTTCTGTACCTCTATAGGGGTGTGATTGCGCTTGTGTAACGTATATGCCCAATTCGTTGGGCATAGACTTTACACGCGTCTGGCTTCCTTTTCATTTGTTCATCGTGCCGCGCCTCCCAAAAAAAAATTGCCTTCTTCAGTGCTCCTCTGTGTATCAACCAAGTTGCGTTTGCATAAAATTTGTGCATAACAGCGTGACAAAGATGTATTCAAATGGCCGAGTGTGTGTGCATTCGATACTCGTCGACTTTTCAGCAGCTTTCATTATTTCTGCCGTAAGCCACTTGCATGCAGTTAGGGCAGCACATCTGAACTGCTAGTGTATGCGAAGTTGTACACGCAGATACCGAATACAGGAGTATTATAACGTGCCTCTCTTCACCGGATTTAATGCGCACGTTTAAACATAGTGGCAGCAGTGCTTTTCAAACAGCTCAACACTCTCTATTTCCCAAATTAGCCTTTACGCACAATGAGGGCCTCAAAATAGCATAAAATGATTCTCTTTCACTCATACGAAGAGTTTGGGTGCTTTTCTCTTCGGAGATTGCTCTATTACTTCAACCTTTAGAGTTGAATATCACATGACAGGTAAAACGAGTGCCCAAGGTGTGCCTTAATGTCAAGCGCAACCATAACTATATTAATGGTGAAAGATATCCCACAAAATAAAAAGGTGGCGCACTTGAACTTCTATCTTGCGAGCGTTTATGTGAACTTGTCACTCCTATCACACAGATGATGAAGTTTGAATTTAAATATTCACACTGCCACCTTCCTCAGAAAAACATCTGTTCTTTGGAAAATATATATAATGGTTCTTTTCAGTTACTAGTGTGCTACGTTCACTGCGGTTGACAGGTTGGCTTGTTCGCAACTGAGAATTTTATAAACATAATGGCGGGTTATGATCACTGTAGTAAGCGTGCACAAGACGGACACACCAGAACACAGTTATAACTATTTGCATAAGTACATGTCATCTGTACCTAAGCAGTGAGTAATTATGATGTGTGGATCTTCTGTTATTTTTCTTTGGTAGTAAAAGGCGAGCCATTAAAATGACTACGAAGTTCTTTATATCGCGTGCAAAAATTCATTTCTTTCATTTCCATGCATGACAACTAGTCATTCCTCAGTCGATACGAGAAGCAGTCCTCGCAATAATTTGTGAGAATCAAAATGGTAGTAGCTCTCATGTCAGTTTAAGCATATGTATATTTCCGTCTTTTTGTACGAAACCCATACTCAATACCGAACACGTGAAACAACATATACAGTACAGTCAAAGTAGTACATAAAATTCACAGCTCTGGGGCAGCACAAAAATATATAAAATTTCATCATATTGCACGCCGACATATGCACTTCACAATGCCTGTATGCAAGCAGAAACCAACGAAATTAGGTGCACAAGGCACCTATAGTGGCAACCTACACATGAAGGCAACTGAATTCGTACAATGACAGTAGTATTTCTTTCGAAAAATAGGCAACCTAGCACGTTGGCGTAATGTAGATTGCTGATTACCTTAGTTTGCCATATGAAATAAAAACATATTCCACATGGTCATTCAGTTCAAGTTCCGGCAGAAAAGTTAAAAGTATACCTGTGTGCTTGATTGTAGATCCACTCGCCGCAATTTGTAAAAGCGTGCAGCTGCGTCCACAACATGACAACACGGCCTAACGATATTGCTGCCCAAATAAAATTTGCTCACAAATACTTCAAAATTGACGCAAGTTTTTCGGAAATATGCTTTGCCATTTGTGAGCATTATCATACCACTGAAATGTGATTACACTTGATTAGTAAAACCATGTGTTCAACGTTTCTATATTAGCTCGGGACATCTGTGGCTTAAAGAGTACTTCATTTTTAATTACTCTCTTCATGGTGAAAGAATATTTAGCATATTAAAACTAACTCTAGCACTATGACTGCTAAGTCAATAAAAAGTTACGCAATCATATATATGCCTAAAGTTTGCTACAGGCAATGGCTGCTGGCTCGTCACATTGAGTCCTAGGAGTTGACATGGCGTAAGGTTGAAAGAAATATGCCCATGCATGAATAGAGGATGTAAAGCAGTGAACACTTAAATTCATAGTTGAAGAAAGTTTGAACACAAAGTCAAAGCAGATATACATTAACGGGACAGGACGACATGGAACTGGCAACTGAAGTATAACACGTGTTTTGCTTATTCAGCCATGTTTGTAAATTTTCAATTACTACGTGTGATTTTTTTTGTTCAGAGTGTGTGTATCTTTCTGTGGTTTTCAGTTACCTTTTCTTGCTAGTAGTGTGACGTACGCCTTTATTTCTCATTGGCCTCGGTTGGGCTTTTTTGTAAAATTTTCTTCAATAATAAGTACGCAGCAACTCACCCAACTGTCAACTTTAAAGTTACGTTTGTTGAATAAAGCCGATTTCACTCAGTTAAACAATGCGACATTTTCTGAGCACAAGCTACTAGAATGAGTGTATGCAGTATATATCCCAGTATTTGACGAAATGCCGAAAGATTTTCGAAATGTTGGAGATATTGTACAGTCAAGCATAGTGGAGGGTTACCACAGTACATTGCCACGTACCTAAACAGGCGGGCAAGCAACGTTTTCTGCTTTTCAAGAAATGTCTTAACAGTACGTTATGTTGGGATACTTGGTACATACTAGACTGAAATACGTGGCGAAAGGCTGCCAATGAGAAGAACGACAACAGACAGAAAAAGAGCTAACTCACAACTAAGTTTATTTTCATGAAGCATTCACAATATATAGGCTCTTGGAGGACATGCGCAAACCATTTCTTTCACCGCACGTGCAGGCATGATTATTTTGAAAATGTAATAAATGATTATTGCAATCATGATATCTGGGTACCAGCAACAAACAGATATGCCTGATGTAAATACGTCGAAAAAAAACACACCCAAGCCTGCACAAAAAAATGCGAGGAAAAAACCACAAAGAAAGACTGACAGACACTTCCTAGCAGCTATCTAAAGTACATTTAGATCCAACAGTTGGAATTCACTTCTATGTAACAAAACTGAAGGTACGCTGACGCACGAGTCACCTTTCTTTCTTATGTGAAAGGCTTCAAGTAACTCCCGCGCTTCGATTGATCGTGCTTTAGAAAATGCCGTTGATCCAGGAAATGTCCCTAAGATTTTCATATATGTTGACGATTTCCTCGTGGTGTTAACTTCTACTAACCCTGTAACGCACTCTAACGAGGTAGATTTGGTTTTAAATCTGTTCCGACAACATGAAAAAGGCCTTCTTTTTACCCATGAACTGCCCATTGACGAAAGCCTGCAGTTTTTCGATATTAACCTGACTGTGGACGAGGGTCATGTCTGTTGGAAGTTCAGCCCTAGAACGAGAAAAAGACTTCTTTCATATGATTTTACACAATCTAAAGTGGTGAAGAGGTCCATAGCTTCTTTGTGTTTTCGTTCTGCGCTGTCCAAGTCATGCCAGCACACAGTGTGTGATAGTTTTTCCTGTCAGTTATTGCGGCTCACTGCAGCCGGGTTTCCTTATTCGGTCTAAGTCAGTGTGTCTGAAACATTGCTTCAGAGGCTGAAAGGGGAACGCAGTAGGCCAGAGCCATTGCAAAGACAGACGAAAATGCCGCATGTTGTACCATACATGCATGAAATCTCCCGCAACCTGAAAAAGGTTGCAAATCGGCACCATGTGCCGGTGGTTTTCACTGCTCCGAATAAGCTTTCAAGGCTCTGTGCCCGCATTTCTTCAAGAAGTGCCAAGGCGGTGTGCGGTAAGAAGCATGCAAAGCCCTTCCTGCGTTGTGCCGTGGGCACTGTTTATGAAATTCCCTTGAGCTGTGGCAAGGTCAATATAGGCCAAACAGGGCGCTGTACAAATGACAGTTTAAGGGAGCATTCTTTATCAATTAGGAATGGAACAGGGTCTCATTTGCCCTACCACTGTCCCTCGTGCGGCAGCACGCCGCAGTTCGATCGCAAGCGACTGCTTGGAAGGAGTCGGGATGCGCTGGCGCGGGAGTTACTCGAAGCCTTTCACATAAGGAAGAAAGGTGAGTCGTGCGTCAGCGTGCCTTCAGTTTCGTTACATAGTAGTGAATTCCAACTGTTGAATCTAAATGTACTTTAGATAGTTGCTACGAGATGCTTGTCAGCCCTTTTTTCCAGTTTTTCCTCGCATCTTTTTTTGCGCAGGCTTGGGTGTGTTTTTTTTTTGACGTCTTTACATCAGGCACATCTGTTTGTTGCTGAATTCCAGATGTCATGATTACAATAATCGTTTATTACATCTTTAAAATGTTCATGCCTGCACGTTCAGTGAAGGAAATGGTCTGCGCATGTCCTCCAAGAGCCTATATTTTGTGAATGCTTCATGAAAATAAACTTAGTTGTGAGTTGGCGCTCTTTCTGTCTCTTCTTGTTCTTCTTATTGGCAACCTTGTGCCACGTATTTCAGTCTAAGAAATGTCTTCCCGAAAGGGCTACGCAATTAAAATTCACTAACCTTTCTGTAGTAATAAAATAGACTTTCTCGCCAAGGACTCACCCTTGGCTATATTTATTGTAGTGTTTCTAACAAAACATTTGAAAACACAGAACTGAAATGCTGCTGAGTACTTACTTGAGAAAATTTCGCTTAAAATGTACACAAGGCGACAAATACTCGAATGTATACGATTGCGATGCAACCAGATAACTGTCTTTGTACCACCATTCAGACATTTTTTGATGTCAGTGCAAATACCATTATGCTGTAAATGGGTGTGAATGTTAGCAAGGCTCAATATGTAATTCCATACGGAGGACCCCAGCTTCATTATGAACCATGAGCCATACCGTGCTCAATTTACCGGTTCTCGTCTTCACAGCTACTCTGTTTGGGACTTGCGATTTCGCGACATCATATTGATTCGTGACGAAAATTCACAATGCACTTTTAGTGAGGACAAAAACAACCTGGACGGATAACCGGCGCTTTCGCTTGCCGCATATGCACTATAGCTCAGAGCATACCGTCTATGCTCTCTGAAAGCACATAGCTTTATTTAAACTTTAATACAAAAAAACCATGTCAAACAACAAATCTACGAATGCGCACGCATATATAATTTGGCTGGCAAAAAATGTGCTACATTCGCAGTACTTTCAATACACCCGTCACACATTGTCACTATATGAGCCTAATAATTTTATTCAGTTCATTAAACAAAACTGTATACTTATTGTGCGTGCGGTACCAATTGGTGACATCGAGAGTTCGCAAGTTTCCCGTTTCATGTAGGTTTGAATCGATGAAAAAAACAACAGATAATTTAGTGGCTCTTTGGTTGAAGTGCTGTGTGAACCCGATCCCAAAGTTATAAAAATGGTGCTCCGCTTCATTCCGTACGACAATGTCACGTAACGACACGAAGACATGGTTGTTTAGAGCACTCGTGAATATATTAAGTGCTCTGAGAATGTTATGCTTTCTTGGTGCAACACACTTATTTTCCCTGCAGAGCTACATGTATGCCTGCCACTACGGAAGGTACTGCAAGGAGCCTTGAAAACAAATAACAAGAAAACATGGCAGATATATATGAATCAGAAGTTTCTTTTTTCTAAGTCTCGTTCATGATGAATGATGGGAAATTGTGAATTCACCACCTTTCTCAGACATTTTATATATACAATTACTCTTTGAAATGAAATTGAGGAGACATTGTCATTACACCTACCCATTTAACTTTTAGGTAGTAGGGCTTAAGAGAAGGTAGTAATAAAGGGATAATAGCCCTTAAAGCACCCAATGATGCTAGTTTGCGTTTGCAGCTTAGGTGTTAAAATAATGTATTTTTTTCCACACTTGAACCTCAAAATATGCGTCCTTTAGCAACTTGTTGCAGTGTACATTTTCAATGCTATTTTAGCTAACCTGTTTATTATGTGATGATTTGTTATCACCATCCCCACTTTGTAGTTGTTGGGACGTCAGGGCCTGAATAATTAATCTAGCAAAGGTCTGATAAATATAGATCGGTCAAACGGAAGGCAACCATTTCGTCCACCGTGGTTGTATGTGGCTTGGTTACAGGGCTACAGAGCTGCTTTGAAATCCGTACGGTCCATCCGTGCTGCGGCACCCACTTTTCGTCAGAGGCACTGTCACAAGGCCGCATCTACCATGTTGTAGAAGTGCATGTTAAATGGCAACACATGATTGCGATTTCCGAAGTCCTCTGCTAGAGCGAGGCACATAGTCGTATTCTAATTATAGGACCTAATATTCCAGAAATTATTATAGAGGACAGTATTTCAATTGCTATTGTGCGCAACACGCACGGATGAGTAAGCATATAACTCTCCACATAACTGCTTGCAATCATACAGGATACAACGGTATGCCAAGAGTTCATGGAAAGATCAAAGACTTGAGCCGCTTCGACGCGAACTTCTTCAGTACGTACCCGAAGCAGGCTGACGTGATGGATCCACAGTTGCGACTTCTGCTAGAGACATCGTACGAGGCCATTATGGATTCCGGTTACGATCCGGAAACGTTTAGGAAGCGCAAGATTGGCGTCTTCGTCGGTAACTCGGTCGCTGAGTCGGGCGAAGCATTCAAGCTGGACACCGCCAGAGGAGATGCTTTTACCATACTTGGATGCCATAGAGCTATGTTCTCCAACAGGATTTCATATTCCCTTGACCTTCAAGGTACGTACACTTCACACTCAGTATTACGTATATAGGGTCCATCTCGAAAAATAAACTCTTGTATTACGCTTAGTAGATGCTGGGTATCCTGACAAGGTGATTTCGTCTGTGTGTGAGTCGATGGTTCGGAGCGTTAAGCTCGTGAAACACAGAGGAGCTCAAGAAAAAAAATTCTGATGGAAAAAGAAAAAGAGCAGCTTTTTCTTATGTATAAAAATTGGAGCATAATCTGAAAAACGTAGGCTCAAGGTATGGTGTCGACGTTCTTTTTTCAGCCAAACATAAGGTAGGTCGCATTTGCCCGATGGTTGATAATGCGCTGAGGAACAAACAAGCCAAAAGCCTCGGAGATGCGCTGTGAATCATAAGAAGAAGTACATCGCATGCGTAAAAAAAGCTGTGTATTTCGTTAACTCCATGATCGTGTTGTAGGGAGTACGTGGGACAAACGAAACGATGTGTGAATGTTCGTTTAAGGGAGCATGAGTTATCTCTTCAAGGGATCGCGCGACTTTATCTGCCGGAACATTGCAGGTCATGCGGTTATCGTCCCATTTTTGAGAGAACCACCATTATCTTCAAGCATCCTAACCAGCTAACAAGACAAATCGCTGAGGCATATCATATAAAGATTAGGGGTAGCAAGTGCGTTAGTCAGCCATCCGTCACACTGCATGAAAAAGAATTAGGTTATTTAGGCCAATCTTGTTTATTGCCATGAGTGTGACAACGCTACCTCGGTACACCTTGTATTCTGCGCATGTTGCGATGTAGGATGCCAGTACCAATATATGTACTTTTCACCACGTTTTTTTTTTCTTCAATAAACAACAGTTGTGAGTTAGCGCCGTCTTTTCTTTCTCTCTTGCTGCTTCCCTGTCCTGTATTTTTTCTCCTAACCAACTGGCCCAACTTACTGTCTTACTAAAGTGAAGTTTACGCACTCTATCATTTTGGTTTTGCTGTTCTAAAAAAAGGACATGGAGAGATACTGCTAGAAAATGTGACAAAAAACTCACAGTTCAAAGAAGCGTCTGAACTGTTCCCAATACACCTGACCAAACATAGGTGGTTGTTTCATCATCGTCTTTCTTATAACTATGCAAACTGGAAAGAAAGATGGCGGCAAATGAAAAAGACAACCAACTCCGCAGCCGTATATTTTATTATAATTCACAGATAAAGTACTTCACCAGTAGCTATGACATTTTTTGTGCCTTTTAAAGGGTGTTGAAGGGCCTATTTGAAAAGTCGGTCATATTAGCACTACTTATTTGATAGGTAGTGGAAGTTATTCAAACTGTTTTTATTGCGTTCATTAGCGTGGAGATAAAAACAGATGATTTCACTCTATCAACTTTCCAAATGCGAATTATCGCGTGGCCGTAGTGATTGTGAAAATCGCAAAACTGTAATTTTACTGAGCACAGTAGTGGCCACAGAGCAACAGAGTGGGCAAGCATCTCTGTGGAGACCAATGACAACGGGAATCTCTAAATTAACACGTCATGCCTCCATAAACCTTTTATTGGCGAAAAAAACAAGATTGTTTACTCGATTCGCACTCTAGCATATATTTATCTGCCTCGAATAAAACAAATTTTTTTATTTGCTTGCAAGATTGCTTGCAGTGCCATCTTAGGCATTGTTGGTGGAGCAAAGTGCCTCATAGAATGAATCCGCAGTTTTGCGGCCAACTAAATCAGCTGGTAACATATTTCATTCGACAATGGCTTACGGAAAAAAGTGCTTAAAAAGATTAGTTTTGGGGTTGTATGGCCGTACTTTAAATTTGTGGTCATGACGAGAGAAATGATAATGCGCTGGTTTTAAATAATCTGAAGGATTAATGCCTGTTTTGTTGTTATGGATTGTCTCTAGAAACTATTTACACAGTCATTGTTTGAACCACGTAAAAGTCAATAAAGTTTTATACGCTTAGTGAAAAAATGGCAGCATATCCACGGAGTGAATGATGGGGAGTGGGGCGAAGCATTCGTCCGTCCATTCGTTCTTGCTTCCGTCCGTTCCTGCGTACGTCTGTGTAACAGTCCATGCGTCCATCCACCCGTCCGTGCGTGCGTCTGTTCGTGCGTCCGTCCCTGCGTTCGTCCATGCATCCGCGCCTGCGTCCGTTCATGCGTCCATCCATGCATCTGTCTGTGTGTCCGTTTGTCCATCTATTCAGCACTCCAAATACCACCATCTCGCATCTTTTCATCATATATTCTCCATATAGAAGCACCGCCATCCAGCGGACATTTCAAGGACTAAACGGGAGGTGGCACATGCACACTTTCTTACGGCTTGCGCTTCGAGTTTACTTCCCACCTTGAACCACCTCGAGTTCATGGTATATACTAGTTCACTGTATTCATGGCTATGCGGCCCAACGCTCGCTAAACCTTTCTAAAACCAAGGAGGTTACGCCCAGCGAGTATAACGTAGCAACCCTTTCTTGTCAGATCGTGCTCAATGTACATGCCAATAGCTGCTAATGGGGATTGCAGCATGCGCGTTACCTAAAGGCCGAATGCTCCTGTCTCTCATTCCCCCTTAGCAGCCATAAACATGTGCATTGAGCGCTATCTTTTATTGTTCAACAACGCACAGAAGAAATCTCTCACCGGAACCACCTTGGAGGTCAAAATCATAAGGACCGCTATCTCGGGTGTGTGCCACTGGTGGTTACGTACTGAGGGACGCACAAGCCACGCCATAAGGACCTTCGCCCCTAAAAAATTACATTTACTTACAGGGCTAGTAAGTCAAAGTTATTGTATACCCACTTTTATAAAAAAAGTTTTTCTTACAATAGCAACTAATGCATAGAAATAAACCCTTAAAGTTGCACCCACAGGCAATGAGCTACAATGCTGCGAAACTGTGGTATGTTTGACTTTCGTTTTCTACCTTTCACTCGCACGCAACTTTTATATGTTAAAACAAAAGAGAACTAACAAAGACTATAAAAGAGATACTTTCAAACATTTCATGCTCGATATTTTGCGCAAAACTATAAATACATCGTATAATGTTTTGATCTATCTCTTGAGATGCAGCTCCCTTTCTCAACATTGAGTTATTATCACATGACGGCCTCGTCTGAATAACGGATTGTCAATAAAGTATAAGTGTGGTGTACCACGTGCACTATAGGAATTGATGTTATATAAGGCAGTCACTGAGGCTCTGTAGACAGCGCATATTTGACTATGCGTCAAGTGTAAGAATGCGGGTTAACGTTGATGGTTCTTTACTGTCGCAGGAAACGTCAAAACTCCCGTCACAACTCACGAAGTCACACATATCTTTGCGGAAAAGCGCAGTCTAAGCCGCACAAACCTGCCTAACAGAAGCAGCGTTTGTCGAGGCGATTTTACTCATTCGAGCATAGTTGTCTTAAGTGACAACATTTAAATTTCCAAGCAAACATTGCCTTTGACAAAATGAAGCTGGTTATTTTTTGAGCCATGCTTAAAAATACCAGCGCTTACACGACTAGACAACGAGGGTGTGAAAGTAGACTTAAAAAAGTATACCAGTGCATGAGATCTCCTTTTATTTTCTGATACCCCAGGACCGAGCATGACCATCGATACGGCTTGCTCGTCAACGATGACAGCCCTGAGCGAAGCGCTGCTCGCGATTCGATCAGGACGCTGCGAGGCGGCCATCGTCGGAGGAGCCAGCGTAACCCTCGATCCGCACTTCATGAAAAACTTCCAGACCTTGGGCGTCCTGTCAAGTGACGGGAAATGCAGGCCATTTGATATAGACGGTGAGAGTTTCTTTCAGCACTAGACTCGAGAAATGAAGAGCGAAGAACAATAGAAGACTGGGTTGCCAACCAGGGCAAAGAGTTCATCAGAAATCGATGTTATGCGAAGCATGTGTACAGAGAGTGACTATTAGTCTGGTGAGATATTTTTATTGCGAGAAATGTTACAAACAACTTTAAAGATATGTATGAATGTCATACGCGCAGACATATGATGAACAGTCAGATATATTTTATATAACCATTTGTTTACACCTGTGTAATGATGCCAATAGCAGCGTAGTATTAACAACAGAAGCTTTTAGCTATGTAGCGATTGTGCTGGCGAAGGTGATAGCCTTGAATAATGCCAAGTAGACCGACTTCAGTCGTTGGCGATTAATATACAACTCCCAGTAACCCGACCTGACACCTGTGTCCTAGGCAGAGAAAGAAATAGACGCGCACAGAGAAAGATATAGAAACTAACATATTCAAACCAGATACTAGAAACTTGTAGTTTGCTGCATAGAGCAGAAAAACAAAAATCCTCAGCAACTGGCACGCCTTCTCTTTATTTTTTTTTCATTCTTCGTCCTCGTCTTCCTTTTTTTGATACAGTCAAATTCATTATATGCACAGATGACACTAGTATATTTTTTTTTCAGAGAGCTCAACACACCCACTTAATAAAGGTAATGAGGTGCTATAGAAAATCGGTTACTGGACGACTCAAAACCACCTGAAAAATAACAGTAGCAAAACTAAGGAATACTGTTTCGACCACGAAACAAGAATGCCCAACTGGCACCATTACGTTAAATAATGAACAAATTGAGTTTGCACCGTCAATGAAAACTTTATGTGTCTATTTCAATGAGCACATATGCTCTCCCATAGTAGAGTACCAAGTGCTCTAAATCGTTAAAAACTTTTTCTAAACACACATTATCTGGATGACCACATAAATGTCCTAATTAGCAAACTATCTAGTGCAATAGGTGTGATGCACCGTGTCTCTTTTGAATGTTCCTTAAGTATCAACATGTTCATATACATTGCTCTGTTCGTACCAATGCTTAATTATAGATTACTATGTTGGAGTACTACAACAGAAGAATACATTTATGTCGGGAGTATAAATTCAGTTTAATAAAAAACTAGTACTCTACAAACACTAGCAGGATTTCAGGCTACCTTAATAAGTATAATATACGCAAACCTGAAGAATGGCAAATGAAGAAATACCGCACTAACTGTTGTCAACAAATGCTTCGGTTCGCGCTTCCGGCTTTATTGTATGGATTCAGTAAGAAGCAACTTTTTTAATATTTGGGAAACCTCATTTAAAGAGCTACGGAGAATTTTCACCACAATAGCATTTTTAAGAATATGCTTCTCAAATGACGCCGTCCTTTTCTTTTTCGTACTCGCTGTTTCTGAAGGAAAAAATCATTTTTATTGTGTTTTCTTTATTATGCCTATAAAGGCAGGTTACTTTTTTCCATGAAGAATAGTCTTGTACAATATATCATGTGTACATATTTTTTTTCGCGTGAAGCATATTCATGTATAATACATTATGTATACATTTCCTTTCTCTTTTTTCTTTTTTTTTTGTTCGTTACCACCTTTTACGCTGTAGCACGTGTAGGGTGGCGAGGACAATTGTAGAAGCTTTTTCTCCTGGTTTCCCGCAACATCGTGTTGTAAATAAACAAAAAATAAATGAATAAATAAATGATGTATATTATTATTATTATTATTATTATTATTATTATTATTATTATTATTATTATTATTATTATTATTATTATTATTATTATTATTATTATTATTATTATTATTATTATTATTGCACCTTCATGAGTGAGAATAACGTGGTAGGCGAAAGGACGCAGATGTGAAAACTCGTCGATAGCCCAAAGCTTGCACGTCTGGCCTGGGAGATTTCCCGGCGCTTTTTCTTTAGAATATTGCGCAGGCGTTTCTGCAAGTACTGATTAGAAAGCAAAGGCTTCCTCTCGACATAACTTGAATGTTATATTCTCTTCGATTATCGCATTGATCAGCAGTGTACGAAATAACTTCTGCAGGTAATTCTCTTGCGCAAGATGGCGTTCCGTAGTAGGATTATTTATCGTCTTCCGGGCCCTGCAGCACATTTTATAGAAACGGTAGAGACCCCATCCTAATGCAATCTACTACTTTCAATGCTGTCGACAAGTTCGCGTCATTTAAGATTAACACAATGAAAACCTAAGTGGACGATGTACTTGCATAGAAACGACTGCTAGCAAATAGATCCTGCCTCATAATGCGGCACCCCACTCACCTGTGGTTAGGGCACCCAACAGCATCAATACGCCAAAGAGACCCTGTTGAGAAAGTGAAACACGTAGCGTTCAATACACATCTACATTCTAGCTATCTCAGTATGGGGCCTGTACCTGTAAGTTACAATTTCGTGTGCGCCTTATCTCTAATGGGCACGTATCCATTCAACGGGAGTTGCTACCAATGGCGGCACGAGCAGAGTAGTGGAAATAGGGGTTGAGGAGGTGAAATCTGTGAATTTCACTTAAAACACTATTCAATGAAATTCGATACATCATCACAGGTAGGCGTCCCGGGCACATGTCCTTTATAGATACTTAGGCGCCAAAATTGCAATGATAGGTATTCATTGTTCCATTCCCAGTCTCGCACACAGCGGAAAAAGTACTCGCTCTGCTTTGGTTAGGAAGCTTATAGGCTCATAACAGGTCGGGCAGACTCTTCTCAAACTACACGTTTGTGCAGGTCATCATAATCGTCCGACTAACTACGTCCAATGCAGGGCAAAGGCCTCTTCCATGTTTCACCAATCAACTTGGTCCTATGCTTGCTGCTGCCACGTTGCAAAAGCTTTTTTATTTTCATCTGTCTACAGAACTCTCTGTCCCCCCTTCACTCGTTGACCTTCTCTAGGAATCCAGTCAATCATCCTTATTAGCCAGCATTTACACGCAGGTACTTAAAACCATATAACGGAGTAGCCTGGAAGTCTTGGTGAGAAGTTCTACCGTTCTGTTATGTTTGCAGATAAGCTAACCCATAACACCTGTATTTGCCAACGCAGGAGGTGGCTACGTTCGCAGTGAAGCCGTCGGTGCATTCTTCCTTCAGAAGTTTTGTGACGCCCGACGTGTGTACGCAAGGGTGGTGAACGCCAACACCAATTCAGATGGTTACAAGGAACTGGGTGAGTCCGCTACGTCACGAACGACGCCTACCTTGAATGCATGTGCTAATGGTGCTTAGAGCTAAAGGAACGCTCGCACACGATGCGGCATCTGCCCCCCCCCCCACGTTTATAAGGCGGCCTTAAAGGTTTCATTTTACAATCGCAATAGTTCTCCACTACCTTTGTTTTTTATGGTCACCATTTGTGCGAAACAATTGCGTCTGACACCCTATTTTCTTCATTGTGTAAAATGTCTCTAGATGCCTGGCTTAATTGAATGGCTATGCCGTTTTCTTCACACAACGTAGAAAACAAAGCTGTGATCCACTGCACGCAATTATTATATTGATGTGTGTCCTAATTTGCAATCATGCGTAGTCATTACGGCATCCCATTACAAGCCGAATCTGATCACAACTTACGTGCAGCGCACACAACAGCTGACACCATTGTTACCAACACGCATTTGCTATTCGCCGCTGTCCGCTATAGCAAATCCATGCCTAGATATGAGCTCGCGTCAACAGTCCGCAGTATGCGTCAAATTTCTTATTTCTGGAGGATTTATCCACATTGAGTGCCACTTGTGAGCACCAAACAGTAATGCAAGAAAGAGTGGTAGAGATAAAAAAAGGAAGTTTGAGGCAGTGAGAAGGCATTGTCCGTCTAGGTATAAGAGTGGCTAGGTTGGCCGGCTTCTGAGGCGAAGGTCGTGGGTTCGATTCCGGCAGTGGGGATGAAATTTCGAAGGAGGCGAATTGGTAGAGACACATGTGCTGTGCGAAGTTAGTGCACGTTAAAGAACACCGGATGGTCGAAATTTCCAAAGCCCTAGAATATGGCGTCTCTCATAAACATATCATGGTTATGAATGTAAAACCTTGAATGTTATTAGAAGCCGTTCCCGACAGAATCGGTGTCTTTACGGCCCTTATCCTATAGTAATCTATCGAACACACTCTATCAGTATACCAAGTAGACTGGAAATTCGGGCAATGATTCAAAGTGTGCTCTCGCAATATTTAAACCATGATGATAATACATGATATGGTCGAGCGGGCAGTGGGGGAAAACCTGCAATTTGATGTTTTGTTCACAAAGCATTCATATCAAAAATAAAATAAAAAGAAACTGCTCATAGAATTATTTATTTAAGCCCCACCGCGGTGGTCTAGTGGCTAAGGTACTCGGCTGCTGACCCGCAGGTCGCGGGTTCAAATCCCGGCTGTGGCGGCTGCATTTCCGATGGAGGCGGAAATGTCGTAGGCCCGTGTGCTCAGATTTGGGTGCACATTAAAGATCCCTAGGTGGTCAAAATTTCCGGAGTTCTCCACTACGGCGTCTCTCATAATCATATGGTGGTTTTGGGACGTTAAACCGCACAAATCAAATCAATTATTTATTTAATGTTGCTGTATTGTCAACAACCCCGTTTTACAGGTGATTTTTCATTGCACTGTGGGAACTGTTCTCGTCGTGAGACAAATTGCTTTCTACTGAGAATCGCCTACCTGTATTAATGGGCTCATTTAATACCATCATTGCTGCCAATAGGTTCATGACCTTGGCCTAGGACTTCTTGTGGTAATGGTTTCATCATACGATCGAGCCAATCAGATATCCGAAAGACGGCAAAACATAGTGAATGCGACCAAGAGCTCGACGTACATTGACCCAAATTCGAAACAGCTGAGCTTTCTGGCTATTTTAAAAAGAACGACTTGAAAAAGTGCTGAAAAAAGCTCGCTGAAATCGCGAGGCATCCATTAGAAATGTAAAGAAGCTGCAAAAGCTTTTGTCATATGCCGGCGTAAGAGTCGACGGGTAGCGGTAGCTCGAACCACAATGGAATTCACGGAGACTCAATAAGTGTCACTCGAGAGGGGGAACCAGAATAGCGTTCGCTCATAATCACTGCAATTACTCCCGGGGAAGAAGAGGGCACCGTTTAGCAATCAAGTAGCCCGTCACTGCGAGTGGACGTTTGAAGCACCACTTGAAACATCCGATACTGACAATGTCGCGTTAACGACAGCGCATATTCGAAGACGGTTCAATAAATTCAGTCGAGTGGGGATAGGTCGGCGACTAAGTAGGAACTGTCATGCACGAGCGCGAACTTTGAAGAGACACCAGGAGCAGTGGCTGGAAGGGAAAGCCACACGGGCACTGCAGGAAGGCAGGTAGGCGCGGAAGCAGTGCTGCTGCGCATGCTGTTCTGGCACTCTTGGTCGTCGGAGGTGAAAGCCCGTGACAGGTCATGGCACTTTGAGTTCCTCTTCAATAAACAGTGTTCTGCGATTTTGTACAAGTGACGCGCGCTATTCATATTCACTTAGTTTTGCTTCTCCCAGGCGTCCCGTTTCCTTCGTCCGTTGGGCATGAGAAGCTTCTCCGTGACTCCTACGGCGAGGTCAACGCCGACCCGGCCAAAGTGGTTTACGTCGAGGCGCACGGCACCGGGACCAAGGTCGGCGGCACCCAGGAGTTGGAGGCGATCAGCAACGTGCTGTGCACACCAAAGCGCGAGAAACCGCTCTTGATTGGATCTGTCAAAAGCAATATGGGACACTCTGAAAGCGCCTCTGGTAGGTTCGTTGAGGCTAATCAGGAGCCTTTGCACAGTCCACTAGCAGACCGTAGCGGCTTTTCTTTCAATATGTGTAAGCTTATCTTGGTATAATGATTGCTTTGCACGCCTATAATCACAATTTCTTGACGTTGCTGCGGTGAGCGTGGCTTTGTAAGCCCAATATTTACTTTTGAGCGTGAGTTGTTAGCGCTCATCAAAATTTTACCGTTGTTGCATGATGATGTTAGCAAGACCATCCAAACTCAAAGAATAAGTTTTTGCTGTTATTAGCTAGAGTTCGTTTGGTAATTGCAAATATCTTCTGACAACGTCATATGTTCTTACGTAACAATATGTGTTTGCTGAGCCACACCAAGTGAAAGCAAACTATAGTACAGACTACTTAGGCTGCACTAAGCTTTGAAAGGGTCTGTGGTTATTATATTTATGTAGTAATGAAACTGCTACAATTTTACCTCTTTACATACCTGCAACTACATAAACAGGAAAAATGTCCGTCTTTCCACCTGGATCACGTAAGACTATTGTCGGCGGAAAGACAAACACGGAAATAATTGTACTTTGCAGTGCTAACTTGGAACCGTAGACGCCCACGTTTCAAATCAAGCATCTGAATCACTTAGCTACACATTATTTTCTTTTTATGACTGCGTTTCGACTTCACATGAGAAACACACATACACAAAATTCGACACACCCTCTCCCCCCTCAAAAAATCATCATAAGCAATAATGGTATAGTAACCATTCTAAACTGGCATGTGTAGATATTTAGAATCGATTCAATGAAATCACATTTTCTATTTATATTGCTATATAGGCAGTTGCCCCTGAATTCCGTATGCTTGATTGATAAATATGTGGGGTTTAACGTCACAAAACCACCATATGATTATGAGAGACGCCGTAGTGGAGGGCTCCGGAAATTTCGACCACCTGGGGTTCTTTAACGTGCACCCAAATCTGAGCATAAGGGCCTACAACATTTCCGCCTCCATCGAAAATGCAGCCGCCGCAGCCGGGATTCGAACCCGCGACCTGCGGGTCAGCAGCCGAGTACCTTAGCCACTAGATCATCGCGGCGGGGCGAATTCCGTATGCTTCTCCTGCTGTCGGAACAAGGGTAACGGCCACTGCTTATTTCTCAATTGGAGTGAAAATTGCCGAAGTGGCGGCCACAAAGGGGAAAAGGCACTTTTTTGGAAATATTGTCAGCGCTACTTGCGCTAGCTGAACGGTAGCACTCACACACGCTCGGAATAGCGAAAAGAATCCTTCGAATATCTCGATCGGTATGGATTGTTATTTCTCGCGGTGCATTTCTTTCTGCCTTATGCTCGTCGCGTGCTCAGAATCACCTTTCTCCGAAGGGAGCGCAGCAGTACCATCACTTTCTCAATCAATCAATCAACCAATTATTTATCAATCGATCAAATATTCAAAAAATCAATCAATAAGTTTATTTGGCATTAGTTGCTGCAAGATAACGAATGCGAGGGCACGAACGAAACGCTGCTATCAAGCAGCTAGACAAAGGTTGTTGACCAATTCCTGCCAGCCAAAGTAAACGACGTACCATGCATACAAACATCTCTAGTTCTACGTTTCCACTATAAGTTTCTGGTCCTCATATGAAGCCAAGTAGGTAATAAAAGTAAATATATATATCTGAAGAAATACATGATAATTATGACACACGATACTTGGTTCTACAAAACAGAAAATGTAAAACAGTGCCTCACGGAAGCGGACATAATGTCAAGTAATGACTGTGCACACATTACTTTACACAAATGAGACAAATTTGTAAAGGCTGTATGGACTATTAAGCATTCTTATATACACATTACAACTGTGTTGATACAAAAAAGAAACATGCAATCAAGTCAGCTTTCAAGAGAAGGAAAATAACCGATAATATATGAACAGAACATGTAACTGACAAATTGTTTCATAGTGATAGAGTAGCGTGCCCTACTGTCCTGAAAACAAGTGCTCAAGCACATACCGCTTGATTGTACTTAGCGAAGAATTTTCCATGCGAATGTCATTTTTTAAATTCATTGAGCAAGCGTGGTACACGGTATGACAGGCTGCTCATTCCATATTTTGTGCGCGAAAAAGTATGATGCGTTTGTCTCATGTTGTATCAAATTGATTTCAGTATAGTCAGATTGCATACAAACAAGAAACCGTGGTTGTTACATCGGAAGAATTTTTGACAATTTAGAGTGAGGGTGAGACTACCTAAATTCGCAAATGGGCAAATCGCAAGGACTGAAAATGGCTCTCCAGTATGGGCTTCATACTGAGCATGTGGTGTGTGGTGAACTGCTTTTTTCTGAAGCAGACTCAACCTATGCAAAACGACTTTTGTAGTGGCACCCCATACTAAGTGACAATACGTTAAATGGCCCCCATGACGTCGCAGCTTTTCTCCCTCATACTGAAAGTAGCTTTACCCAACGCTTCGAAAATTCCGAGGCGCTCGTACCAGCGTAGCCGTGGAGTGAGGCTCCTTTGTAACTACTGAATGTTTTTTGTTTGTCTAGTAAAGTTTACTTCTCCTACAGTAGCACATACCCCTAAGAAATGCCCTTTTAGGCCTTCCAGCTGATGTTTTGTGGGCGAGAGCGCCTCAATGGCAGCTGTTAAATATCGAAACTCTTTTGCTACCTGGAAGTGTCCAAAACAAAACAGAATGGTTTCGTTTTGGTCCCAATATAAATATAGCTTCAGAGTCCTCGGCACATCCGTAAAACTCAAAGAGAAAAAGCAAGAAAAGAGGGGAGAGTTAACCAGGTTTGACTCGATAACCTACTTGATCAATGAACGTATAATACTATCAGACTTCTCAGAAATCAAGGGCATGACATTGCCAGTTTTTCTTTTCTTTATTTTATGGGGGGGGGGTAGGGCGAAGTCGACTCTTAGGAACTTGTGGGGGTGCCTATTGCATATATGCCACCGATACAGAAGTGGCAGTGGTGTATTTTGTGCATATTTTTTAACGTAACATTTAGACCACGGTTTCTCAAACTGCGTTTCACAGATCCTAGGTGTTCCGCAGGCCCCTACGTGGGATACCCTTAGTAACCGAGCAGTTCTTCCTGGTTCCACACTTGCCAAGTCAATTAGGTTGCGTACATGAAGTGAGTTCGATCTAAGAAACATCCTATACTATCACACCATTGTACTTCGATTAAAGTGAGGTTTTGGACGTCAGTGGTAAAACCTTTACCACGAAAGTGTTTTTGCTGAGGTCCACTACGGCTCGAGCAACACATTCCGGTGGCGAATATTGTGTTCTAAAGTATATACTAAATGATGACAAAGCAAAAGAAACACTACAAGGAGAAGTTCCCTTGCCAGGAGCTGGACTTACAACCCCTCGCTCTACAAATCGTGGTGCTAACCGACCAGGCCATAAAGCGTGCGCTCTCCAGTTGGCTAATGACGAGCTGTTTATATACAATATTCACAGCTAGCAGTACTCAGAGATCAACGATTTCAGCGTGTTCTCAATGTCACTGGTGAGATGGCTCGAAGCGTCTGGAGGGTGTGCTTTGAGTCACTGCCCCGCACATTGACATGCACGCGCGCCTCCTAAGGGCGTGCTCTTCCGTGCACCTACACTTACCTAGCTATTCGGATGGTTGGTACGTCTTGGGATTTTGCCGGAAATGCACGTTAAAGTTACAGATAGCATGAAGATCACTTCGCTGACTGCAACGGCCTCCTTGCTTACGAAGGGAGTTGCCCTGCTACTCACTTAATTACTTTATCACTATTTAAACACCTTCAAATTTCCATATATCCAGAAACTACATGTCTTTTTTCCAACATTCAAATAGGGATCTAAAACTGATGTTTCTATTTAGCACCCCATTTTTCTATTGTGCACTAAATCCAAGGACTTTGAGGTATACCTTTCCGAAACATATTGTTCTTTATCATGAAAATGTACACATCCCGAACGAATACACTTTTCTCGCTGGTCGCTCAATCAGCCAAATCTTGCTTGATCTATGACGAAAATCTCCCCACCTATTTCTCAAAGTGGGCAGGGCCTGAGAAAGATTTTTGATGTCGTCGGCCACTAACTGAGTCTAATTGTGCTTGCACACTTTTTTGTAGACTCGTCTGTTTGAACTTCCCGCAAAGCTCTGCTTGTTAGATCATGTAATCTTGCCCTAAATGGTTAAATGGCTTTCTTGTACAAATCTACTAGTGGTGTCCCTCGGGGGTTGGTATTAGGCCCAATCTTGTACTTAATTTACCATATTTATGTTTCTATTGAAATTTGTTAATCTGTTTTCTTGTATGCCGATCACATCAAAATGGTTAGGCAAAATAATTCAGTGAATAACTGTCGCTTACTGCAGTCAGGCCAGTCTTGGGTTCTTTCTGCGAATGGAGATTTTTATAGTGGTGTTCGAAGGCTTCCCGGGACTATCGCTCGTTTGGTCACTTGAGATACCAACGTGACAAGTGGCTTGCCTTATTCCAGTCAAGAAGCATTTTTCTAACTTCGGCGCCATCGCTCACAGGTATCCCTGCTGTTGCCAAAGTGATTCTCGCCATGGAGACTGGTACAATAGCGCCAACTCTGCACTTCACCGCGCCGCACCCGGACATGACGTCGTTGTGCGACGGCCGTGTGAAAGTAGTTGACAAGGCAATGCCATTCGACGGAGGCATGGTAGGCATCAGCTCTCAGGGCATTGGTGGTGCAAACGCACACGCTATCTTGGATTCCAACACAGGACCCCACGTTGATAGCTTTCCTCGTGAGAAGCCAGATATTCCGAGGCTTGTTCTAATGTCTGGAAGGACCGAGGAGGCACTGACGGTGAGTTTCATGTAGAAAAGTTTATGTTTTGTTCTACAGAACTGCTCAAACATGTGTGACGAGACACGCGAATCTTCTTATGTTCGATGTGCTATAAGTAATCTATGGCAACGTTTTCAGTGAAACAATGCAGCTAGTTGAGCGACAGCGAATCGACATGTGCCACTATAGATCAGAGCATGGTATATTCAAATTGTGATGCCATAAGAACAGCGTAAGTTGCGCAATATTTCTAAATAGGTACTCAGCATTAACCTCGAATGGCCTGCCAGAAGAGCAGAACAGCGAAACATGATAAAAAGAGCCAGACACAACGTCTACTTTGTGCTTTGCTTAGCCTGAAATTTTTACTGCGTGTACGTAATCAAATCGTAGCACGTCATCAGAATCCACAATGCCCACAAGGTGTGCTCTCCAGAAAGCGTGAGTGAAAAGGTTATGTGTACCTAAATGCTAGACAAACACACCACACAGGCATATATATATATATATATATATATATATATATATATATATATATATATATATATATATTGTAATGAATTAACGAATCTGAATAACGGACGCTCTGCTGGCAATGAAGAAGACGACGATGATCGGTGGCTGCAGTAGTAGCTCGCGCACGCCGCTCGCCATTAGCTAGACCTGCCTGATAAAGCATATTTTGCCAAGCTGCGTCTGAACCTTTTTCGACGTACAACATCTCTATTTTAAGTGGTGGAGGAGCCGGGGTTCCCATCAACCTGGAACTTCGCAATCGGACGCTACCCTAACCGTTCACCATGACTGCTCCTGGCCCTTCTCTATCTGCCTTACCAACGACAGTCTACTGTACTGGCGTACCTCGGCAACGCGACCCACCAATTTTTCGCGGCAACGACGAACAAGACGTCGAGGACTGGCTCGTCGAGTATGAAATCGTAAGTGCTTCCAACAAGTGGAACGCCTGCGACCAGCTCACAAACGTGCGCTTTTACCTCGCTGATGTGGCCAGCCTCTGGTTCAAGAACCATGAAGGCGAAATCACCAACTGGACCGCCTTCAAGACCACCATCGCCGCTGTCTTCGGTCGTCCCGCAGTGCGCCGGTTTCGCGCGGAACAGCGTCTCCGTAGTCGAGTTCAGCGCAGAGATGAGACATTTACAAGTTACATTGAAGATGTCTTGTCTCTTTGCAAGCGCGTTGATCATTCTCTAACCGAACGCGACAAAATCAAGCACATCATGAAAGGAGTTGACGACGATACCTTCCAGATGCTGGTCGCTAGGAATCCGCAGACCGTCACCGATGTTGTCCAGCTCTGTCAGGAGTACGACGAGTTGCGTAAGCAGCGTGTCTCGACGCGCAGGGCCGCTGAAGATACGGCCGAAGTTTCCGCCCTCGTGCACGACGTCGCTGCTGATCACACCGTCTTACTGCCCCACATAAAACAATTCATTCGTGAAGAAGTTGCGCGTCAGCTTTCTCTTGTGGCCGAAGCATCCGCGCCAGTGACCTCGTTAGACCCACGTTTACGCCAGGTCATTGAGACACAGGTCAGGCAGGCACTGCCTCCATCGCCACCCGTCCCTACGCCGTTGACCTACGCTGCCGTCGCTGCTAGACCCCCAGCCCCACCCGTCTCTGGCGCATACCGGGGCACCAGGTCCTCTTACCCTACGACGCTGCCTACATATACGGCACCCCATCCCGTTTCGCCACCTGCACCTTCTGTTGTTAACCCATGGCGCACCTTGGATAATCGACCCATCTGTTTCGCATGCGGTTTCGTGGGACATATAGCACGCTACTGTCGCCGTCGCAACTTCCAGCCTCCAGACCATGGGAATTCTGCAAATTACCGAGCTGCCCAGAATCCCCAGCGACCATCTTCTCCTATCACCGACTCATTGTCCCCACGACGCCCTGTCGATTCTCGTCGGTCATTACCACCCCGTCGCCTGATCTGTCTCACCGATGCTTCGGCGCACGAGCCCCGCTCGAGAGGAAAACTGACAGCCGCAGTTCCGGAAGCAAGAACTGCGTCGTCATCGAACTTTCTAAGACCTCCTCTTTGTCCGACCAACGAAATTGATGTGCTAGTAGAAGGTGTTGCTGTACGTGCACTTGTCGACACAGGCGCCGTCGTTTCTGTAATTAGTGAAAAACTGTGTCGCGATTTGAGGAAAGTTACAACGCCGCTTACGAATCTTGCTCTGCGTACAGCCACCTCCCATTTCATCGCGCCGACAGCTCAGTGCACAGCACGCGTTCTTATTCAAGATGTTTGGTATGCCGTCAACTTTGTTGTTCTCCGACGTTCATCTTATGACGTCATACTAGGATGGGATTTCCTTTCTACCCATCAGGCCCTCGTCGATTGCGCTCGTGCTGAACTCACGTTGACGAATCCGTGGCTTGAAATCGACCACCAAAGTCCCTCGAAAGTGTTCGCCGCAGCTGACGTCCGCATCGCGCCGTTGTCCGCCGTCCTAGTGCCTGTGTTTTCCCCTGCTGCCACTAACTCGACGCTCCTGTTCCAACCAACTATAGCTGGTGTGCAACACCGAACCATTATCCTCCCTTTTGCCGTCATCAACTTTTCCAATGGTTCGGGTGTACTTTATGCGTGCAACGTTTCTGCTTGCCCATACATCCTGCTACGCGGTGAGTGTCTGGGGAGCCTCGAGACCTTAAATTGTATTTTCGAAGACCCGATCTATCCAGACAAGCCATTTTTACCGACTTGTGCCATTACATGCGCAGCTGACGCTAATGAGCCTATGGATGTATCTCCGCAAGTCCATTGATTGCAACCTCACGCCTGGGCAGCAGAAACAGCTGATCAAGCTCCTACAGCGTTTTCGGGCCTCGTTTGACCACAATCAGCCTTCCTTAGGTCGAGCGTCATCTGTTGTTCATCGTATAGATACCGGTCAAGAGACGCCATTACGGCAGCGTCCATATCGTGTGTCAACTACCGAACGCTGTGCCATTAATGAACAGGTTGACGACATGCTGACACGTGGCATAATCAAACCGTCAAGCAGTCCCTGGGCCTCTCCAGTTGTGTTGGTGAAGAAGAAGAACGGATCCATCAGGTTTTGCGTGGACTACCGACGTCTCAACCGAATCACGCGCAAGGATGTCTATCCGCTGCCACGCATTGACGATGCCTTGGACTGCCTACAGGGAGCCGAATTTTTCTCTTCTTCAGATCTGCGCTCTGGATACTGGCAGGTACCCATGGCTGAGGCTGATCGCGAGAAAACAGCTTTCATCACGCCCGACGGGCTTTACGAATTCACGGTCATGCCCTTCGGCCTCTGCAACGCGCCGGCTACTTTCGAGCGAATGATGGACTCTATCCTTCGAGGCCTCAAATGGAACGTTTGCCTTTGTTATTTAGATGACATTGTCGTCTTTTCAACTGATTTCGCAACCCATATGACCCGCCTCGAGAAAGTCCTCGCGTGTATTTCTGCCGCGGGGCTGCAACTGAATCTGAAGAAGTGCCATTTCGCCACTCGAAAGCTTACGATCCTTGGCCACGTGGTTTCAAAAGACGGCATTCATCCTGACCCTGCCAAACTTACAGCCGTTTCAGCGTTTCCCAAACCGACCACCATGAAAGAGCTCCGAAGCTTCATAGGCCTGTGCTCTTACTTCCGGCGCTTCGTTCGCAATTTCGCGACGATCATCGCTCCTTTGACCAAGCTCCTCGCCGGCTCTAGAGACCTTTCAGCCTGGTCTGCTACCTGTGACGATTCTTTCAATGAACTGCGCCGCCTCCTCACGTCGCCGCCTATTCTGCGACACTACGACCCATCGGCACCCACAGAGATCCACACCGACGCTAGTGGTGTCGGGCTAGGCGCTATTCTTGCTCAGAAGAAAGACGGCTTCCAAGAATACGTCGTTGCCTACGCAAGCCGAACTCTTAGCAAAGCCGAAATCAACTATTCCGTCACTGAAAAGGAATGCCTGGCCATTATTTGGGCGATAGAGAAATTTAGACCTTACTTGTACGGACGCCCTTTTGACGTCGTGACTGACCACCACGCCCTCTGCTGGTTGTCGTCACTGAAGGATCCAAGCGGTCGCCTCGCCCGATGGGCATTACGCCTCCAAGAATATAATATTCGCGTGGTCTATCGCTCCGGCCGGAAACATTCGGACGCAGACGCCCTATCCCGTTCGCCCCTACCCCCTGACCCGGACTGCTGCGAAAGGCTAACCTGTGATGCCACTGCCGTCACCATCGCCGACATGCCATCTGAGCAACGCAAGGACCCATGGGTTGCTTCGATTCTAGACATCCTGGCTGGGCGGACGGCCTCCCCCCCTTCTCGCTCATTGCGTCGGCAAGTCGAGCACTTCGCCACTCGCGACGACGTGCTGTACCGACGCAACTACGCACCCGGTGGACGACAGTGGCTACTCGTGATTCCACGTCATCTGCGATCCGAAATTTGTTCCACGTTTCATGACGACCCCCAATGTGGACACGCAGGTTTCCTGAAGACTTATTCTCGCATACGTCTCCGATATTACTGGCGTGGCATGTACCGTTTTATACGACAATACGTTCGGGCCTGCTCGACATGCCAGAGACGAAAAACTCCCCCTTATCACGCCAGCGGTACCTTGTTATCCTTACCATGCCCATCCCGACCATTCGACCGCGTCGGCATCGATATCTATGGTCCCCTTCCCAACACTGCTGACGGTAACCGCTGGATCATAGTTGCCGTCGACCATCTCACGCGGTATGCCGAAACTTCATCCCTGAATTCCCTCGTCTACAGCAAAAGATGTTGCGACTTTCGTACTTCACAACATCGTATTACGTCATGGAGCACCTCGGGAGTTACTGAGCGATCGTGGTCGCGTATTCTTGTCAGACGTCATCACAGCATTGCTGCGTGAGTGCCACGTCGTTCACCGCACTACAAGCGCCTATCATCCCCAGACCAATGGAATGACAGAGCGCTTCAACCGCACCCTTGGTGACATGCTGTCTATGTATATCTCATCAGACCACTCCAATTGGGACCGAGTGCTCCCGTTTATCACGTTCGCCTATAATACCGCCATTCAAAGCACTACTGGGTTCTCTCCTTTTTTCCTCCTTTACGGACGTGAACCTTCTTGCACTATGGACACCATTCTTTCGTACAAACCTGACTCCTCAGAGTCCACGACTTTGTCTCAAGCCGCTACATACGCTGAAGAATGCCGCCAACTGGCAAGATCATTCACAACTCAAGACCAAGGACGCCAAAAGCACCACCATGACGCATCAAGTAACACTACTTCCTACGATCTAGGTTCACTCGTCTGGCTGCATGTCCCTTCTGCTACACCTGGCCTTTCTACCAAGTTGGTCCCCAAGTATCACGGCCCATATCGTGTGCTACAAAAAACGTCACCAGTGAATTACCTCATTGAGCCACTGGAACCATCTTCTGACCAACGTCGTCGTGGCCAGGAAATTGTACACGTCTCGAGACTTAAGCCCTGCTACGACCCTCCCGTGTTTACTTGTCCATAGGTCGCCAGGATGGCTCCTTATTTCGCGGGGAGTAATTGTAATGAATTAACGAATCTGAATAACGGACGCTCTGCTGGCAATGAAGAAGACGACGATGATCGGTGGCTGCAGTAGTAGCTCGCGCACGCCGCTCGCCATTAGCTAGACCTGCCTGATAAAGCATATTTTGCCAAGCTGCGTCTGAACCTTTTTCGACGTACAACATCTCTATTTTAATATATATACAACCAGCCTTCTCACGGCTGGTTGTTTTTTCATCCACTTTTCTTTCTTCTTATTTACAATCCATTGGTTCTAATAACATCCCCTGTACATTCCTTGGCATTACTGTCTGTTAGATCTCATTATTATTGTGTTAAAACACTGAAAAAAGAGCCCTTAGGTATACACTTCTTTCCCATATATATATATACATATATCATAATGTAAAGGCGAAGAAAGAGAAGTGGGTGAAAAGATAGCGTCTCGTGGAAGGAACTTGCCGTGTGTTTCTGGCAGTGTCCGCTTCGGCTGCGGGAGGCAGTGGGTACGAACCCACGTGCTACCAGATACCGAGCACCTCCACCAAATTTGGCGGGCCGCGATATAGGTGTACAGTGTAGCGTCAACAGAGAATCGGCAGCGGAACAAGATGCCGACTTGCCCCTCGCGCAAGCGCTTGACGCACAGGCGCCTTCGTCATCTTCGTCAAGTGCCACGCTTGCTTATGTGGGTGATACACCGTAACAATATAAATTTTGAGCCTTTTTTCGCACCAGCAAAGCCTGAAAACGCTCCCGCGTCAAAAAAGAAAGATTTCAAGCTAGATGGCACACAAAGCTACAAAAAATAGTACCTTAAAATTTCATGCATGCGTTGTCCCCGATTTGGGTGAAATTGCGTGATTTAACACAAATATTTACGTTCATGTGAAGTCAGTTGTCTTGTACCGCCATAGAATGCTCCTCATGTTTTTACGCCCGGTACCAAAATCATTCTTTCCACAGCCTATAGAAGCTTAATTGCGGAGGCATTGCCTATAATATATGTTGGATGATGTGCGCTCGGCTTCAAAACACAACGGCCGCATTGTAAGGGGTATGAAACAGATAAAGGTTCACTTGAAGGCACATTCCACAGCACCACATATCATATTTGCTAAAGGGTTGACCACTGCGGCATCTCTTGATTTTTTATATTGAGAGTCACTCAATTGAAACTCCCTTATTCTTTGAACTGCAATTGTTAAGAAAGGAGAGCTAGGAACGGCCTACAGAGCTGCAAATTTTGCTTTTTAAAATAAAAAGGCTGCAAAGCAGAAGCAAGTAGACTGTTGCTTCTCGTTTCTACTTCAAAAGTATTCTAGGTTTCCCTGCTAAACTGCCATGTATTCTGGAGGGAGGTGATTGATCAAGCTCTTGAGATCTTGAGAGGTACACCCCTACCTTAATTTAAAGTTATTTCGAAGGCAGTTCATTTTTTCTTCATTTTATTACTGCGTTTGCAGCGTACACTAAGCCGAGTGGAGGCCGAAGGACCATACCCGGACTCTGCCTACGCCCTACTGAACCAAATCGGCCAGCGAAGTGTCAAGCAGTTCCCGTATCGAGGATATGTCATCGTGCCAGTAGACGGCGTCAACAAGGAGGTGATCAAGATCGTGGAGAAGGTACCATCTGAAAAGCGACCCCTCTGGTTTGTCTTCACTGGAGTCGGCTGCCAGTGGAATGGCATGGCACGCCAGATGATGCAGTTCGACATCTTCGCCGAATCTATTCGGAAGTCCCACGCACTCTTGAAAGAGACATTCGGAGAAGACTTGATGGATATGCTGATCTCTGATGAGCCTCAGTGCAAAACGATTACGGCATGTTTCGTCTCCATTGCGGCGGTCCAAGTATGTACCATCAGTACTATTGATATATACAGTATGTGTCAGCTTTGAAAACAGTGTGAAAACAGAATGAAGTCCTATGAAAAGGCCAGACAAGCAGAAACGAACAACTTTGTGCATGCCTAATAGAACGGAAAACGCATCTGAAAACTGAGAACCAAAATGCCTTCGCGCTGTTTTCAACACGGTAGCATTTACCAACGAGCCCCTGAGGACATCCTTCCGGGACATATACGGTTTTAGGTGTTGCTGTATTAAAAGTCAAGGTAACATTTGATGCAGTGCCTCTGGTCATTAAACAACGGTGCTCTGTCAAATGGCCGTAGAGCTCACCAGTAGCTAACTATGTGTTCTTAACCATGCCTACTATTTTGTGCGTTGTGATCACTTGAGAGAATGTGCCCCTAAATTTTTATGCAGCGACAGTATTCCACTTCTGGTGTAATCATGAAGGCTGCTTGTTCAAAGATAACAATTCGTTTTACACATCATGAAAAATGACAGGAGACTGGTTCCTAAGGAACAGTTAATAACAAAAGCACACAACAATATTTAATACAAAATGCTAGAAAGCTTGTTCAAATGCTCGACCCAGTATGCAACCGTTAAGATGGCATACGTAGTAGCACATCTTGAGGTAGAGAAACGAGTTGTTTGATGACAATGCTATTATTGAGGTGACATCGCATAGGTCATCAAAATTGTGATTATGGTAACAGAGTAAGGAGGCATGCAGATGCTTAAGAGTCCACCACTCGGTTCAATCGGGAACCGGATGGGCGCTCACAATCTCTGAAACAAAAAAAAACACCTTCTAGAATGTCTGCCTACTAGGCTGTTTGGACACACACTAAAACTGGGAGAATCTAACGTTACGTCATTCCGTTGCGGTTGCCCAGGAAAAGTGTAAATTTGTAGTTCGATACGTGGAGGCGAATCAACTTTTCAACAGAAGCTTTCCTTCCTGACATTTCTAGAACGAGGTCGTACAGCAAAACAGTTTCAAGCGGACGCCCTTTTCATTGCCCCCCACGACCCTTTCAATGCTAAACTGCGTGTGGCGTACCAAGCTGGTGTGGTGTCGTGGCCACATTGAGTGCATAAGTAATACGAAGACCGATTTTTTTTCACCCTGTGACTGGAAACAATTGCTCCCACCTGGCCTAGTGCACATTTCAGTGTGGTGTGTCATCGCACCACCGAAAATTTTCATGGAACTTATACCTCCTATCCGAAAAATCCTGATGAACACATGTAACTAGTTCGTGTTTTCGTACGTTTAAAGATATTTAGTGTGTCGAGGAAGGAGAGGCGAGACGGTCGCGACAAGCCCGTGCCGAGGTCAAGGCTTTATTCGGGTCGCAGGCGTAGATGGAGTCACCGCTGCAGCGTCAAGCCAGGTTCCGAAGCTAGGCCGTTCTCCAATACATCGTTGCTTGCGCTGCACGAGCCACGCGGCTCGCTTGTTTTTCGGCGCGGACACCTAGCCAAATCTGGCGTGGCGCTACAAGTGCATATATGTGTCACACGTGTCATATGAAGTTTTGTTTGATTGGGTTGAATCTGCAGTGTACTCTGTCATCTCAGTGCACGTTAAAAAACAGCAGACAGTCAAAGTTTGCGGAGCTCTCCACTACGGCGTCTCTCATAATATTATTGTGGTTTGGGGAGGTAAACACCACATATTACTACTATAGGGTGTAATCTGATAAAGTATCAAATCTGAGTTATCTAAACTGGTGCTAGCCGCACAGTATTGTGCAAGCACATTTTAAGAACCGAGTATTCAAGTTATAAGAAGGAGCTGATTACACAATGATCATAGAATAAAGTAAACCACAAAGCAGTGATGGTAACCACATTGAGATTTTTTTTTCTTTGTTAGTACTTTTGGTGAGTGTACAAGCAGATATCCTGATTCGCAGTATACACAAACGAAAGACAATCGTCAAGGCAACATTCCAGAGTACGTAATAGAACAATCAAACGCACAGGAAGCGAGAGCCGAGAGGAGAATCCAACTTGGTGGAAGAATATTTTAACGTCTTTAACTTTCAAAAAACTTTACCTAGTGCCAACGAAAGAGGCGGTTCTGTTGCAGTGCATGCATGTTTGCATGCAAACGACTCTCTTGGTTTCGACAAGTTAGCGCACGGCTGCGATGACAACGCAAACCTCTTGTTCTTCTTCTAGGGGTTCATCGTCCCAAAAGCACCGTATGCTTATGACGAGACGCCGTATTGAATGGTCCCAGAAATTTTGACAACTGGGGTTGTTTAACGTGCACCTAAAGCTAGACACCCGGGGCTAAAGCATTTTCATTTCAATCAAAATGCGACCCCCACAGCAGGATCTCGATTACACGACCTGCGGGTCAGCAGCCGAGTGCCTTAGCCACTAGACAACCGTTGCGGGGGGCGATGAGAGTGCTGGTAGCAGTGTTTTTCGTAGCGGCACCTGGGCAGAATCTTACGTCAATTGCTCTGCCTTGGTTTAGCCTTTGTGGATGGCAAGACGGACTGCAGGGACGTCAGCTGTGCCGAGATCATGTTAGATGTCAGCAGTGATGCAATCCGTGTCTTTCTGTTGCAAAATATCTATTAAGTAGGCCTATCACTTGAACGCTCGCCTTTTGGCGCGCTTGTGAAAGTTCCTCATCTGATTTCGATGTGCCCACAATGTCTCCGATGACGTCTCGTCACTGCATGAGTTTGTATTATTGATTTAACATACCAAGGTATGTTTTTAATCACTTAAGCACTTACGACCTCGTATTCTTATCATGAGCGGTCGTCACTGTTTTGCTTATAAAAATTTATGTTCATCATGACTTTTTGACAACGTTTCAAGAGGCTTTTGACGAGACGAGCTCGTGAAATAGTGCATTATTGCTCATTAATTGCAAGGCAATATGGTTACACTAATTTACCCTTTTATTTCTTATGATTGTGCGTTAAAGATGAGAAATTGCGCACGTTTATTTTACGGAGCCTATAAACAAACATAGACACAATCATGCGGCTTAGCTTCGTGCTAAATCTATCTACTTTAGATGCCGAAAGTTTGAATAATTAGAAAGTTTGTGCTTCGTTTTATTGCAGTTCTACAGTTTGAAACGTAATAAAAACAAAATTCCCTGGATGGGGGTACTACAAGACAGGGCGAGAAATGATGAGTAGCCCATTATTTTATTCCGGAGAATGTTTTTGCGAGTATTTTTCTATTTTAATCATGTTACTCAAGCATTTCAAGACACAAGATTGTTTGACTAATTTCGAATTAGTGTACGTGATTTATTCGGCACTTCAGATTCAACAGTTCGCGGGTGCACTATAATGCAATTCGCGTACAATGCTTACAAGCATCAAGAAAGTGTCCTAAACTGCACTTCTCACTGCTGCAATGCAAGGGCACACATGGAGACCATGCTATGAATATAGTTAAGTTTTTCGCTTGTGTAAACTCTTTTGGGTTATTTATTGCCAGTGTGCGCCAGTGCCCCGTCGACTCACGCGTCTACCACACGTTGATATGTCGCGCCACCTTACTGTATCCACTGAGCCCGGTGGCTTAAGTCAGTTTCGTAATGCAGCTCTAGGAGTACGCAAAATGGTGAACTTCATACCTCTTCAATGGTTCGATAGCTTCAGTTTTGGGTTTCGAAAAAAAAGCAAAACATATTTGTTACCTGCACTACGTAAAGATCACCTGACCATATCTGAAGCGGGTGCTACTGACCTGTTGCATTGATTTATTATTCACCTGGCGCTCAGTAGCATGCATTTCACAGCTGAAGTATACAAATAGGATAAAATAGGCGTGTAGAGGTTTCTAGTGATGCAGCGTTATGCAACGATCCATACAGCTTTTTTTTATGCTTTGCCATTGAGCAATGAGCGATTTTGAAGGAAATACCGTACGGGGGAAAGCTTGAGATTTGTGAGCAAAAAGCAAGCATTGACTATAGCAATTAGAAGAGGTATAAGTTGAGCTGGTGGGTGTTGATTCAGCTTCAACAGGGCGCATCATGAATACCGATACGGGACGAAAAAAGCAGCACGGGACGCTTTGAGCGCAATATAAGAGAAAAAGATACGTTCTCAAAAAGCAGTCAAAACATTTTCTTTAAACAAATGAAGTAATCTGTATAATGTGTAAGGAAAGCTGATTAGGGCGATTAATTAGTCTGCTAGAGAATTGCTTAGGCATTTAAAGCTCCCTGCCATTTTTGATAGGTATGTAATGTTGCTTTAATTTGGCGCAGCATCACAGCGGACTATTACGCCCGATGTCCAACAGGCTTTCGAGTATTTCGTGTAGCACTGTTTTCCCGGCAGCATCAGAGCTTTTCATAACGCGGTTGAATGTTTCATACGCAGGTCGCACTCGTGGACATGCTTAACGCCCTGGGGATTCAACCTGATGGCATGTTTGGTCATTCGGCTGGCGAGATTGGCTGTGCATATGCAGATGGAGGCTTGACCGCGGAGCAGGTCGTGCTTTGCGCCTACTGGCGAGGCCGCTGCCTGGAAACGGGCTATGGATTTGACGGTGCCATGGCAGCAGTAGGTGAGTCGCGAGTTATTTGTTCGACGCTTGCTGTTTGCTTCCTGAATGTTGAGCGAGTTCATTCGGATCGAAACTTGTAAAGATGTGTTGTCTTGTGTTGCCCTGCTCTTTTTTTTGGTTGGTGGCTGCGTTGCTGCGCTTTTTCCAGAAGGAGTCCTTTACTTGCATGTCTTCCTCGGCAATAATTTTAAGAAGAAAAATTTTCGGGCCCCATTATTTCATTTTATACAACCTTGATAAGGAATACTTTGACAATGAAGGCGGTAAAGCTGTAGGGTACTGTTTTTGGGTATACTAACAGCTGTGATACATAATCGAAAAAAAAAGTAAATTGGACTACCTTGGCAATGACGTATTTTGTTTGAATTCAATGCTCAATTTTTCGCCAAAATCATGACCACACTGCAAAGCAAGAAGACACATAGACAGGACGGGTGCATTAGCAGTTTTGCAGTGTTTGCAGTGTGGTCATGACCTTGGAGCCTCATTGGCTATTGAATTGAAATGTGGTATAGCTAGCCCAACAGCGAATGCTAATGCGTATTTGGTTCGGTTGCCGCATTCTAGCTAATATCTCGGAGAAGGCTCACTCTGTGATATTTTGCTGCAGATTAGGAATGACGCCTGATATAGAACCGACCCTGGGAGCAGCGAACCGGTGAGGTTGTGTACCTTGATGTTGTCGAGTTTTATTTAGTTGTGCCATAAGGGGTTTGAAATTTAATTACTCGAAAACTGGAGGAGTTCTTCTTGACGACGGCGAAAAAAGGTGAAAAGAGAAAGAAGTGAAGTGCCCTCAAGCCTTGGCCCCATTCGTCAACGAAGCATGCAAAGTACTTTTACTAACAAAGAGCAGAACTGGTTAGTAAGTGATAGACTTAAAACACACCGGGTTTATTGGTTTTTCTGGTGTTTGACTTTTTTAGTTCTTGTTTGCACGCTCTTTCTTTTTTATAACGCAATGAACAAGCTATCGTAACCATCGAGGTCTGAGTGTGTGAGGGCGGGGGGATTAAACACACCCAAAAATTGTGAAACGTACCATACATTTTCACACACACAGATGACGACAAGAAAGCATGCTTTATGCCCTCTGCAGAATTGGCGTGTTGCAGCAGTCTCTAATTCCTTATGTGCAAGCTTGAGCCCCTTTTAATAGAGAAAACATTTAGGTTCAGTTCATGCAAGCGAGATATCAAATCAAGTGTTGCATTGACGTATTACAGCGAATATTTGAGTAGTTAAAAGGGACACATTTGGACAAGTGCGGCATATTTCGGAGCACATACTTACACATCTGGGACAAGAAATAATGGCACTGATGGAAAAAGGGCTACTTCTTGTCTGTGATATCACATTCTAAAAGGTATTACATAGATACATAAACACGACGTGCTACACTGTTTTAGAAAAGAAAAAGTTTGGAATTAGTTAGTACACGTGCGTATTTACGTGTTTCCAGTGTATTTTACTACCTTCGCCACATACCGCCAGCAGCTTGCACAGCTTGTAACTATTGCCCTTTCCAACCAGAGAAGTAGCTGACAACAATTCAAGACTCGTTTGCTTGTTCGAATGCTATGCCAGAACTGACTCGTCTTGAAGACTACAGTGCCACTTTTCTCGATATTGGTAACACGAACGCCCCCAGTGTTATCAAGAAATTTCGCTAACTTGCATTTTACGACCTTCACCTACTAAGAGGCTAGTGCCTTTTGTGAAAAGTGAATGGTTAGTATCAAATTCGTCAGTACGCCGGCCTTTTTTGAACAGTTACCGCAATAAAAAAATCGCTAGCTACGTGTTGCTAACGTTAAATAAATATTACAGTCTAGAAGTAAGAAGAAAAATTTCTCACGAAGCAAATATGCACATGTTGAACAAGTAAGCAGAGACGAACCTACGCTTGCAGGTTAAAGCCACATTTCAGTTCAATAAAAGATTCTTCATGATTGAGAGAAAAAAAAAAGAGTTCCGTCCAGTGTGAAGCATGGAGAAACAGCAGTTCTGTGGTTCTGCAGCGTCAGCTTTGTTATTTACACTATATTATTTGAGGCTTTTTTATCGGTGTGTGGGATAACATCTAGATTTTATTTTCAGGCTAAAGAACATCTGAAAGCCTTTACCACACCAGTTGCTGCTGCAGTTACATTAGCCTTTAGCACGAGCCACTCTCCTCCTTTTAGCCGTGCGGCTACCACATCTCCCGTGACTAAGGCAGATGCGGCATCGATACGTCTAAGAATGGAAGCTTGACAATGGACGCGCACATTCATATAGATGCGCACCTAGCTTCGACGTTGGCCAATACTGCAGCCTTTGAATAGATATGATCCATTAGCAAGATAGGTTTTCCTACTATTGAGTATTTTTGATGGCTGAAATCCAGGTCTAACTTGGGAAGAAGCGAAACAACGCTGCCCCCCAGACGTGTACCCCGCGTGCCACAACGCGGAAGATTCGGTGACAGTTTCTGGCACTGCCGAAGCGGTGGAAAAAATGGTTGAGCAACTGCAAGCTGAGAACATATTTGCCCGGAAGGTGAACAGCATGGGAGTGGCTTTCCACACCAAGCACGTCCACAGCGTTGGTCCTGCCCTTCGAGAAGTTTTTGAAAAGGTAATGTAACATTAACATCAAAATAGCATGGCAAACAGGGGAACACATATTCTTATAGTAATATTTTGGAGTGATCTCATGAATAGTACTGCTGTGTAGTCGAGCTCAGGTGCATCGCCAACAGCCTATACCACTAAGAAAAAAGCGTCCTTTGGCAAGGTTGGCCAAAACGGCGTGTGCTTTGAGCACCCGCAAAATGCATGTTATAAAGCTCGTCAATCCATCCGCTGACATATATTGAGGCTTGGGCTAACATTGAACAAGGGAATCTTGGCAGGAAGCGCGAATTCTGAAGCCCAGGGGGAAGCTATAGGACCAGGGACAACGCGCTTCCCATGTCTTTCTTTATATTGTGTGCTGTGTAGTTCGCGTCGTCCCTCAGTTACCGCGAACATTGTCATGCAGTCGTGACATAAATGAACTTCGATTAACGGGTAAACATTTATTTTGGTGAACCTGCGCCAGGAAAAGTAAAAATCTAAACTGTAGCAAAACACACTGTACATCGATAACGATGCAAAGATTGTCGGCCATGGATAAAACTGCCTGCAGGTGGTGGAGCGCGTCGGCACTTACACATGTGCCACCGAAGATTCCAGCGTTAGCGCCAGCAACCACTTATGTTCCCGAACATACTAAAATGTTGGTGTTGTGCGCGTACATACATCAAAAGGTTCAAGATTGTGTGCCCTGTTCCTCGTGAAACAGGCGCAGTGTGCGCATGACAGCAGTTACACGTGCAACAGATTTGATTGATTTGATATGTGGGGTTTAAAGTCCCAAAACCAACATATGATTATGAGACACGCCGTAGTGAAGGGCTCTGCAAATTTCGTCCACCTGGGGTTCTTTAACGTGCACCCCAATCTGAGCACACAGGCCTACAACATTTCCGCCTCCATCGAAAATGCAGCCGCCGCAGCCGGGATGTGAACCAGCAACCTGCGGGTCAGCAGCCCAGTACCTTAGCCACTAGAGCACCATGGCGGTGCAGACGTGCAGCGGGGCGGCAACAAGAAATTATAAATAGAGGAGTGCGTGCAACAAGTGCGTGACTCCCAAAATTCAATACCTAGGTATAGTTTGCTCACTGAGGCTGCAAGGTAGGCATTGGTACTGCGGTCCAGCACCCCAGAAAAGGAAGTCTCTTCCTCTTTGTGATTTTCGCTGCAACTTGCAAGTACGTATTGCAAAAGAAGGATTCCCGCTGTCAAAGTGCACCCCGTCCATGGCGCATATCCAAAAATATTTTCGGAGCGGGGGGGAGGGAACGCTTGGCTTCTATTACGGAAAGGGCACCCCTTTAACACAGTCATTTTTTTGTTTTCTATGTAATGGCGAAAACCATATGAGGGGGGGGCGAGCCTTGTTTACCACTCCCTGGCTACGCTGCTGCCCGGACCCAATGACGTGTCATTCTGCATGTGATAAAGTTGGCCGTCAACATCTGTAGCGAAAGGGCGAGGCCGTATGTCAAGCTGTGTGCAGTGACTCTGACGTTGGTGTTATAAACCAAGCATGGACATAGGCAAAGGTCTCTTGGAGCAAGCGCAATCCTGACGAGGAAAACCAAGTCGCCATAGCCAAGATTGGTAGTATAAGGTGGAGCCTGAAAACTAGGTAGCTAGAATAGCGTTATGGATTAGACTTATTGCACCTTGCCAGTGAAAAAATCACGCACTCAAGAGATTGCCAGAAAAGCTGTTGGAGAACATCAGTACACGCTGATTCAAATAAATCATAGCATGGCTCGACTTTCCGCCACCATCCGCACAGATCACTTGAAGTAAGAGAAAATTACACACTAACACAACTTGGTCTCTTGGGTGGTCAGATAGTTTTCTAACCTTACTCGTCAACCACCTTTTCTGCTATCACTCCTTAAAAAACGAAAACAAAGCCAAGTTATTCGATTTCGTATTTTCCTCTTATCAAATATGCTCAGGCATGCTATTCAGCATTCTGGTTTCTGTGTTGCGCACGCAATAAATTCACAGGAAGTTAAGAAATTTTTATATTCTTCCGCAGGAGTTTTCCTTACGAATACTACATAGTTGTAAATAATTTAGCACTGCAATAAAAGGTAACGAAAATATGACGGCACAAGATTTTTTTCTTTCCTTTGTGGCAAATGTTTTCGGCTCGTCTGTTTTAGTTAGCTTTGCGTTTGCATTGCAAGACATTCATTTTGTTCGTTGGTGTGAGAATATGATTTTCCATGTTTCTTGTGTAGCCTCCTTCGCCTACTTAGGTGGCCACATCATTATAACAGGCAGCAAAAAACAAGTCCAGCAATCTAGAACAGAATGTGATTTCTCCGCACTATCTTTGATTTTTTTTTCCACAATGAAACAGATAATACCACAACCAAAGGCACGAACCAAGCGCTGGATTAGCACATCAATGCCAGAGAGCCGTTGGCAGGAACGTGGAGTGCAATTTTGTTCTGCCGAGTACCACGCGAACAACTTCCTGAACCCTGTGCTTTTTTGCGAGGCTATCAAGCACGTACCGAAGAACGCCATCTTGCTGGAGATAGGACCACACTGCCTCTTGCAGGTGAGTGATCTGTCGGCACAATATCAGAGGTCGCCATGGTTCCATGATGTGCTATGCCCAACTCTTTTGCTCTTTGGGCATGTAAATCATTAGCTGGACAGCCTAGCACTATCTATAATTGTGCGCGCTAATCATACTGTAGTAGTGCGGAAGCCGAAAACTAAACTGTACTGAAGAAGCAGAAGGAGAGAGGTCGTACACAGGCTGCTTGTTGTCGATCCTTCAATAATGAATTTTACTTTCACGTTTATGCTACGACAATGTATTTCGAAGAGAGCAATTCGCCGCAAAAGAAAAAGAAAGTTGTCCTGAAAGATATACCTTATCCTGTAGTTTAAAGAGCCCACAGCTGTAAGATAACATCTCGTTAGTGTTTGGCGGCACTCGCATATGCGCCTGCTCGCACCGGGATTCGGCCACTTAGATCCTTGGTTTTATTGCAATATCCATAATATATATATATATATATATATATATATATATATATATATATATATATATATATATATATATATATATATAGTACCATCCGTGACGGTCTTCTGTACCGGCGAAACTACCTATCTTATGCCAATATGATCCAGACGCTCCAACCAAAATCCATACGGACGCTAGTGGAGTAGGCCTCGGCGCTATTCTTGCTCAGCGTAAATCTGGCTTCGATGAGTATGTTGTATCTTACGCTAGTCGCACCCTCACTAAAGCGGAAATGAACTATACAGTCACCGAGAAAGAATGTCTTGCCATTGTTTGGGCAATCACGAAATTCCGACCTTATGTATATGGCCGCCCATTTGACGTCGTGACTGATCACCACGCATTGTGTTGGTTGTCTTCATTAAAAGACCCATCTGGTCGCCTAGCTCGCTGGGCACTACGTCTCCAAGATTATGACATTCGTGTAATTTATCGGTCAGGCCGCAAGCATTCGGACGCCGACGCTCTTTCTCGCTGGCCACTTCCCCACGATTATGTTACAGCGTCTGTTTCCCGCTACGAATGTTCTTCACTTGAACATGTCGACATGTCTTCTGAGCAACACCAGGATTCATGGATAGCGTCTCTCTTAGAGTACCTGTCTCAGACGTCTCCAAGTACCGACAACCGCTTACTTCGACGAACTGCTCGCCATTTTACCATCCGTCACCTGTTCCAGAATGCCACGACAGCGAGACAGCAGCCAGTGGTTTCAGTAGAAGCTGCAGCAGCACTAGCCTCTGCCACAACAAACGTCTTCTTCGTTGTCTCAAGCAAGCCCGAATGTCTGTCACTACTATATATATATATATATATATATATATATATATATATATATATATATATATATATATATATATATATATATATATTTGTGTGTGTGTGTGTCTGTGTGTGATTGTATGTGTGTACACAGAGGGGGAAGGAGCCAACGGCCTCTCCTTTCTGGCGGGGGTCGTCTGCGAACGTGCTTATCTAGTGAGCAAACAAGAGGGGGGGGGGTGCGCTGATGTATACTGTGCTTCCGCTGCAACGATCAGCGCGCAGCTCTTGTCCTCACAGCGCGCGGACGCTTCTGAAGGCAGCGCTTTAAACACGAAAAAAACGGTGCCAAAAGTGCGCCAGGTGCGGCCGTTCACATATCGATGCGCTCTACACGTAACAATCCGACACCAGCGGTGACACGCCGCATACACGTTTTTCCGCAGTGCAGAACCGGCGTTGCCACGTTCGCACACGTGATCTGATGGCCTTCTGCTTTTCACTTCTCTTTCGTCGCCAACGACCGAGCCTGGTCAGGCCGATTCGCCAGCGCTGCTCCTGGCTTGAAGGCAGGCCAGCAAAACCAGGTGCCGCAATTAGGTGTTGACATGGCAGAGAGTGAGGTGAGCGCCGGTGTTTCACACACTCTCACATCGTCGCCCGGCAGCTCACCGGGCTTAATTTCTTCCTACGTTCGCCAGCGCCCGCATAGTCCGCGCCGCCCGTATTTCGCCGTAAGCTGCCGGCCAACGTTCGCCACACTCCACATTGCGGCCATGCCACCGAATGGAAGGCCGTGGTGCTTCTCTTCGGTGGCACCATATAGATTTGATTAGAAAAACTAGCTGTGAACAGTCGCCTATTCGAGGAGAGATCGGGCTACAGAGAACCGAAGCTCAAGTTTGCGGAGCTACGTTAACGCCACGCCTAACCCTGGCCGCGAGCTCCGGGAAATTTGAGAAGAGACGCTAATGAAGTAGTCGGCGAGTCTGTGTTTCGCCGAAATGGGAGCGTGTGTGACACGCGTGCAACTCGTTCTGCTGTCGGTACGGGAAACTTCAGGCGCGTCAGCTTGGCGCACTAAAACGAGACGTTCGCTGTGCGATGTTGCCGTTCCGCGATGAAAGAAGCGGCCCCACGGAAGCATCGGCGAGGTCCGCAGCGTTGTTGTGTTGGAGGCTTTCACAACAATGCAGATAACACCAAGGGACGCTCTCCACGTGTAAAGCTCTATCAGTTTTTCAGCAAGTCAGAGCTGCCGAACACAGCCGCGTTCGCGAAAAATGAAGCAAGCATGACACGAGAGCAAAAAAACAAACAAACAAACGAGGCAAGCACTTCAATTTGGCTCACAGTGCTTAAGCTTCAGCTTGCTGCTTCGCGTGACGTCAGCGGGTCATGCGACCTTGGCACGGAGGGCATGAGTCTAAAGCCTCTTGGACATTTCAATGCAACGACCATATATCTTTAAATTTTGTTTATTTTTAGCACACCTCAAGCGTTTGCACATGACAGTACACACGGCGGCTAGTGCTAGATACTACACCAAAACAATTATATGGTTTCGATAAACGTCAACAGAGCACAATATTAGGGTACGTTGCATCATGTCGGCAGAATGAGACTTACCTCGAGGCATATACGTCGTACATGTAATGATGATGGAGGACCCGAGAAATGCATTTCGCAGTGAATTGGGCATCGTCGTCTTTTGTCGTCTAACGAGCTTTACTCCTTTGTGTTAGGTTCGCTTCTTGGAAGTGCTTGCCTAGCTCAGAGATCTTTATGAAGCCGCACTGCAGGCCGTACATTGTGAGGTGGCTCAAAGGCACCGCACACTCTCTGCACGAGCACGTAAGCGAGCGGCGGCGCATTGGAGGGAAGGGAAAACGCGCGATATACATCCCCGATTACAACGTTTCTACCAAAAAGGGCGCTGCCGATAGATGGATGGATGGATTGATATGGCTGTACCCTTTAGATCGGGCGGTGGCTAGATCCACTAAGCCATAGTGCCTAATGAACCAAAAACTATATTTATTTTTTTTCCTTAAAAAGTGAGGTTGAGGATTCGTACTTTGCAGTGAAGGGTTTAATTTTCACTCGTGCCTTGACTTCAGCCACAGATCAGATAACCTTCTTCTGGTTAATTCTACCCGCTTGAAGTCTACTTTGCCCTCCCTGTCCCTAAACCCCAGTGCTTTGAAAAACTCTGCGCCATCATCCTGAACTATAGGGTGTAGCCCATTACAAAACATTATCAGCAATATCCTCCTCCTCTCCACACGCACAGCATACCGTGTTTACCCCTTCGTATTTGGCTCGATATGTCTTGGTTCACAATACTCCCGTCCTGGCCTCAAACAGTAGCGAACTACCCCGATTATTATCATAGATCTTTTCATTGGCAATTTCCTGCTTGAAAGTTCGATATATCTCTAGTGCGGACTTCTTAATCATGCCAATTCTCCACATATCGGTCTCAGCTTCCTTCACCTTCTTCTTAACCGATAGTTTATTTTGGTTTAGCCCCCTGCTGTTTTCTACGTATTTACCCTTCACTTTTCTGGTTCGCTTCCGCCATTTTGTATCAACATTCTTCATGTACAAGTAGCTGAAAGCCTTCCCGGCCCAACGCTCCTCCCCCATATTTCTCAATCACTCCTCAAATTTTATCTTGCTGCTAGCTTCCCTGCCCTCAAATGATGACCATCCCATATCACCTTGTATTCTCTAATTTGGTGTAGTCCCGTGAGCTCCTAAGGCAAGCCTACCTATTCCACGTTGCTTAATTTCTAATCTTGCTTGAACTTCTGATCTTATGCACAAGACCGCATTGCCGAACGTCAGACCAGAAACCATGACCCCTTTCCATGTTCCTCTCACAACATCATACCTATTGTAAATCCACAGTGCCCTGTTTTTCATTACCACTGCATTCCTGTTACCTTTAGTCGTCACGTATGTTTCGTCTTCCCTCAGGTACTCAGCCCCATTGCTTATCCATACGCTAGATATTTGTATTTATCTGTTATCTCTAGCGTGACATCCTGTATTCGAAGCTCACTACCTTCATTGTCATTGAAAATCATGACTGTTGATTTTTCCTTACTGAATCTGAAATCTAACCTATCTCCCTCATTACCGCAAATATCCACCAATCTCTGCAAATGTTCCTTGTTGTCGGCCATTAGCGTGCCCTATATCATCTGCATACATCAATGCTGGTAGTGTTTGTTCAATGAGTTTTTCTTGTTTCACGAAAGAGAGGTTGAATCCCAGTCTACTACCCTCTAATTTGGCCTGTAATCCTTGTAGGTACATCATGAATAATAAGGGTGACAGGGGACACCCCTGCTTAAGCCCCGTTCTACCTCTGCAGGCTTGGATACCTGTTTTTCCCACTTTATAATTACCTTGTTATCTTTATAAATATCCTTTAAAAGATTAGTGACTACATCTTCCACGCCTAGTGTGTGCAGTATTCCCCACAATTCCTCTTGATCCACGCTATCATACGCTCCCTTGATATCCAAAAATGCTAGCCACAGGGGCCTGTGTTCCTTTTCTGCTATTTGGATGCACTGCGTCAGTGAGAACAGATTGTCTTCCAACCTTCTGTGTTTCCGAAACCCAATCTGCAGTTCCCCCAGCACCCCTTCATCCTCTATCCATGCCTGCAGTCTTTCCTCTATAATCTGCATCGCCAGCCCGTAGACCCCTGATGTCACAGTTATAAGACGTTAGTTGTTTATGTCAGCTTTGTCCACCTTTCTTTTATAGATCATGCTCATCCTGCTAAGTTTCCATCCATCGGGAACTTCTTCATCGATTATTATTTTGTTCACTACCTCTCAAAGCCTGCTTAGACTTCGGACCTAACGTCTTTATCAGCATAACTGGAATGCCATCTGGGCCTGTTGATGTACTACTAGGAACCCTTTTCTCAGCCCTATCCCACTCTCGTTGTGAAAATGGAGCCATTGCGCCACTTGATGTATCCTCGTCTATTGTGGTGCATAAAGCACTTCTTTGTTGAAATTTTTCTGTCACCATTATATTTATATATTCAATAGCTTCGTCCCCTTGCAGCCTAGCACCTTGAGTTGTAGTTATAAACCTCTGCTCTAGGCTCGTCTCATTTCTTAGGGAGTTTAGATAATTTTGAAATTTCGCGGCTACCTTTCTATCTTTTTTATGTACTTCTAATGTACTGTTTATGTGCTCTTTCACGAAAAACAGTCACAAGCAGTTGCCGCAGCAAAAACAAAGCAATTTTAGGTATCATGCAAGGCGGTAACACGGCAGAAGTGTTTACTCCATTATTACGTCCAAGCTTGAGCTACCAAACATTCCTCTACATTCACCACTTCCCTCTTATTGCACTCGCTAGAGCTTCAAGCGATTTGCAAACGGCACAGATAACGATACTGAGCGCAGCTGCACTTTTCACAAAATCTCACTTATGCAGTGAATTCGAATACGTGTTGCGACACAAAGAAAACCTAACAACGCGAGCGGCGACTCAATTTCTTGAGCCAAAAAATAAGTTTTCTCGCAAACGTGCCACAAATTATTCTAGACAGTTTTCTTTCCTTTGAATCAATCCACAAATACAGTAGGCGAAGTGAAGAGGACAAGATCTCTGCGCTGAATAGCACAATACTGGAAATTTTAGGTCAATGCTTAAATGACAAATGCAATACGCCCTTAACATAGTACTGATGGCGTTCGTACCTACCAGCTGCCAAGCTGAGAAGCAGCCGAAATAAGCGAAGACAACGACGCATGCCAGGCACGTTATCGCGCATCTTTTATGACATCTCTCTGCTGCTGTCCGTACTTCTTCATTGCCGCAAATGCTCACGAACGAGGAGCGTGACAACGTTGCCGTCGTGTCGACGCCATATGCAATTCTCTCGCGTCCGATTCATGCCTTATCCCAGCCCGATGTTATCGCACCGTACAATCGCAAACGATAAAGACGGATTCAGGCCACTATCACATGCGCGAAAACACGTAGACGTGTAATGCACTAGAAAAGGTACTGTAGTAAATTACTGACACGCGTGTTTAGTTGAAGCAGTAAGTGATGTGTTGCTATCTTAACAGTAGGATGAAGTTGCGTAGCTCAGCCGCTTTTTTGGCCCGAGTGACCCACCTTGTCATTCTAAAGATGATAGTCTTTCTTGGGGACCTTCGACGGAAAAATTTTGGTCCGTCTGTCTGTCTCTCTGTACATTTGTCGGTTTTTCCGCCCTAACGATACCTCAAACGGCACCAAACGGCCAACCCTCTTTGGCACCAAACGTGTCGACGCCATATGCAATTTTCTCGCGTCCGATTCATGCCTTATCCCAGCCCGATGTTATCGCACCGTACAATCGCAAACGATAAAGACGGATTCAGGCCACTATCACATGCGCAAAAGCACGTAGATGTATAATGCACTAGAAAAGGTACTGTAGTAAATTACTGACGCGCGTGTTTCGTTGAAGCAGTAAGTGATGTGTTGCTATCTTAACAGTTGGGTGAAACGGCACCAAGCGGCCCCCACCAATATTGCTCAAGGCTTTGCGTTCATAGTTGTGCGATTGTCAATTAATAAGCGATTATTGCGCATATTTGAGACACCTTTAGAACACTTCGAAGTTTCGTATATGCCTGCATTTGTACTAGAAGAGGCACCTTAAAGCTCTTGTGTCATAGCTTCAAAAAAAAACAGTGAGTAGTAATTGCTATTATGGGTACTAAATGTATTTCCATGTAGTCCATGTTTGTCAATATTTTATGGCTACTGCATTATTCCGGCTAACTATGTACACACTCGCATATGTGTAGATTCGTGTCGTCTGCTGAGAAGACGGCATTTGGCTATTTATTTGCTGAGTCATTCGCACTCGTTCTCCTCCCGGTGATAACAACGGTGGCCGACAGATAATATTCATTCGTTCATGAAATCAGAACCAACCATTTAAAACTGAACTTGCATTCACCTAGGTTCATGTGGAATTAAGTTTTTTATAAAAGCATCAAAGGAGGTACTCCTGTTTTCATGTGAAACACGACGCTAGTGTTTCTGAAGCGTGATTGCTTGAGACAAGCGTTCATCAAATACAAATAATTTTGTTTGAATAAAAATATAACAACTAATATGAATTTAAAATATAACTTCCGTTTTCCACATCAGGGTCATGCGTTTACTTCTTATGTGCACTGCAGGACGAAAACCTCTTCGCATTATTTCTAATTCACTCTGCCCTGTGAGGGCCCCCTAGTTTATTGAGCATGTACCTGCTTTTGATTAATCACTGCCAACGGTCAAGTTTTTCATATCTTGGTATGCATTCCGGCACTGCAATAACCATAATATGTCTTCCACATTACATGACCTGTCCCGGTCATGTAATCCAAATATGAGCTTTGTTGACGAAAAGAAAATATTGGTTGAAAAATTCTTTCTTTTTTTGATGCCATTAAAATGACTCCACCCGGGCCTAGCACTCATCTACAAACTTGTACATAGCAAGTATAAGCACTCCACACATGGCTCAAGCGAACCGCGGCAGTAATTTTTGTTGTCACGAATATTAGCGCCGAATAACAATAATATTGACCTATTTTATCTTCCGACTATTGTCTTTCATATAGTAAGAACAGCATTTCAAATGCAGTGCCGATTTTACGCCCCGTATTGTGCTTTTTGTGCGGGCATTAAACTTACTGGCATTTGAATGAAAGCCATCGGCAATTGGAATAAACATGGTGGCACTTGGATTAAACTCACTGGAACGCGGGCTGATTGAGTTGGCGCTTGGATGAAATGAATGGCACATGAATTAAAGAGCTTGGCGCTCAGATGATTTCATTGACGTGCAGATTATTTAAGCTGCTACTTCGAATAAAGTGCGCGGGAAAACCTGTAGTTGAGGCAGAGGGAGAGAGAAATGCACGTTAATTTTGATAATTTTCGCAGCACGTGTTCTGTGTAGTCACTCCCATCTCTCGTGTGGTTTGGTGCAAAGAATGTGACTGATCGCAAATCGATAGCCTATAGCCTTGTTATTTTCACTACTGACTTAGAAAATTCCTCCATGGACGAATCTCACCTCGAAGTTCACGCGAGATGAATGCCGCCGTAAACCATAGGGCTCAAGGGTTGGCTCGAACGTAGCGTCTACAATTAGGTCGAACGCGCTGCCGTGGATGATCGTGGAGGCCATGACCCAAACGAGTTTTTTGTTCCGCCGCAGTCAGAGTTGCTGTACGCAAAAATAATGTACGTGCTTTCGCGCCTAGAGCACATAGGGCGCTTGTGTGCTCTGGCATAGCGCAGCCATGACCTCCGTGACTAGATCCGGCAACGAGCGCTGCCATCCAGCGGCGCACTGCTGGTGCATACGGTGGAGGCCATAACACTACACAGTGGCTCCCTTTGCCAAAAGCATGTGGTGGAGCTGTGTTCACTACTCATTGCCTTTGCCTAGACCAAAAACGCCATATGCCGCAACGTTCCCGCCGATATGCTCGTGCCGACACTCTTCAGCCATAAGCATCTCAACGATCGTGTGCTTCCTTTTACGCGCATCGCATGTCGCCGCAACAGCAGCCAAGTAGACTATCTCGGAGTCGTGTTAGAAGAAAGGCATGGACGGAGGAGTAGGAGTATCACTTGGCAAATTTCGTTTAACTGGGTTAAACCGTGGCATTTCTCGGCCTGCTTTCGACTCGAGACTAGGTAGTTTATGTTGCATGTAGCACAAAATTTCGTGCTTTCGTGCTGACTAGATTTTGCTCACCGAACATGTAAACGTACAAAACAAAGCAATCACCATACAAGGATGCACAAAAGAATGAATGGCACTCTTTTTTCGGGTATTGTACACTCAGCACATTCAATATAATTATTCTGTCACAAAGTAGAATGGCGTTGTTATTTTGCTCACATTCAAAGGAGACTGACCGCCTCTTCACAGCGTCGAGTGATAGTTCTATAAAACTTCATCAGGACCCTTACGAAATTGGTTAAGATGCTCAATTTTTAAGTCATCTTTTTTTTTCTGGCCTCCTAGTCGATGTATGAATTGCCCTACTCTGAAGGATTTCTGCACCTAACGTTGTTTAGCACTGCCTGGAACACGCTATTTACCACTGCCTGAGTGATTTGCTCTTGTTTGAATAAGTGACGTAACGTGATTACGTATAGATGGGATGTCACATTATAAAATTTTATAATATGTGAAGTTTCGCGTGTACGTAGCACCATCGCGTCACGTGCAGAGGCCTCAATAAAAAACTAAATCTGACCATCACGAGTCGCGATGGTCACTTTTAGTTTTAATTCAGGCATCTGCCGCTTTCGCAATATTTTATTTGCTTCGCCCCATTAAATTCATTGATCTGCGTTGCGGCCACATCAATTCTTTGCAGGCCATCCTGCGGCGCGCTGTAGGCCCCACTGCCACCTGCATGGGCCTCATGAAACGGGAGGTGGACAACCTCCAGTACTTTTTGGGCTCACTGGGGAAGCTTCATACTTTGGGAGTCCAGATGAACTTGTCGGCCCTGTACCCTCCTGTGCCGTGGCCTTTACCGCGTGGTACGCCCAACATTGGACACCTGGCCGCCTGGGACCACTCTGAGACCTGGCATGTTGCAAAGTGGGACGACTTTCCTATGCCAGATGATGTAATTTTGATTTTAATGCATTTATATATACAGCTTAGGTTCAGTGCACATGCGATCTTTTGTTTGTTACTTTGACTGTCCAATAACGACAAAGCACTTTAAGTTGTTCCATAGAGTGTTTTTTTATTAATTTAATAAAAACGCGGTATTTCGGGACTTCTCTGAGCAGAGGATGTATGCTACATTTCGGAAGTTCCTTTTAGCAGTATGAAAGCTACATTTCCCCTCAGTGAAAACGAAGGGCAGTTGGCTCCTGCATATGTATTTATCCACGTCGTGTTCTCTGCTCAACCGCTTGGCGATTTTCTGGCGTCTGTTCACACGCGTAGGGCGACTAAAAAACGAGACGGCATCGGCGAAAAAAAAATCACTGCATGAATCGTAGCTGGTGCCCTTCCGCTCAAAATGATAATGTCGTCATTGTGCGCTAAGAGACCTGTAAGTTACGAACTGACGCTTGTATTTGCTTTAGATTAGTGTACTGATGCTTCGGCTGCAATCTGCTTGGGACTAAATTGTCCTCATTAAAGAACCATTTTGGAATTTTTGGCGCATTATGCTTAGCCTCCCTGGTTAAACAAACAGCTTAACCCAAAAAAAATTCCGCCATATCCACGAAAGGAATGATGATGAGTGGGCGAAGCTCCGGAGGTAAACCTGGTAAACCATGAATCCTCTGTACATTTTGCCCACTCGATTACATCGCTCCCCCTAGCGTACGTCGCCGCACTAAATCGAACGATTGCCTTCAAAAAATGACACGCGGCACATGTGACATCATTCCTATTTTATAAGATCTCGCGTCTTTCATCAACTACAAGTACCGCTTTCTAGTTTATAACATCTTGCATCTTTTCATCATCAGCTACAAGTACCACCATCTAGTAAACACTACAAGAACTAAACGAGAGGTGGCTACATACAGAAGACGGTACCGCCATCTAGTGAACACTGCAAGAACTAAACTAGAGGTGGCTACATACAGGGGACGGTACCGCCATCTAGTGAACACTGCAAGAACTAAACTAGAGGTGGCTACATACAGGCTACAGGGGACGCACAGCCCACCCCCTAAGGAGCTTCGCCCCTAGAGAGAGAGAGAGATAAAGATGCAAGGAAAGGCAGGGAGGTTAACCAGACGCACATCCGGTTTGCTACCCTGCACTGGGGAAGGGATAAAGGGGAGAAAAGAGGTTGCAGAAAGATGAGAAGGTACACACAATCACGAGCACACTCGGGGAGCACACACAGTTTACAGGCGGTCGCTCAGGTTTGTTGACTTCAGGTAAAGTAGCAGTGCTTTAGTTGCTTTCTGCGCAACTGAGGCAGATGCCCAGGGTCCTAGTATCTTCTGCACACAAAATGGTCCGGGGTCAAGTCGATTCAAAACCATCCGTAGCTGGCATCGCTGTGTGTCGTAGCAAGCGCAGCTGCACAGGACGTGTTCGATGGTCTCTTCATCTCCGCAGTAGTCACATGTAGGAGTGTCTGCCATACCAATGCGAAAGGAGTACGCCTTTGTGAATGCAACACCCAACCAAAGGCGGCATAACAGTGTCGCATCGGAGCGGGAAAGGTGTGATGGTAGCTTTAGCTTGAGCGAAGGATCCAGTTCATAAAATTGACACCTTTGGAAGGTGGTAGACGACCAGAACGTGCGTGTGAGATCTCGAGCCAGCAGGTAAAGATGTCTTGCTGCATCATTCCTTGATAGAGGAATCGGGACTACACGGGTTTCTTCATGGGCTGAGCGGGCTGCATCATCGGCTAATTGATTTCCGGTAATACCGATATGTCCAGGCAGCCATTGATATATAATATCATGCCCTCGTGCTAGAGCTTCATGATGGCAATGTCTTATTTCTTCTACCAGTTGGTCATGGCTCCTCCTACGCATGGTAGACTGCAAACTCTGAAGCGCTGCCTTCGAATCACAGAATATGACCCATTTTCTTGGACGTTCTTGAACGAGATATTGTAAAGCAGCCCTTATAGCAGCAAGCTCTGATGCCGTAGTTGTAGTAATATGCGTTAACTTAAACTTGATTGTCATTTCTGCAGCCGGAATTACAGCGGCACCTGATGAGCTGCTGGATGAGACGGACCCATCAGTGTATATCTGCGTTCGGTCTAAGTACAACTCATGTATTAATAGCAGTGTTGCTTGCTTCAATGCTACTCTGGAGTGACTGCTTTTCTTTTTGATTCCCGGAATTTCAAGACGTACTTGCGGCTGGTCGAGGCACCACAAAGGGCATGCCGTTCTCGCAGCTGGCGTATATCCTGGCGGAATGCTGTTTAGGTGCTTGGCTATGACGTCTGAAAACATAGCACGTGGTCTTCCGGAAGGTAGAAGGGCCAAGTGGTGGTCGGGGACACGGCTAGCATGTCGAATGTGCGCTCTGAGGCAATCCAGAACTATATATGTCCTGACCGGATGGTCTTTGGCAAGCATGATTGTGGCATAAGTAGAAGCGCATCGGGGCAGTCCTAGGCAGATACGCAGTGCCTGACCCTGCAAACTCTCCAATGAATGAGTATTCGATTTGCAAGTGTTAGTCAGCACCGGCAAGCTGTAGCGCAATAGACCCAGAAATAGGGCCCTGTACAGCTGTAGCATGGAGGCCACAGAAGTTCCCCATGCTTTACCGCACAAGAATTTCATGATATGCACAATGGATAGCAGTCTCTTCTTCAAGTACGCACAATGTGGGCTCCACGAAAGACTTCTGTCGATAATTATGCCCAGGAAACGATGCGTCCGTGCATATTCGACACTCTGCCCATTGATGTAAACAGGGTATGGCGTCATTGGTTTGCGTGTAAACGCCATCAACGCGCACTTCACAGTTGATATATTTAGGCCTTGTTTCTGAAGGTAGGCTGTTGTGAGGGTTGCTGCCCGCTGTATTCGTGCACGCACCTGAGGGCGAGTAACTGCAGCACTCCAGAGGCAAATATCATCGGCGTATATGGATAGGCACACCGACTTTGGCAGAACCTTCACCAGACCAATGAGGGCCACATTGAATAATGTGGGGCTTAAAACAACTCCCTGAGGTACTCCGCAGTAGGTGTGATGTTCAGCAGTTTTACCCTCATCTGTTTGCACAAAGAAACCCCTGCCAGTTATATAGTCTTTTATCCATTGAAACATTCGTCCACCAATGCCCATTGCTGCGAGAGAAGTGAGGATGGAATCGTGAGCTACATTATCATATGCGCCCTTCACGTCAAGAAAAAGTGCCGCTGATATGCGCTTGCGACTTTTTTCTTGTTGAACAAATGTCGATAAATCAATGACACAGTCAATGGAGGAGCGGCCCCAACGAAAGCCTGCCATGCAAGAAGGGTATTTGGTGTATCGTTCCATGTACCACTCGAAACGAAATAGAACCATTCTTTCCATCACTTTTCCGAGGCAGCTTGCGAGGGCAATAGGGCGATACGCTGTCAAGTCCAATGGTGATTTTCCCGATTTCAAAAGTGGTAATAATAGACTTATTTTTCATTCTCGGGGAACACTGCCGCTGAGCCAGGAGTTGTTGAAGCATGTTAAAAGTTCTTTTCTAGCTTTTTGTCCAAGGTGTCCCAACGCACTATAAGTAATACCTTCAGGACCTGGCGATGACATGCGCTTAGAAGCGACTAACGCACCTTCCAGTTCTTCCATGGTGAACGGAGTGTCCATTTCTGGTAATCGCGTCTCAGGAACGATCATGGCGTCGATGCTCTCATTCATAATATTTCCGGCAACTCTCGTGCAAAATTCTTCAGCCACCTCGAGTTCTGTTTTTCCATGATGGAGTGCCAAAGCTTTAAAAGGGTGCCGTTGTTGTGGAGAGGCGCGAAGACCACGAACTGTTCTATAGATATATGACAACGGTTTATGAGGGTCTAGAGATTCGCAGAATGCTTTCCAGCGTTCGCTCTCCAGTTTGTAAATGCGTCGTTGAATCTTTTTCTGGAGCCGCCTTGCTTCCCTCAGATCGTAAATTGATCTTGTGCGTCTGTATCGTCGTTCCGCACGCCTTCGTATAGCTCGTAATTTTTCCAGTTCGATGTCAAACTGTGTTACTTTAGACGAAAATGGTAATTTGCGTTTGAACGCTTGCATAGCTTCCACTATGGTATTTTCCAGGCTGCAGGCGAGGCCTTCTTGGCAAGCGTTCTTAACACGCGATGCAAACATCGACCAGTCAGTGCCAATTGCAACACCGGAAGAGAATTTTTTTATGATACCATCGATCGTCACGTAGGTGGGTATGTGATCACTCCCATGAGTCTCAATATCGCAAAACCACTCAACTTTGTGAGAGAAGCACCGTGACACCAATGTCAGGTCAAGGCAACTGCCATACGTGAGACCCCGCAGATATGTGGGGGTACCATCGTTCATGATGGAGAGGTCGTAATCGGAAGAAAATGTAACAAGGTTCCGGCCCCTGGCATTCATCCTAGTGCTTTCCCAAAGCATGTGATGGGCATTGAAGTCACCGGTGATGATCCAAGGCCCATCGGTTCTCATTAGGATGTCTTTTAATCTGTCGCAGTCAAATCGCGATGACGGAGATATATATCCACCAATAAGCGTGAACGAAACTGCATTCTTCTTCACACGAAGACACACGTACTGATTGTCGTCATTTGAACTTATTGGGTGCAAAAGATAAGTCAAGTCTGTGCGAATGTAAACAATTACTTTGCTTTGTTCTTCGCAAGCGGCTGAACAAAAAGCTTCATAACCGGACAATCTATAAGGCGTTGATACGTTTGGTTCACATATGACAAGTATAGGGAATTGATTGGCCCGAACAAATTGGCGAAAGTCCGAGATACGGGACTTCATGCCTCTGGCATGCCACTGAAAAATCGACGCACTTTTAACTTTAGTGCGGAAGATGAGATTTTGTTGAGCCATTGTGCTTATACGAAGTTAGCAAGAACTGGATTCAGTGCATCCAGTATTTGCAGTGCACTCTTAGCAGACTGAGACTGTATGCTGCTCAGTAGCGTGCGAATCGTGGCAATTAATGATTGCACGATTGCAGCCACTTGCCTGCCTTGGTTGGAGAGATCTCGAACCGGCACGATTGCAGTCACTTGCCTGTCTTGGTTGGAAAGATCTCGAACAGGGAGTGCGGACTGGCCGTCATGAAGCTCCTTTGGTTCGCTTGATGCTGCTTCCCCTTGAAGTGAAGGCCACTCTGTCGCAGTTAGGGTATGCTCACTGGCTTTGTCCTTTACAGCCTTTCCCACGGCATGTGGTCTGGGAGGCAAAGGAGGTGGTACTGATGAGGGGTCACGCAAACGTGTCGAGGAGGTAGCGGGCGTCCTCGAAGACCGACGTCGACGTGAACGACGCCTTCTGACTTTAGCTGCGGCTTCTCGATGAGATGAGTGATCGCGCACCATCTCCTTCAAGATGGCAATTTCCTTCTGAATCCGCGGGCAGTCCTTCGATGTGGCTTCATGGGATCCATTGCAATTAGAGCATTTCTTAACAGTTGCGACGCACTTATCCGCTTTATGGTGCTCGGCGCAGCGGTGGCATACCACCGAATTCTCGCCGACGCTGCTCACATGTGCAAGTTTCATGCATTTACGGCACTGGAGAGGCTTCGGAATGACAGGCCGCACAGCATGTCTGAAGTACCCCACCTTCACATGAGAGGGGAGTGATGTGCACTTAAACGCAATCTTCACACAGCGAGACTTGCCTAGCCGGGTGACATCAACAATTGGAGTATCAGTTGTTGACTTGACAAGAAGTTGTAAGTCCTTATTGGAAATAGCGACATCAATGTCGTAGATCACGCCGGTTACTACATCACATCACAAGGGAACATGAGAGCGCACCTGGTTGCCGTCCAAGTCAGTTACAGTGCGCAGAACGCCCAACGCACTTGCGTGCAAAACGTCAACAGCCAGTATATTCTTTCTGGCGTTCACTCTTATGCCCGTGATCTCATTTGGCACGAGCGTTTCCGGAGACCTCGACACAGACTGTCTGTTAAGGCGTTTCATGCTGACGGTAGGAAGTGCAGGCAGAAACAGGATGGTATAAGTGTTCGATTTTGGCGCTTCACTTACAGTTTGAATAGTTGAGGATGAGGATGTCCTCATGTTCCTTCTCTTCGCCTTGCGGCTCAGCACAGGTTGAAAACCGTCATCTGAGAAGTCCTCACTGCTGAGATAGTAAGCATGAGTATCTTCACTGTCGCTGTCGCTCGCTTGTCCCATCCGCTTCCTGGAGGCGGTCGCCGCTGACGCCGCTGGTGCCGGCAGGCACCCGGTGTGGTCTACTTCCATCCCCTCCAAGGTAGCAGCGGAAACTGATCAACAGACCTAATTTTTAACTGAAATACGCCGGAGTTAGCAGAAGTAGCTCCTATTCAAAACACACTTCTTCGTCTTCTTCCCCTTCGCCCCTAAAATAACAACAAATCGTACCTGCTGCTTTGTCTGCAGTGAGGGACGGCACTGGAGGTAACTCACTTCACCATTTATTCCATGCTGCCAGAGCAATGAGCGAATAACAAGCGCAAGGTCGAATCCAAGCGGTTGGTAGCGTCTTTATGGGAGCTGCTATATTTACTTGTACCCGCAGTAAGCGCCGGTTACTGATACAGCAATAAAAGACATATGAGGCCAATGCAAGAAGGAATAAACATTTCACTTGTTGACGTGACACAATACGTGCCAAAGAAATGCTGCTACAAACCTTCAAGGAGAGGCGAACGCTGCGACGAACCATCAGGGGGGGGGCGCTGAAAGTTCGTGGCAGCGTCTACCCTCTCTATTAGGTTAATAGACGGGGTAGACATTCTTCCCACCGGCTTTCTTAGGTGACTAGGGAAAGCAGGAGTTTTTGAGTGCCTATATCCCAAACCTGCGCAAGCTTGTGGTTTACTAACGTCTCATCGCCTTGATAGTGCTGAACGATAGTGGTAACAAGGTGTAAAGTTCTTGGGAGCAATAATCATTGCATGGACTTCGAATCAAATCTTATTCGTCTGTATAAAGAAGGCTTATTTGAAACTGTCATTTCGAGTATTAAAGCTGTAATGAGATGTTCCATCGATCAATACTGAATGTTAGCTTGTACGCTCTGTTCGTAACAGTTAATGTGATGAAAGGTGACGTTCAAAAACGACTTAAGGCTCTACCACTTTTCTAGTATCACATGCATTTCTCGAAGTGCTGTTTTCACGAGTAGTTTTCATGAATAGCGAGGAATCACACTGTCAACATCGTGTGCCTCATCTGCTTATGTTTCAGAGCTGCAATAGCAATAAATGCGATATAAAAAAATAAAGGCAGCTTCGACGCAATTTCTCCAAGCCTAAAGGAAATGATGAGCTGGGCAGTCTTCTTTCCTTATCTCTGGTTTTCTCTTTTGTTTTTAATAGTTTTATTTGATTTTTTTCTGTTATTTCTACATTTTGCTATTTTTGTTCTGATGTTTTTTCCCGATTTGCTTCTGTCGTTTTATTACTCGTTTGCTTTCGTTTTGTTTGAGTTGTCGTCAGCCATAGTACTAATATTCGCACTTTACATGGTCATAATGGCGGCCTTGAAACATTCTCAGCTTATGCACGGCTCAGGAATCCCATTTTTTTTATGACAACGTCACGGCACTTATTGAGGCGTAAGTGGGCGGCACACTCTAGCCATTTAATTAGAAATGAAGCTTGTGTTTCAGGGATGAAGGGGCTATTATTAGCGAAGCCCCCCCCCCACCCAATTACGCTCAATAAACTGAAACTGAATTTGTCTAGTGGAACCACGAGACGCAAACTTATGGCGCGATTGATGCGTGGCCAGAGGCACGCGTGCGTTCTTTTTACGGGTGTTGTTTTTTTAACTTCTTACTCTGAGTTGAAACAAAAAGTCGCAGTTCAGCCACAAGCGTGAAGCAATCAACACGGCAGCAACTAATTCGGATGTCATGCGAATAACGGCGAGCACAACAAAACTTGAAGTGCGTTACTCTAGCTCGAAGCAGGCGCGAAAAGAACACAGGCAGGACGACCGACAATTAACAATGTTCACAGGTTGACACTTAACGTGCTGCTCAAGCGTGAAGAACGCATGAAACTAACTCAGAGGGTGAGCATCAACTAGAGAGTGTCGTGCTCAGATTTGGGTGCACGTTAAAGAACCCCAGGTGGTCAAAATTTCGGGAGCCCTCCACTACGGCGTCTCTCATAATCATATGGTGGTTTTGGGACGTTAACCCCCACATATCAATCAATCAACTAGAGAGTGTTACGGTTATTTCACCATATCCGAACAATGCAAGTCTCTCGCAAACGGGACGTGTTCAGCAAGCGAAGTGACCTTTTTGCACTCAATAACCCAAACGCGATCCTCCCGGAGTGACGAGAACGCTGCGCTGCGGCCCTGTCGGCAAGCTTCGGAGAAATCGGGGATAGGGGTGGCCGAGTGCACAGGCGATTTACTGTTTCGCCGCAGAAGGAGCGCGTGCGGCAGAAGGCGCACCACCAGCGGTGAATGGGGTCAACAAAGAACTCACCGTTAACACGTTGAAAAACGTGCGTGGCTGCGGTTGAGCCGTTAGCGCCGCACCGAGATCACCCATTCGTAAAAAATGTTTTTTCTGAACATAGCGCCAATAATAAACGCCTTGCATGCGTAATCATGGAAACCACAATTAAACGTTGCAGTGGGAAATCTCGAAACACAGACTTGGTAGCAGAGTTATTGAAGGTGGAACTTGGTATAAACGTGACTGCCTCCAATTTTCAATATGAACATGCCCGCTTGCTGCAAAAACGAAAAAAAGGCAATAAATTACAGCTAACAGTGCAGCCGTTCGCGATAGTTACTGTCGAACTTTGTGTTCCCCCTCGTACTTAAGCGACCTGTCTAGGTAATTTTATGGTCTTCTCATTGCTGAATTTTACGTAAACCATGATTTCTTACTTTGAACATCCGGTAAATTCACCGTGTTCCCAGGTTTCACCATATGGACGATTCTTATAAACGTAATTTTTTTCTTGTCATGACTAGCTTGCACCAATTATACGCACTATCGTAACACCTACAATCGACTATAAAATTTCCGGGCTTCCAAAATGTGGAGCTAGAAACGAACTACAACAAATCGAGCATTTACGCTCCTTTTATTTTACTTAACATTACCGCCATGGCGCATTTTGGGCCCGTAAAATCGAATCAAAGCCAACAAACATACTACAGAGAAATGGAACGGACTGGAAAAGCTTTATTTTCGCCCGACAGGATGCACTTAGCACGTAGCGAGTGTCTCCCACGTAGGTACCTACAGGAATTTCATGGTTATACATGTTGAAAACTTATCAAACTACTTTTTTTACAAGTGCAGATTTGTGGTCTTGAAGTCTGAGCGATGTATACACAGTTTTGAAGGAGCACACGGGGCATTATCACTTTTACCGAGAGTCTTTTTCTAGAGGTCATACGTCAAACTTCCAAGTCTGGAGGATTCGCTGAGTCGTGGAGGGCGGTATGGTAGCGGGAAATACAGTGAATAATAACTTCACTTATGCGACACAATCAGCCAGGAATTTGCTTGATTGGAGAGCGAGTAACGATGTACTTGCTATCTAATCATGATTTGCTTAATATTGCACAATGAGATACAGCACACCATAATTGGAATTCATTCATGAGTGCCGCTGTCCACAGGGAACGAGAGCCAACTGAGCGAACAAGCAGAGTTACTGGCTTGAACACAGCGCCTGCCCTACTCAAGAACATGTGAACAAGCTTTGAGGGAGTTGAGGTACTTAGTTGCAGTATAGTACGTTTGGACATGCAGATGTTGTAGTTGAGCTAAACGCCGTAAGGCATATACGCGTAATGATTTATTAAACAAGATGCCCAAATATTCACATTAGATACTATATTGGTGAAATTGCAGGGGAAGGAAGACATTACGGAAGTCGATATCGAAGGGCGTCCCGAAGACCAATACCTTGTCGGTCACCAACCAGATGGCCGTATCGTGTTTCCTGGATCTGGGTACTTGTATCTCACTTGGCGGTTTCTGGCAAACCACTATAGGAAAGGATGTCAACAAGGCACCTGCTGTCATGGATGACGTAAAGATGAAGCGGTTCACGATCTTGCCTCCAACGGGTAAACATATTCTTTTTGAAGAACTTTCTCAATTTATTTTATCTATTGTCTCTCATTTATGGTACAATCTTGCGTTGAGGAATGGAGAAGGAGTGGTACTTCGTGTGTCACCGTGTAATTCAAGCTTACGCTAAAGTGTATTTTTGTATTCCATATTCTCGGCTGCTTTAATTAGATTTTAATTGGTACAAAATAGGGACAATTTATTCAGTGCTCTTCTTAGTCCCTGAACGATTATTTACATACATTTGAAACCTGCACGTTACACACCAAGAGGTGCCAAGTTGTTTTATCATCTAATGTGAAGCACTTCTTAGCTTTGAGCGTTTGTCTACCTATCTATCTATAGCAGCCTAGCTCTGAATATTCTCGGGACCGCGTCATTAGATTCGTTAGTACTAAAATAACATTGTTGTCCATGAGGGTATGAGGCAAAGATGTGTGAAAGAAGAAGAGATAGGAGCAGGCGAAAGAGTAAAACATAGCATATCTTTGTATAGCATAGTGAGGCGTGAAGGAGTTTGAGGGGGGGGGTGGACGAGGGCAAAAAGGACGAGACGGGGTACATCAAGTATAACTATGCACAGTATATACCTATCCCACGTTTGTAAATAGTGGTGGGCGCCGTCGGCATGTTCAGGCGCTCGTAGTGACGTCGCGGTGCGTAGGCTCCGCCCAGCCAAACGCTTGTATCTGCCCTATATGATCACGCCGCAACCGTTGCAGCAGCTGCAAAGCTGCTCCTGAGCAAACTCGGGGAGCTTACCGCGCGAACGCTGCTGCTGTGCCAGTTGTCAAGTGATCGTAGAGGGCGGTGCAGAGCTTTGGGCTGGGTGAAGCCTATGCGCCATGGCGTCGCTACAAACGCCTCGATATTTGTTTACAACCATGGAACTTGTTTACAACCTCGGATATTTGTTTACAACCATTATTTACAACCACATAATAGGTCTGTAGCAAAGGATCTGAAAGGGTAGTTGAGGTGAGAAGAGGCGCGCGTGACCTCGGCTGTTTCCTCGCTCTTCGCGCCACTATTGCGTAAGTAACCCAGATTTTGTGTGATTGCTTCTGTATCGCCTATTCTTTAGTAGTTGGCTAAGCACATAAATAATGCTGGGCAAGTTTTACTGCATTCTTCCTTGAAAATGATGCCGTTCGGCTCGCAAATAATGACATGCGCACCAGAAGAGCTTGTCGATACAGTAGCTAAGAACCAGTGATTATTGGGTCCGGCTGTTGTCCCGAAAGATGCGGGTTCCATTCCGTCATCGCCGCACCTTTTTGTGGAGACAAAATGCTACAAGCTTGTGCACTGTGCAATGTCAGTGCACATAAGAAAACTCTACATGGTCAAAATTTTCTGAGCCATGTTCTGGAACCAGCGCCATGGCTGGTTATACTAATGTGCCTTTGACCGGTCTCTTACAAAACTTTTTGGTGAAGTCTACTTATTGCTTCGAGAATCTACCTGCAATCGAAACACTGCGTATCAACAACCTTTGTAAGTCTTCACCAACTTTCTTTCAACAGCCTGGCTGTCATTGGACCCCAACTTGTGCGGCGCCTGACAGTGGAGTTGTGGTCGACAAGAAATTGGCGCATTCATGATGACAATGACACTGCTCCTGCACACTCTTGGCGGTTGATTCAGAACTTTTTGGTGAAAAACAAGGCTCCTGAAATTCGCCAGGCCCCTTGCTATCCCGATATGACGACTGCGACTTTAGGTTGTTTCCCAAAATGAAGAGGGCATTGAAAAGAACGTGTATTCTGACGCGAGAGAACAATATAGCTGCAGGAGGGCTGAGTTGAACTTCATTCTAAAAGCGGTCATGTCGAAATGCTTCCAGCAGTGGCAGCACCTCGGGAAGAAGTGTTCGTAGTACCAAGTAGAGTATTTTGAGAGTCATTAGGTTGGAAAAGGTCCAGTTACGTCACTTTTTTTCCTTGGACCAAGGTTGGGATATTTTACTAGCAGACCACGTATATGCGTAAGGTGGGCTTTTAAATAAATCTTTGGAATCATATTCACAGGGATAAAAAAACTAAAATTTATGGTTATTTCTTTGGTGATACTTTCTTTATTCGTGAAAAAAAACACGACTAGCACGTGGTGGGCTTTTTCCACTATCAGAAGGGCAGTCTTAGAGTGATCTCTACGTCGTGTCCTTCGTAGTCTGCCAAAAACTGATCCCTGCTGTTAGCATTTATGATGGCGGAGCACTACTTGCCTTCGCTAGCTTGCTCGAAGCCTAGTTACGAGTATCATTGTAAACATATGCTCTAAGTTAGTTACATTCCCACCACGTGAGCACGTGCTGCTGGTACAAAATTAACAGAATAATGAAACAACAGAAGTAATAATAGTGCTCTTCATTCCTTGTGTGATGTCAATTTCTCGCAATAACACCCGACCTTACCTTGGAACGCCCAGGTGGAGTCCGTTTCCAGATCACCGTGTTGCCCGGCTCTGGCGAGTTTGAGGTGTGCGAAAACCGCGCGGTGGTGTGCAAAGGCCGCATCCGCCTCGCCGAAGAAGGAGAGACGGTGCTCATGAGGGACCCTCCCGGAAAGCCCCGAGAACCCGTTGAGTACGACATGGACTGTCCGGACATTTACAAAAACCTGAGCCTCCGTGGATATCATTACTATGGAGCATTCCAGGGCACCCTCAAGGCTTCCTCAACAAGTAAGAAAAAAATAATGGTAATAATAACATGACCCATTATGTAGGGTCCTGCTTAGGCTCCTTCCAAATTATTTTGTTGGTATATATTTCTTAAGAAGTGTGAGTAATCTTTTTACGTGCAGCACAAGCAAAGAAATATATTTTATCCAAGCAAAGTATTATGCCTGCCTGATTACTGGAAACTTCAGAAAAAAGCCTATTGATGCCTTTCGGTCTTCCAACGGCATTGTTCCCCCGATATATGCATATCTTCTCTAGTTAACAATGTGTATCGTACCTTGGTTACGTCATAAGAAAGGCTTCCGATGTACAATATATTTTCAGTAATGGTAATCAGCTTCTTAGTACGCACATCCTTGTAATATATTACGAGTGCAAGTTTCACGAGAATATAAAGTTAGCACGTCACTCACTTGAGCATCGATTTTGCAGAACCATACGCAAAGCTGAAGTGGGATGGCAATTGGGTGGCTTTCATGGACACGGTAATGCACACGAGCTTCATATGGAAGCCAAAAAGAGCATTTCTGCTACCACTTGCGGTACAATCAATCCGTGTCGACCCCATCGTTCACGCAAAGATCGCCGAAAGAGCTGGAGATGAAGGTGAGCATTGTTTTTGCAAATTGTACCCTTTATGTTACCAGGTCTGTAAAGATGAGAACTCACAAACAATTTTTCCAAGAGGATGAATAGATATTAGGGGTTTAACGTCCCAAAATCACCATTTCATTGTAGGAGACGCCGTAGTGCAAGGCTCCGGAAATTCCGATCACGTGGGGTTTTTTAAAGTGCAACTAAATTTGAGCATAGGGGCGTACACCATTTTTGCCTTCATCAAAAATTCAGCTGCCACCCCCGGGATTCAATCCCGCGGCCTGCGGGTCTGTAGCCGAGTACCTTAGCTACAACACCACTGCGGCGAGTCGTTTCCAAAAGAAGCATAAGGAATGTCATTAGAAGTAATTGTAAATGTGAAGAAATCAAAGTGGACGTAAAGACTACTTGCCGTCTTGTTACAGAGACGAAGTGGGTGCAGTCATGATTTGGTGAGAAGGGCGAGAAAAAATCAAAGACAGCTAATTGGGTCGTTCTGTACCCTGTTACCTCCTTATACGGCACTTAATTGGAATTCACTTGCGGCAGCAGAGTCACATCACAAAAATGGACAGTTATTCGTTGATTGGAAACTTTCATCTACAAGGCTTTTTATTTTTTTTTTAATTTTAATTTTTTTCATCCGCTGGCTTTGCAAGCTCCGTTGGCAGAGGCTCAGGCGTGCGGTCCATTTCCCTTAAGTCTGGCCGCAGCGTTCATTACCTCTTTTCCGTAGCGGCATCATGACCTCGGTGAAGTTGTCAGTCCGATCAGCCGCACTCATCTGGCTGGCTGTCGCACCGCTTCCTCTGATCCCGATCTTGACAGTAACTACTGCAGTTGACACCAAAGTTTCATTATACATCATGTTCATTAGTCTTCGGTTTGAAGAAGTGCTACCAACGTCAATTTAATTAGTACAAAGAGACAATAATCCATGGCATTGTATAGGGGATGTGATTAGAAACAACTGTATTGTAAATGTGAAGAAAGAAAAGTGGACAAAAGGGATACCTTGCCCTCGACAGGAACACAACCTGTGACCCTCGAATAACGCGTCCAATGCTCTACTTCTGAGCTACGTTGGCAGTCATCCCTCCATTCATTTTGTAGTGTATATATGTGCTGTAACGAGCGCAGTGGACATGGAGCTTCAATGGAAAAAGAAGCATAAAACGCACGCTATGTGATCACCGGCTTGCATCTAGTTACACCTTGCGCAAAATAAATCTCTCGTTAACCAAGTCAACTCCTGCTTGTAGAACACCCCGTTTTTTTTGGGGGGGGGGTGCTGGGTACATGTGCTCCTCTACCAGGAGCTCCTGGAACTTTGCAGCTGGACACTCCAACGAGCTTCTGCAATTACTGATCTGGGGCCGTCTCAGGGTACTCCAGATTCCGTACCTGTGCCTGTCTTCTGCCTTGGCTTTCTCCGGCAACGGGACCCTCTCAAATGTGGTGGCACTGACGACCAAGATATGGACAACTGGAATGACGAGTACAAATGGTGGGCGCTTGCGATATGAGGAACGCAGCCCACAAGCTCACGGATGTGAACTTTTACATGTACGACGAGGCGAAACTGTCGTACAGGAACCATCAAAAGAATTCCAGTACGTAGTCGGAATCGGCAAAAACACTCTTCGAAGTTTTTGCCGTTCCTGCTGGGCGACAGCTTCGTGCTGAGCAGCGCTTGTGTCACAAAGTACAGAGAAAATATGAGTTTCACAAGCTGCTTCGAATATGTGCTCTTTCTCTGAAAGCTCGTCCACTTGACTTTGGACGAGGCAGGCAAGATCAAGCAGATCATGAAAGGAATCGATGACGGCGCATTCCAGATGCTTGCACTGAAGAGTCTCTAGACGATCACCGAGGTGGTTCAGCTCTGCCAGATCTACGATGAGCTCCAGTAGGCAGCTCGCTTCTGCACGTTGTGTTGCTCAACACACAGCATACCTCTCATTCCTAGACTTTCACCATAACACCACCAACCACTCCACTTTGATAGCACTCATTAAGCAATTCGTTTGCGAGCACTTCGTATGGCAGCTAACGCTGTCTATATTCACAAGAGCAACCAGCCGATGGCGCCCTTGTCCCCTTCGCTTCACCAGGTCATTGAATCGCAAGTTGCCGAAGCGTAGCCGACAACTCATGCTGTTACCGCACCACTGAAGCATGCTGCCGCTGTCGCTCAGACCCGTGCTTCACCATCTCCGGTTATGTACGAAGCAACTCGCAACGTTTATCCATTGCCACCACCTACCCGCCCGTTTACCATCCCGTCTTCGGCACTAAATGCAACTCAGAACAATTGTATGTGGCCGCCCTCTGCACAGCCATTAACGGTCCTTTATTCAACGAACAGTGCCCCTACAGGCGCACTCCTGATAATCGACCAATATGCTTTTGATGTGGCATTTCAGGCCGCTTAGCTTGTCTCTGCCGCAATTGCAGATTCACTTCTCATGACATTGTAGCGGCCTCAAACTACATGCTCACTCAACCTTGATATTCTGTTCCGACCAATTCACCTCCAGAAGCACCTTCCGGTCGCCGACCATCCAGCTCAAACCGTTTGCCTTCTCCTCGTCACAGATCGATTTCTCTAATGTTACGTTGCGACAGTCCACTGCAAGAGGAAAACTGGCGGGCGCAGTTATGGAAGGAACAGCAGCGTTTTCGGGGAAAATTTCAAGACCTAACCGCTGTGATGGGGAGACGCGGAATGGGAGGCTGCGTTCGTACGGCTCCTGTGGACGCGCAACTAAATCTGTGTTTCAAGAGTTTTTTCTTCAAGTGTTCATGAACTGTTGCTCGCATTGGTTCCGAGAAGTCATCAGGATCCTACCGATACCATATAAGACCGCAGTGAGTGAGTTTTTGTCAAGTTAAGAACAATTTCTTTTCCTGTGGAGCGGTGCCCTCTTTAACCCTAACGAGTGGCTCGGGAGACCGCGCTTTTGCTGGGCTTGTTCTCGCCTGCGGCCGCCCTTCGGAGGCGCGGTTCGCGGAATTATTTGCTCACGATGGAGTATGAAGTGCACGGAGAGGATATTTCAGAAGAAGAGTTCACTCAAGATAAAGGTTGGCAGTCCGCGGGGGCCAGAAGAGCTGGCGCCAAAACACGCACTGCTGACTCTAACGCGCCATCGTCGCAGCCGGGCGCACGCCGCGGCAAATCGAGAGGCGCTGCGCTGAAGTCCAAAGTAATACGCGCGGGAAAGATGCCCTACCTTCCTCAAGATGACATAAAGATTGTGATCCGGGCGAGAGGTGGACTCAATATCTCGAAAATTGGTGCAGCTACGGTGGCTGACGCAATACTAGTTGCCGCTGGCATAAGCGAAGAAGATTTGTGCCAGGATACTCTATGCCCGAATCTGCAGGAAAATATTATGGTTGCCAGTACTCCCAAGCGCGAAAACGCAGACCGATACGTTCGGATGAAGCAAATACTCATTTCAGGCAAGGTGCACGGGCTAAGTGCCTATGAGACTGCCCCACACTCCACTTGCAAAGGGGTGATTCGCAACGTCCCACTTCAAGACGGCCCTGACGTCATCGATGCAAAGATTGTCAACACAAATAATCCACTCGCCTTAGCAGCCAAGAGAATAGCCCGAACTGGCACGCTCATCATCGCTTTCGAAGGCTATCGTGTACCAAACTTTGTCAGGTACGGACCAGTGCTGCTGCAGTGCTCACTCTACCGCAAGCAAATCAACGTGTGTTATGCGTGCGGCCGTCTTGGTGATCGCGCTGACGTGTGCCCCACTCTCGGTGACACGATTTGCCGAGGCTGTGGTGCCGCAAGCCCAAACAAACAACATGTGTGTACTCCCAAGTGCAAACTCTGTGGTGGGCAGCATCTCACGGCTAGCAAAGACTGTGCTCAAAGGTTCAAGATCCCGTACATTGTGCGCCGTCGTCGCAGTGACCGTGCCAGAATGACTGGTGCTGCGTCACCGTCCCCGCCACGTCACCTGGACACTGCGGACGAGTTCCAGTCTTCGTCACCCACCACAGATGCTCAGCGCAGAGGACGCCCCCGTTCCAGGGGACGCTCGGGAGGCCGCTCCGAATCCAGGCGCCGTGGCGCCTCCAAGGGATGTTCCGGCTCGCGCTCCAGGTCGACAGAACGTGCCCGGGGAAGTTTCACTTCTCAGTCTCGCTCCAACTCAAAGTCGGGGCCGACCAGGTCCCGCTCCCGCACGCCCACCACCTCTAACAGCAAGAAGCCGACGCTCTCCTGGGCCGACAAAGCCCGAGGAATACGTGAGTCTCCTAGAGGCGACGAATCGAATCGAGGTTCTCCCCACGCGAGTCAGCTCGACGAGATGCGACGAGCTAAAGAGCAGCTGAGGAAAGAAAACGCGCAGCTTAAGCAAGAAATGAGCAGGCTAGCAGCGGAGATGGCGGAGATAAGAAAGCTCGCGTCCTCGCCCCCTTCGGCGCAGCCCGCCCCAACCCCGGTCGCCATGGATACGTCTGAGGCACTTCATAGGCGTAGCGGAACTAAGCGTCGAGCGGTTGAAAACACACAAGAAGAAGAGGTGGTAAACTTACTGTCGGAACTCAAGGTTTCCTTTGTGAACATGAAGGCTACCTTAGCGAAAATTCAAGAAGCCGTGGCGCATCCAAAGATGGGATTAGGAGCACTGAGTGAACGCATAAGCAAGTTAGAAGAGGTCGATGCGAGGAGAGACCCTGGTCCGACTCTTTTGCAGGTCCCAGCACAACGCAATGTACTAGCGCCACCGACTGAGGGCGCGATCCTCCGGGCTGCTATAGCTGCTCAACCATCCCCTCAGCCTAAACATGGATAGTGTGGACGAAAACTTCAGAATCTGGCAATGGAACTGTGGCGGGTTTACTCACAAAAAGCCCATTCTACAGCAATATTTAAGAACTCTCGATGTTAAGCCCCAAATCATCGCTGTTCAGGAAGTTGCGTCTGGCACCCCCATCAAAATTCCCGGTTACCTAGTAGCGTCATCAAATTCAGGAGGTAGGGGAGTTGCCACACTTATCAGCAAAAGGTACAATTACCTATCGCGTGACCTCGGTGCAGTTGCCGATGGCATTGAGTACGTAATGACTGAAATTATAATGAACTCACCCAAGAAGTGTCTTCGTAAAAATAGCCTTTTTATTCTCAACGTATACTGCAGTCTCAGTTATCGAAGGGCGAGAGCAAACTCTCTCCTCAAAAGGGCTGTGAGCATGGCCAGTAGTTACCCCCTTGTAGTTGTAGGAGATTTCAACGCCCCACACAGCGTGTGGGGATATATGTATGATACCCCAAAAGGACGCGAGCTATGGCAGACTGCGACAGAAGCCGACTTAACGCTTATAACTGACAAGGATTTCCCCACTAGAAGAGGTAACTCCATATGTAGGGATACCACCCCGGACCTGACTTTTGTGAAGAATATAGATGGGGTCAAATGGGTTAACACGGCTCTATACCTCGGAAGTGACCACTACATCATCGAGGTATCCTTCGCGATTGCCCGCTTTAGGACGAAAAAATTCAAGGTGGTCGACTGGGACGCTTTTCGCGAAGTCAGAGCTGAGAGAGCACCGACGGCTGGGACAGACTTTGAAGGATGGTACAAAGGAATCAGAGATGACGCCACGGCAGCGACCAAGGAGGTCGTCACTGACCACGATGGCTCGCGCGAGGCGATCCCTCGCGCGAGCCATCCATCTTGCTACTGACTCTACCCCGGACGAATTGGTTGTCAACAAGCTTATAGACAGGTATCTGCGAGTAGCGGATAGCTCTGCACCCACACAGTTCCCGGACTACGCGGGGTGCGACGTGCCGGAGTTGGACCAGGACTATACTGTGGCCGAGATACGGCAGGCTCTCTTTTCCCTAAATGCCAAATCCGCCCCTGGCCCTGATGGCATAACCAATAAGATGCTCAAGAACCTTGATAATGACTCCATCGAATTCCTCACGGAAAAGAATAATGAGGTGTGGCGCAGTGGGGAGGTTCCCGCACAATGGAAGACGGCTTACACAGTTCTAATCCCAAAACCTGGTAAAGCACCAGGAATAGATAATCTAAGACCGATTTCCTTAACTTCTTGCGTCGGTAAGGTCGCAGAGCAAGCCCTTCTGAACCGACTCAAGGTGCACCTCGAGACCAATGACATGTACACCCACAATATGATTGGTTTCAGAGCTGGTCTCTCGACACAGGATGCCATGAAGCTGATAAAGCATCAGATCATCGACCAGAGCACAGGAGATACCAGAGCCATCCTTGGATTAGACCTGGAGAAGGCTTTCGACAACGTTTCTCACAAATTCATTCTCCAGTCTATTGCCAGCCTAGGGCTAGGGAAGAGGGTCTACGACTTCGTGAGATCCTTTCTTTACCAGAGAACTACCAAGCTCAAGATCGAAGGGTACTTCTCACGAGAGATCAACCTCGGTTCACGCGGCACGCCTCAGGGCTCAGTTATTTCGCCAACACTATTTAACATCGTGATGATCGGGCTCTCCAAGGAACTCACGAAGATTCAAGGAATTAATCACACCATCTACGCAGATGATATAACCATCTGGTGCAGCAGCGAAGGCGACGGTCAAGTTGAGGAAGCCATGCAGCACGCAATCGACGTGACCGAACGTTTCCTCCGTCCCACTGGTCTTAAGTGCTCCCCATAGAAATCTGAACTTCTGCTCTACAAGAAAAGACCCCGAGGCGGCGGCCACCGTGACTGGAAACCTGCGTCTCAAAGTGAAATACGGCTTTTCACTAGTGACGGTTCCCAGTGCCAAGAGTGGATTCGCTCCGAATATTGGGTATGTATATCGAGTCCAACGGCGCTAACGGAGCTGCACTGAGATCACTACCAAGACGGAAAGTGCTCTCGGCCTCATCCGGAGGATCACCAACAGACACCGCGGAATCAAGGAAGACAATCTCATCCGCATCATACATGCGTTTGTGCTCTGCCACCTTTCGTACTCGGCGGCCATGTATAATTGGCGTGTTGCAGAAAGAAGTAAGCTCAATTCCCTCATTAGAAAGGTTTTCAAGCTCGCGCTCGGCTGGCCTATAAGCACTGGCACTGAAAACCTTTTCAAGCTCGGTGTTCACAATACACTCGAAGAGATAATCGAGGCGCAAGAGCGCTCACAGCTGCTCAGGCTTTCCGGAACCAAATCGGGCCGCAAGATACTCGATGATTTGGGCCTCAACTCTATTGACCAGTGCCGCGATTCCATGCAGATTCCCAGAAACATCAGGTCTCAGCTGCGCATCGCACCCATTCCCCGCAATATGCACCCTGCGCACAACGTCGGTCGGCGTAGGACCAGGGGTAGAGCTCTGCTCGAGCACGTCCGTAGCAACCCCACTGATGCAAGCTTTGTGGATGCTGCGCCATATGTCCAACAAAAGGCATTCGCTGTTTCCATCGTCGACTCTAATTCTAGGCTCACTTGCTCCGCCACAGTACGCACATCGAAGCCCGTGATAGCCGAACAGGTTGCAATCGCGCTGGCTATGCTAGATAGTCGCAGAGAGTCAATATACAGCGACTCCAAGGCGGCTATCAAAGCCAACGAAACCGGGATGGTAGCCCCTCAGGCCCTCCGCATTCTCCAAAGCGTCAAGAGTATCACGCCCCATTCTCTCACTTGGTTTCCCGCTCACCTGGGGTCGATTGAGGGCCCTACCTCTAACCCGAACGAGGGCGCACACGAGGCCGCGCGAGGACTCACTGACCGCGCAGCCTCCACAGCCCCTCTGCCTCGCTGGGAACCCTTACTTACGTTCAATGAAATAACCAAGCACTTCTATCTGTCAAGAAGGGTATTCCCTCTCCCACACCCAGCCTTGTGCAGGGCGCAGGCAGTCACCCTAAGACTATTGCAAGCCAGTGCGTATCCTAACCCTGTGGTTCTTCATGCCATCTACCCTGAACGGTATCCAAGTGCGGATTGCCTCGCTTGTGGACTGTTAGCCACATTCAATCATGTGTTGTGGGAATGTGAAGCCATCGGCCCTGCCCTCAGTGAGGACAGGTGGGCTGCACTTTTACGCAGCCCCGAACTCAAGGATCAAACCCTGGCCATCCAGAGTGCCCGTGAACGAGCCGCCAAGCTCGGCTTGACGGTCCCAACGTGGGATTAGCCGGGTGGCGCGGGGTCTCCCCTGCGTCTTCTCAGGACAAAAATAAAGTTTTAATCAATCAATCAACCTAACCGCTGTGCCCCGAACGAAATCGAACTCTGTATTGATGGCAACAATGTGCACGGACTTGTTGACAACGAAGCTGCCGTATCTTTGAATAACGAGAGACTCCACCAAAATTAAAGGAAAGTGACCACTCAACTTACCGAACTATCTTTGCAGATGGCTACGTCCCATCATGTTATGCCTTCAGCTTTGTGCACTGCGCAAGCCGTCATTCAAGGTATACGTCGTCGAATTTGTAGCTTTATTCTGTTCTTTGCATAAGGTTATCCTTGGGCAAATTTTTTTGTCAAATTCTGCTTTGGTCGACTGCGCTCGTTCTGAAATCACGTTATCTATGCCGTGCTTTGATTCCGTTGATGGCGCATCGTGTAAAGTGTTTGCTGCGTCTCACGTGTACATTGCGTCTTTCTCAGCTGTTTTTGTCCTGGTGTCACGTGCCCCTCCTCCGGAATTACCTGTGTTGTTTATGTCATCGGTCGCTTTTGCGTGCCGTCCAAATTTCATGCTGCCCACGCCGTCATCACTTTTTGCACTGGTCAGGCTGCCCTTCATATGTGCAATTCCTCAGACAGCCCGCCATCTCTACTGCGTGAAAAATGCCTGGGAAGCTACAAACTTTAGGAGTGCGTTCTCCCAGCTACTATTTACTATTCTACGTCCTCACTCTCAATTTGCGCTGCCAACCCTCCCAACGTGTCCAATTTTGTTCTGGACGTGTTCTCAGATGCAATCAACTCCGAGCTCGCACGAACACAGCGCAAAAAGATCATAAACCTTCTACAACGTTTTCACGCTTCATTCGACTGTGACCATGGAGGCTCGGCCTGTTCACTGTATTGACACTGGTCAACAAGGCCCGCTAAGACAGTGTTCGTACCATGTTTCATCTGGTAAACGTAGTGTAATTGACGAAAAAGTGAATGACACATTGAAACCTGTCATAATTGAGCCCTTCAACATTCCCTGGGCTTCACCAGTAGATTTAGTCAAGTAAAAAGACGGATCCATGAGGATCTGGGTTGACTACCACCGATTCAACAACGCGCAAAGACGTCTACTCTCTACAGTGACACTGAAAATGCCTTGGCTGTCTATAGGGAGCAAGATTCCTGTCTTGGTTATATTTACGCTGCGGCCACTGGCAGGTATCCATGGCAGTGGATGACCACCCGAATACAGGCTTTGTAACATCGGGTAAACTATACGGATTCACCGTTCTGCCCTTCGACCTCTGCAATGCGCCTGCCATTTTACTAAGAATGATGGATACTCTACATTAAGCTGTGAAATAGAAAACGTGCTTCTGTTATTTGGTTAGTATTGTGGCATTCTCAAGCGACTTTGGAAGCCACGTCAGCCGCTTCAAGCAATTTTTTACGGGCCTTTTTACGGTGGGTCTTGGTCATGTGTAGTTTCTGAGGACAGTATGCTTCTAGACCCTACAAAACCAAATGCAGCCATGGTGTTCCCGAAACCGACCACCATCAAGAAGTTCCGAAGCTTCATCGGCCTACGCTACTACTGCAAGCGCTACGTCCATACTTTTTACCTCCAATAACACCCCTTTGACCAATCTTCTTACCGGAGTGGATGGAAGGATTACCGCCACCGTAACTGAGTGGTAGAGCATCGGGCGCATTATCTGAAGCTCGCAAGTTCAGATCCTGCCGGCGCCAACTAATCTTTTCGTCCACTTTTTTTCCTCACAATCACTCTAAGTTTACTTCTAAGAACATGCGCTATGCTATTTCTGGCTTTAGTGTTTGTTAGTTATCAGTAATTTGTCGAACAAAGGAAAAAAACGAGTTCTTAAAGTTACACTTTCCTTCATCACCAACTTAAGTACATATACGGTAAATTATGCTACAAGTGTGAAAAAAACAGCCTTTAGTTATATAGCTCTAGTAGAACGGTCTAATTTTGTGGTAAATGGATTTCTATGACGTCGGAGTCAAGCATACTTTTGTTGCTGCGGATGTACCGTGCCTTTTTACAAGTGCAAAATGCCATACCGTACTCTATACAGAACTTGGAAGAGCAGTGGCTTGGGCTATCAGTAGCTCGTCCTCGTTTGCCTCTGTCCTCATCTTCAATTAACGCTACAGCGTTCATTACTATACAGAATTGTCGCATTATGATACTTGGCCGTCACACCTGACTCAATTATTTAGCAATAGAAATCTTCAATATTGCACCTGACTCGATTAGTTAGCATTAAAAGCAATGCTGATTATTGCCATACGGGCATAACGAAAATGCTCAGGTACGGTCAAACATGGGGAAAACATATGAATATAGCCCTAAAGTTAACAGAGAACAGGAAAATAGGGAAAGCTGACAGTGCTACCTGCGCATATGTGGAAGCTGAAAAAGATGTCGATCACATTTTTCTACACTGTAAGATTATGATGGACATCGAAACAAACTTTTACAAAAAGTAAACTCTTTCGATGAGCTGCCCCCATAAATAGGAAAAAATCTTGAGCCCACGGCCAAAATGATACCTACAAAGCACCGCTGCGTGTACATTAGTTCAATTTCTGGATGAATCAGAAATAGCACAAAAATACTACTTCGGCGAATCGATGGTTTTTGCGTTATTTGTAACCCATGTCTCTCGCTACAACATACTTTTGTTTCCATATGGCAGATAAATCTTCGTTAAAACCTATTTGTTGCAGGTTCAGTGCAGCATTTAAGAAATTGCTCCCAAGAGACATTAGTTGTGAACTTTAACTTCTATTAAGATTTAACTTCGATGAATTTAAGTTTTTTTTCAAATTCTATTTCATTGAGAAATGTTTGTATAGAGGAATTAGGAATCAATACGTGAGTATTGTACTGTGTCTTTTTGTATAGCCTTGCGTTGGTTTTTTTAATGTTATGACGACTGTTGTGCAAGAGCAGAGGAGTGGCCGGTGCCATGAATTGACACCAATTTAATTTAAAAAAGCACACATTTATTTTCAAAGCAGGCAGAGCAACAATCAACCAGCATCTTTTTTTCGTAAAAAAGGGTCGCCAACGAATTGTGCAATTTATCAATCGCCCTCTCAAAAAAGAACCTTGAAGGTGTTGAGCAATGGGATTTCTGCAAGCTATGTGAGCATCTTTATCAACTAGAGGCTAGAATTGCTAGCTTCGTTTCAATTAAATCGTGGGATGATTGCGAGACAAAATTGCCAGCTGAAAGATGGTTGTTGGTGTAGTTGTCGCGCCTGTCTTACGTGATACTGTTTCGTCTGCCTTCAGCATGACCCAAACTACAAGATGGGTATCTTCCAAAGCTATGTATATATATATTAGGCGTTTGGAAAATTGAGAAAGCGAGTATGGAATGGAGTCTGAGTAAAATGCTACGTAGTGATTCATTAAAGGAAACTGCTCTAAAAATGCGAAGAAGTACATAACGAGTATTTGAAAGCACCAGCCTTTACTTGTTAATTGTATATATTAGAGAACTTGGTCAACTAATAGCAATGGCAAGTTGGGGACATTGTACTTCAGAGAAATATCACTGCAAAATGGGTTGACATTTGTGATTATGCCATAGTCTATGTGCTCTTAACATATGAAACGAAAACAAATAAAAATATAGTAGCGTATTTTAGCACCACATGTCAAATTATCCCAACCACCCTTTTTTATGTATGCAGGAATCGATCTCGTCTATAATCCTCACCACAACTTGCGCCGAGCTGGTGGCGTCGAAGTTCAAGGCGCGAAGGTTAACACCGTGCAGCGGAGGCCCACACCTCATGCCCCAATCATAGAAGAGCATCGCTTTGTCGCTTACATGGACAGCGAAATCGCCCGTCGAGATCGCGAGAACGATTTGCGGGAATATGCCGACGTGTGCAACTGCATCAGTGGACACTTGCAGGCATTGAGTGCAGAAACTAACAGCCATTCTCATTGCACGTCAATGCGTTCAATGAATTTGCCAGAAGAACTGATAAACCGCTATGCCGAGAACATTGCACCCAACCAAAGTCTACTCCAGCTACTTGTTAAAACCCAGAAACAAGCGCTTGATGCGGCAACACTGGCCTCAACACTGCAATCGGCACTACCATCAACCACCAATGTCCTGAATGAAGATATCTTGAACACTGCCCTCCTAGAGGAGGAGCCCTTAAGGGATGTCATTGACGTAGTTGTTGAAAACACAAGCTCCACTAAGCTATCCGTACTCGAGATCGCGAGTGACAAGAGTGTGGCAGCCATTGGTACCCGAGTATCAGCGCTGCTATCCACATATAATGTGCGCCTCAAGACAGAAAACGCTATGACAGGCGTGAACTCGGTCAGCGTTGCGTCGCAACAAGGACCCGAAGGCAAGCATGCAGTTTCAGAGGGAAATTCTTCGGTCTCGGAAGAAAAACAACCCGGGGCTGACTTAGTGGTAGCTTTCTGTGGTATGCTGAATTCCTTTGGTGATCTCAATGATCTGGCGGGAACGATGGCTTCGCAGTGCAAGGAACACGGGTTTGTTCTCCTATGTCATCGCACAAAGCTAACTGCAGCTGAGGCTTGGTTGTCTGAAATGAGTGGGCTCCCATTTGAAGTTTACTCTGTGGAAGCATTGACTGCAGCATTTACTGGCCATGGATTTCGGATGGTTGCTCTGAAGTCGAACAACTTATCAACACTGCTACTGTTCAGGAAAGTTGCAGTGGCTGTCGATGTCACCAAGCATACAATTATCAGTGTGCGAAATAGGCAGTTTGATTGGCTTGAGGTTTTGAAGCAAAAATCTCTCGAATACGACACCAAGCAATCAGAAGAAAATATATGGCTACTCGCTGAAAACTCTGGCTTGAGTGGCATCCTGGGTTTAACCAACTGCCTTCGAAAGGAAAACATTGGTGGCCGCATTCGGTATGTATGAACCTCACTCTGCATTTTTTTTACAGAAATGCGAAGTGCGCAAAAATATATAGCTATCAGGCGATGTATCTGCAAATATTCCCAGTAAAAGCAGGAGTTCAATATAATTGCAGCTTCATTACTGTGTAGTTCCTGACAAACTTTTACGGATATGTAAACAAAGTATCAAGGTACTCCAGTAAAAAAAAAATTGTCATTATCAAAGAGTAAAAGTGCATTGCTGTAGTCTTTTCGAAATTCTAACACACTGATGCCTGTACAATTTATGTGACAATGGGAACGCAACATTTAGGTAGCCAGCCTATGCGCATAAGCTAGTACTAGTAATTGCTAGGAATTTCCGAATATTCGAAAATGTTAAGTAAGCAATACAACAGGGCTGTATGTTTTAACAAATGCTGTCTGTGTGTCTGTCTGTCTGTCTATCTATCTATCTATCTATCTATCTTTCTATCTAATCTATCCAGCCGCGTACGACGTTTAGCTCTCCTGGCCGTTTTGATAATGATCTCGATACCAAACTTGGTATGGCATAATGTGAGTGTATGAAGAACATACTTGACTAGTCAAAAAATGAATTGCATGATATGTATCGAATGAATGTCATGATTTACATATTATGGTCCTGCAGCTCTTGCAGTGGTTTCGTTTACATGGCATGTTGCCAAACTGGTATGTTATGGTATGACTGTATGTCGAACACAAGCGACAGACCCTAACATGAAAATCATGACATGCGTGTCATGTAGCCACATGACAACATGCCAAGCTCAAGATGGGCTCGCGGGCGTTTCGCTAGCTTCTCATATACTAAATTTATATTGCGGTACGTGAATGGATGGCGAAGATATGTGACTGGTGCAAACATAAGAATAATGAGATGCCTGCCATGTAACAACATAATTACATGCCACGCTCATGATGCGCTGGCGGCCATTTCACTAGCTTCAGTGATACAAAATTTGGTATTACGGAACGTGAATGGATGACAAAGGTATGATACTGGTGCGAACAAGATAATCATAAGATGCGTGTCATTAACAACATGACTACATGCTACGCTCATGATGCACTCGCGGCCGTTTCGCTAGATTCACATGTAGCAAACTCGGTATTACGCGACGCGAATGGACGACATAGGTAAATGACACATCCAAACACGATAATCACGACATTCATGTCATGTAGCAACATGACTACAAGCTGCGGTCATGATGCACTGGCGGTCGTTTCGGTTGCTTAAGTTATTCCAAATTTGGTATTATGGTACGTGAATGGATGGCGAAGGTATGTGACTGGTGCAAACATGATAATCATAAGATACGTGTCATGTGATAATATGACTACACGCCACAGTCAAGGCGCCAATACATTTCGACGTGACGCGGTGCGTGTGCTCACCGGCGCTCATTTCGTCGCATGACGTCGACATTGCCACGCCAGGCACCGGTCCTGCCATATACTCGCAGGCACGCGCCGCGCTGCGTTGCTTTTACGCATGCACGTTTCAGTGCGTCCAGCGTCCCTCCGTCACGAAAAGAGGGAGATGCAGTTGTCTGGGTAACGCATCGGCGCGAAATGCAGCATGTAGAATTTCGCGCCGGTTACCGTCGTGCCACCTCGACGGACGCTGGCCGTGCCTCGCGTCAGACTATAGAGAGCTCGCGTTTTGCTAACGTAGCGTCGCTGTGCCCAGCGAGCGCACGTGTCAGCGCTACATAGGAGTATATTGGGCCTTCTATGATGCGCTCACGGCCATTTTGCTAGCTCCAGATATACCAAATTTGGCGTTATGTGTCGTCAATGGATGACGAAATATATAATTGGTGCAAACATGATAATCCTGACACGCGTGTCATGCAAGAACATGACAGCAAAACACGCTCATAATGTGCTCTCGGCCATTTCGCTAGGTCCACATATAGTCTATATGAAATCACAGGACGAGAATAGATGACGAAGATAAACGACACATACAAATATGATAATCACTAAACAAAAGTCATGTACGCCATTACCTCCACCTCGTAACGTTGTGCTGATTTTAAAGTTACATATCAACATTTCTCATTCGTGCTTCGCATATCATTGATTCCCACTGTAAGGGGGATCTGCCAATTTTTTAACGTTACCCTAAATCTAAGCGCACGAGTCTGAAGCATTTTCGCCTTCATCTAAAACGTGGCCACCGCGGCCAGGATTCAATTCCATGACCTGCGAATCAACCGACGAGTGCCTTAGACACTAGGCCAGAGGGGCGTGTTGATAATGGAATGTGTTACACGACTCCCACTGTACACTCAGCGTACTTGTTTCGGGGGTAACTGCATGAGACCTAAACACACAAGGCGTACCTTTATTATCCACTCTTTTGTTTGGGATTTCCCGTTATTTTGGTGTTCTGAAAACAGCATCAACGCCGTAGTGGGAGCTAATATTTCTTGAGTCATGTGTCCAAGTTCAAGCATATAGTCAGTGACTGAGAATTTTTTTCTCGCATGAGCTTTGGGTTTTTCGGCTGCAAGTCCTTAAAAATGATTAGTTCGCACAAACAGCCGCAAATATTCTAGCTGGGAACCAAGCTTCATGTAGTTCCCTCTCTTCCTTGCGTAGGTCTTTTTTTTTGTGCACGGCTTCAAATGTGAATAGGCACCAACTAACCCTACTCGACATTTTGTGACCTGAAATCATTTCAGCTATATACCTCTGAGTATCTTGGTTCTTGACAAATCCTGTTATGCGTATAACTTGAAAACGGAAGCGCGCACGTCATTCATTGCTTCACCGGTTGCGTCATGAGAGCGACGTCGATGACGGCTATATGAGATGCGGCTGAGTCATTCAGAGCTGCATTGATGACTATAGCTCTGTCGCACTATACGAACTTTGTTCTCATATTGCTAGGCTGCAATGCGGAGAATCATTTACGGCATTTCCATAAAACGACGTTCCAATTGTTACAAAAGCCTGAAGTGGGATAACTTACTCGTTGCATTTTTTTCCAGCTGTGTATTTGACGCAAGCTTGGCAGGTTTCAACAGCGTAGCCAACTTCAGTCCCACCAATCCAGCGTTTAAGGACATAATAGAAAAAGACCTGGTCATGAACGTTTACCGGAACGGCCAGTGGGGATCCTACCGGCACCGCGCCGTCAGTGAGTTGTTAGAATCCACTTTTTCATCTGTTTCTTTGTATTTTGCAGGACGTGTTTGTAACTTTGGCTGTTAATATATGCGCTCTGAGTTGCACCGTACGGCTTAAGAAACGTTTGTATTTCGTCTGCATACATATATATGCCCAGGTTGATTTGTTTAGCCATTTATTATAACAGCTATAAGGAACTGCTTGAAATGAGCAGAGCGATTGCGTGTGAGGCCCTCAAAAGCCCCTTCTTCCCGTCTGCTATGCCAAACTCGCCAGTCTCAAGCTTGCTAACATGAGTGGAAAAATTCAATAAATCGTTGCAATATGATGCCGAGTGTGTTTTCTAATATTTAGCAATATTATCAGCTAACTACAATCTCTAACTAGTGACTTTGATTCGCAATATTGTATAGCGCCCCTTGAAGGCAAAGCAAAAAGCAAGGTGGAATCTTTTTATTTTAAAGTTTTAGTCGGTGAAGTTGCTTTGTTTTCAACTTAAACATTGCTTCACACCTCAGGGACTTTGATGGGTGAATGTCGATTTGTGGGGTTTAACGTCCCAAAACCACTTCTGATTATGAGAGACGCCGTAGTGGAGGGCTCCGGTAATTTTGACCACCTGGGGTTCTTTAACGTGCACCCAAATCTGAGTACACGGGCCTACAACATTTCCGCCTCCATCGGAAATGCAGCCGCCACAGCCGGGAATCGAACCCGCGACCTGCGGGTCAGCAGCCGAGTACCTTAGCCACTAGACCACCACGGCGGGGCGAATGTCGAGAAAGACAGCACACACGTTCGCTTGAGTGGTACCATGCACATCAGTAGTTGAGACAAGCATAGTATGTACTAGACAAGCATAGTAGTGTATACTTTTTAATGAAATTAATTGCATCGAGGACCAACTTGCGTTAAACTCGGCGTTAGAAAACGTTGCTTCTTGGAGCAAAACTACAAACATGCAATTAAACCATGACAAAACAGTTTACCTTCGAATGACTAGAAAGAAACACCCCCTTGAATTCTCTTATTGTACTTGTGACCAACCGCTTAAGCAAGTAGATGAACACAAATATCTTGGCGTAACATTAACCAGTACTTTAAGTTGGAACTCTCACATAACTAACATATGCGCTGCCGCTTTCCGTAAACTTTGTTTATTACGACACAAACTCAAAACCGCTCCCTCAGAGGTTAAATACTTAGCATATACTTCTATAATTAGACCTAAACTTGAATATGCCTGCGTTATTTGGGATCCTCACACTAAAACCAATATCGAATGCCTCGAAAGAATTCAAAGAAGGGCCGTCCGCTTTATTTATGGTATGTACGGTCCAACAGACTCCGTTTCTGCCCAGATGGAAACACATGGTATCCCAACATTAGAATCACGACGTAAATCATTTAGGCTAAAATTACTGTACCAAATAGTTAACCGGAAGCTCTTATTTGATCACAGCCTCTACATTAGTCGCCTGGAAACACGGCGTGGTCGTCATTCACACTCCCTTGCCTTAACTCCGTATTTCTGCAAAACTAATCTCTTCAAATTTTCGTTTTTCCCGCGCACAATCTGTGAGTGGAACAATTTACCGTTTGCCGCCCTGCTGTCGACAGATTCTATTGACGCACATGTTTTCCTGAGGATGTAAAAATGTTCTGCAGTTTTTTTTTTCTCTTACTTCAGTGCCATGTTGTTTCCCTTTGTTTCCCTTTGCGATTCACGCGATCCCACTTAAATCATCGCTGTTACGATAAGTTTGGTTGCATTGTTGTTGTATGTGTGTGATGATTGAATTATTGTACGCTGTGTGATGTTTGGCTTGTTTGCCTTACTGCCTGTACCATTCCTGCTTGGGCTCCATGCCTGCAGTATCTTGTAAATAAATAAATAAATAAATAAAGGCCACCTATACCTTTGATTTCGGCCGCTTGAATGAATTCATGCCTTATAAATTGCTGGTTCGATCAACAGTTCTAATAGGACAGGTGAACAAACGTTTGCGCACATTTTACCAGTGCACCACTGCCATGATGACACGGAACAAACATTTACATAGGGAGCGAAGATGCCTACTGGCGGCTTGGAGCAAAGAGACACGCAAGGGACATCGGGGCTAAAATTAGTTTGCTTTCCTTCTGTGCGACCTCACGACAAGTTACAAGTATAAATAGTTTTCTAAAGCAGTTTCAAGGCTGACATTCCCGCGCAAAACTATTTGTAATATACAGATTTCGTTCTTGAATACATTTTTTGCGATAAAAATGTATTTCACCCAGGATGACCATCCTTCAGAGACGTAACAGGAAGGAAATGTGGCCACTGCTACCATGGTTGCACAAATGTTTGTTCTCGTACTGCATTTGTTAGATGAGTATTCTTGCGATAAACTTACTGTCTTATCTACTCATAATATTTCAACATTCTGCAGGCGGCAAGGCAAAGACGACCACACAGTTCGCGTACCTCCAAGTCGAAACGCGCGGAGACCTGTCAAGTATCCAGTGGTACGAGTCGCCAACGGGCTATCTCTCCCCTCCTGATGTAATTGGCAGAGAAGATCTGTACGTGGACGTTTACTACGGTGCTATCAACTTCCGGGATGTCATGCTTGCCACTGGGAAAGTGAACTTGGACACTGCACGAGGTGAGTATGTTTTTCGCTTGTTTTCCTAACCCGAGTATTCAACGCTACAGCGAACATACCTAGCTTCATTTAATGGATCCCCACAGGGACCGCGTTCTCGTAGATAAGACTACTCATAATATAAGAGATGCGTTTTAAAGCGAAAGCTTTAGATTGTTGAGCACACGCAATAGTTTACCGCCGGTGTCAGTGCCGCCAGCAAGAGTGATGCAAAAATCATGGTAACGAGATGAGGTCACCTTATCACGTCATCACGACGCCTGTAGTCATATGACATCATCAATTTATGCCAGATTCAGAAACGGTAGGCTGATTACAGAGGCTGTCACAGATCAAGAAAAGTGTTTCCCTGTACCCTCAGCATTTGTTCAGGAGCACAAAACTTTTGGTGGTGGCACCGGCCCTCCCGGTAGGTGTGGACCAAGTTTTAGCGTCCAAGCTGATGAGTACAATATTCCTATCCTCCCAAGAAGAAAGCCAGAAAGCCTGGACGCTAACATGCTCCGCCCCTAAATGCCCTTCATGTTTGTGCGCTGATGAGGGCGATTCACTGTTCACGTGTGAACACAGCTGTCATGTCACAGGAAGTCTAACTAGCGAAATACAAGCAGCAGCTCTGTCATTACTTGTCAGTTGCACGTTATTCACGCAAGTAACGATTAGTGAATTGTCATCCAGCAACTCCGACAGAAATTTCTGCTGTTTCGCTGCATGCAGGAAGCAGTACACACACAGTACACAACGCAGTACTCTGTACAATAACGCAGTACAATAGCTTTTATCGCGGTGAAGCTAGCCTGCGCATGGCGGCGGAAGAAATCTTTAAATTCATAGCAAAATATTTTAAACATGTTGGTTGGCTGCAGTACGTGGAGTGCGTTGATGGTGCATTAGAATAAATAGAATAAAAAGCCCCTTTTGGGTAACCTTAAGGCATTGTCAGTGCTCCTTTAGGCGTTATTCGTACGAGGGCAGATGCACTACACTTCCAATCTGTTCTTATCTACATCACTGTAACATGCAATGTTATATAGAGACATAATGCATAAAAAACTAATAAAGCCTAAGTTAAATGACAGAAATGACCACTCGCAGCTGCTAGCCTATTTATACGTTTAGTTGTTGATTAGTCTTGCAGGTACGGCTTTGCCTTGGCCCATTGGCTAGTGTGGATATTGTGAAGAATACATACGAGGCTATGGGAATATTAGCAGGTGCTACAATCTACAGTCACTCGGACCCACAGCGAGTTGTTTTGCACCCATCCTAATTTATATGTAGCAAGGGCAAACAAATGGAATTTCGTCGCTTGCATAACCTTTGAGATCGATTCCCGTCAACATTCGTGCATCTTCTACAAAATAATAGAAGCAAATCTTCACAACTAAAACATAACATAACCATAATTAGCAAGCAAAGCAGCGCATGGGCTGGCTTAAACTTCTGTTAATTACGGGCACTTTGCTCTATGTTAACGCATTCTTGCAAGTGGAGCACCATATGAATTCACTTTAGTTTCTGTTGCTGTTACTCGTCCCGAAATTTTTTCGGAGCACGCCACGCCAAGGAAGGGCACGTGTGTTCATCGTGCGTCTGCCGAATCTTGTTCCCCGACACCACCACGTAAACGGTAAAAGAATTTAAGGAGGAGAGGCCACAGACACTTACAGAGGTATATCCACAGACCCAAACGCACTGGGACGTGCCAGAGCGTCCTGACCGAAACGTCTTACTCTACCCCTTCCATAGGCCGGAACGCGCTAGCACGTGTGTCCGTTCTGGGAATGCTTGAGCCAGCTGTTGGGTATGCGCACAAGGGGTGACCAGGCACGCTGGATTGAGCTCGGTCGTAAGCTGCTTCGCATCTAATAACTTCAAAGGTATTTTACATGAATTGTTAAGCTTGAGTGCGTGATCGACACCCGGACGCTAGTGACGACCTCAAAGTGACCCCATTGTGAAACCTTATACTTTACTCATGTCATCACGCTGCAGTCAGTACAGCAAGCGATGATGACGTTTTAGCCTTCACTTTAATTTGGCCGTGCTTGTTCTAGCCGACTATATTTAAGCAACTTTTCTCGAGTGAATGACCATGGCCCCACAAGATGAAAATTTTGTTTTCAATGACAATGTTTCCGGGTTTCCTGTTTGAAATGACTTCTTGATGCCCGCCGTACGGAAGTGCGGCAGAGTTCTATGTGCTGATGTGAATGAGCTTTGCATTCAGTAGGTGGTGAAAGCCACACCCAGTGGCTTGTTGTTTTTGGAGCTCTCTAAACACGAAACTGAGAATGGTTGTTTACAAGAAACTTGTATTGAAGTATCTGTCGCTAGCTGTAGGAAACTATTCACCGGGTTATCCTTAAAGGACACTAAAGTGAAATAACCATTTAGGTCGCAGTGAAAGCTCAATACCAAGCGCATTTTCAACAGTAATCTTTGGCCCAGTTGGCACAGTTGGAGACTATTAACCGTGATGCTATGCGCACAATAACAGCGTTACCTCGCATCACTCCCATACCAACTTCACAGGACCACGCCCAGCTTACCACGATTGCAGAGCTGGTTACGCAAAGAGAAAAAGCTCGTGAAATCAAAAGGCAACTTGTACCGGTTTTTGCTGCGTTGCATGCTCACTTTCAACGTGGCCTTCGCATTGACAACTAGCCCGAGTCTATGCCTCCCTAGGAATTCCCTACCATCACATCTAATAAAAAAGAAAGTTATGGCACTCCGATACATCATCTACAATTGGCGAACACTCCATCATCGAGGCCCCATGCGCTAATACCTGCAAATCTATACAGATGCTGCTATCCTACAAGACGGCGGAAGGACATCATTCCCGAGCACTACGCATACTTTTGTCAGAGGCCACCAGCGTTGTTTATCTACGGAAGCCACTCCTCTTGTGATGGAGCTACAAGCCATCTACAACGCAATCCAGGATGCTACCTCCAAGGTGCCCACAATTAAGCAGATTGACGTATACACAGATCCTTAGGAGTTATTAAGGAGCTCAAGAAAGTACACATGGCGATGGAGATCTGCGAGGCGATTCATAAGCTGAGCCATAATACGGCTACTTGCGTAAAAGTACATTGGATTCAAGTCCTTGCTGCGAACCCACACAACATTGCTGCTGACCAGCAGGCGCGCTGCCCTCCAGACATAGACCTTCCAACCAGTCCCCTTCCACCTCAGCCTCTAAACTTACTCCATACCCGTAAAAATGTTCTCTGGCAGAATACACGTGCTCTCATTCCACCGTGTGTCTGCTCTCTCCCCCCTCTGGGAGACTCGCTCGCAGGATTTCATGCCGACCGGTTGTGCCCTCGCGATTTCCGACGTCAGCGTATCTCTGGCCGACTGGGCTGGCCTTACGACATCTCCTGACGCCGATCTCCGACGACAGCGCAGCCCTGAGCTACTGGACTTGCCCTACGCCATCTACTGACGCTGACAAGAGCTCTCGCAACTGGTGCCCCGTCCTCGGACTCAAGTGACCGTGTTTCTATCTTTCATATCCCTCCTATCCCCTCGATATGTCCTCGCTCACTGGCTTAGTGCATCTCTCTTTATCTCGCTCTACACCCTTATTCCTGTACTTTTAATCCCTTCTCACCCCCATCCCTTGTGAGCTACTGTTGAGGTGTCGCACCCTGATGCAGACAGTTACGGGGCTCACTGTCCTCTTTTTTTCCCTCTTATATCCTAACATCTCCCCCCTCCCCTTACTAGGGCGGAGGAAGTTGTGCTTAGGAGGCTTCGGGCAGGGTTGGCCCTTACACCGGCCGTTATATCGTCATGAAACTGGTCACATTTACGAGTTGGTGATACGTGTCCGTATTGTCCTACTCCGGCGATGCAAGCAGATACATACCACCTTTTATGGACATGTACAGGGTTGCAGCCAGAACGCCCCCGTCACCTCACTCAAGTCGGCCTTCGCAACAGCGATACAGCCAGTTACAACCGCTGCATACATGAAAACTTATTCCACAAGACACTACTCCACTTCATACACAACACCGGCCTAACAGCACACATTTAACACAATTTTATGCCTTAAAGGCAAGTCTTTGTCGCAATAAAAAAGAGAACGTCTAAAATGACATTATTGGCAGCAGCAGCAGTGCCTTAGTTGCTGAGAGTTAAGGCAAATACACAAGAATACATGCGCAAAAGTATGAAATTTTCAAAATGGTGCCGATGATGTCAAACAAACCGCCTGCAAATATACACTAGTGGTCAATCTAGCTGCACTAAAAGAATCTTCCATGCATAAAGAGACGCAATAAAATGCTGCTTGTTCGTTTCTGTTTCATTCATAGAAAATAACAACCGGCGGACGTTATATGAGAAATGGCGCATGGTTCCAAAATTCAATTTTCTTGTGGGTACACTGGACCCGTCGTGTCATATAGTGGGGCGCAGTGGAAAAAAAACGTGTGCCATTTCGTAATTATTAGCAAGAAATTGATAAATGGCCGTTGTTGCTGCTGTGACTCTCACTACTTTCGTTCTGTCTACTAGTTTCGGTGACCACGCAGTAAAGCCGGGCAACGCTACGCACGGCAACAGCGATGTCAGTCAATCCGCTTCTTGAGGCGGGTAATTTGGAGTGCGCTAACCCGATGCGCGTCCCTAAAGCGTAATTTTACTACAGAATAAGCCCTTCCTTGGCACGAATGTAACACTAGGAGGCTTCTGGATCACTATTTCAACAATCAACGTCGACTTGGTGGGTGTTCTTGGTGTTCCTTTAACAGACCCCTATGAACATATTTGAACGCTTATGATTTACATGAATACATGAAATACATGAACGCTCATCTATTTTCTTTTATCACTGCGCTTTAGGTATCCCTCATGACGTCTGAGATATATGATGTGAGAACTTTGATTGGCGCTCCACTTCACGAGAATCGCGTGCTCACGTGTGAGAGACTACCTAAAAGCTTCCGCTACTTCACCACATGCGTCAACAGAACCCAATGGAATCAGCTGGGGACAATATCAACCCACTGCGTGTGGATTTTGTTTCTTCATTCCAGGCGTGTCGCCGGCAAGATTTCGCGCAGGTGCCATGCCCGGGACAATTAAAGGTGTGATGTGTTAGTTTCATGTGAGCTGCCTGATAGTGGCTGCCCTACGTTTCTCAAAAGTTTGCAGCGGTTACTTTAACCATTGGCGGTTCTGCTTTGGCTTTCCTGAATTACCAGTGTTAAGCAGGTTGCCGAAATACACTTAAAACTATTATTTTGGCAACTTTCAAAAGCACGGTATTTACTGTTTGTTTCTCTTAACTATACAGTCACTCGGTTACGTATCATTGTCAGTGAAAAAAACGGGACAAAGACGTCTTCTGATTCGCCGTTGTCAAATGTTTTCAATGCATGTGTAAGTATAGCATGCGTACTACAATGCCGACTTAAGTTATTTGGCAACAACTTATTTAAAAGTTTCTGCAAGTAACGAACTTTTTAAAAGCTTTTAGTTAGGAAATGCGCGCGCTACATTGAAAATATTCAACAGAATCATTATTCAGGCCTCAAACTTATTACCAGGCAGGGGACTTTGGTTCTAGCCCGTCTGGCTTTCCTACAAAATATTGTTTTGCAACTACTACTATACAAACACTGCTACTGCTTCTGCAGATGATGGGGATGATCGTTATGATGACGATGGTCATGATGGTGGTGGCCGTGATCATGAAAAGACTCAATACCCTATACACACAACGTTGTTGCTGCATCTGAGATGAAACTGGCTCGTGTGTTGAATATTCACCCAACATAATTCGCGCATGTCCTGCCACTTTGAAATTACACACGAGTACATGGGGCTCAGTTTGTTCATTTTCAATATCGCTAACCCCATGATTAGGGGAAATAAACAATATCACGTTTCTCTGGTAATTGGAGCCCAAAAAGCAGCGCGTGGTAAAGCCCAGAATAAGAGATTAGAGGTGCGCCCCAATTTAAGCTTTTCGTGTGCTTGGTATTTTCTTGAACTGTATGAAAATATTCGGGCTTTTACGTTCAATAGCCACCACATATTCATGAGAGACACAGTAGTCTAGCGCTTCAAAAATTTTGACCATCTGGTGTTAATTGGCACTGACACCACACAGTACCATTTCGCCTCTACCGAACGGCAGCCACCACGGCCGGGATAGAATCCCTGACCTTCGAGTTAGCAGCCGAAGACTGTTCCACCGAAAGGCACTCAGTTTCTTCCAGGGCTGAGTGCTTCTCTAGCATACAGATATTGTGGAAAAACTGAGAACTTAACCTGGTAGCCTCTATGTGTTCATGTTAAATACAAATTTTTTTCTGCCAAAATTCTACCGCAGGTGACAATGTCAGTGCGGAGGCCTTCCTCGGCATGGAGTATTCAGGGCGTGACTGGAACGGACGGCGTGTCATGGGAGGTATCACGGGCCGGTCGATAGGAACTTTCGTCGTTGGCGACCCGGACATAACGTGGGAAATTCCCGAAGCCTGGACCATGGAAGAGGCTGCCACGGTACCGGTGGCATACTCGACCGCCTACTACGCACTGATCGTACGTGGAGCTATGAAGCCGGGAGAATCGATCCTAATACACAGTGGCAGCGGAGGCGTTGGACAGGCTGCAATCGCTATTGCTCTTTCCATGGGCTGCACCGTGTTTACCACTGTAGGTGAGTGGAACTACGAGTATAAGTTAGACGTGCTAGATAACTCATAAACTTTCGGATTTCCTCACACACGCACACAAACAGAATACTTCCTCGGTTTGGCAATGGTTCCGCCATGTCATATCCTTGAAAATATAAACGGGTTTTACTTGATTCTTGTTCACGGTGTTTTAAAAATGTTACTGTTAGTTTTGGGTGAGAAAAGTGTGATACGTAGCATTTGATGAACTGTCTACACTCCAAGAATAAATTCTTTTAATTCTTTGAATGTATTTATATAGGCAGCCACCTAAACACTATTTGGTGCTAGTCACACTCTATTTTGTGAGTTATGTGAGTCACAAAGGAGTATATACAAGATAGGTCAGCACTATACATGAAAGAACTCACACATACTTTTTTTACTGTGGTCAGCTCCTTAACTATGACGCAAGTCGCAGAGATCTTGAAACTTGGTAGGTCTAAAGTTTAGCATGTTTTTAAATAATTTTTTTCTAGTCTCTACGTAGAGAGAATGGCACATGAGACAGCTATTCTAAACGTAAGTCATAATCTTATTTAGCATGCATTCATATGCAAGCTCTTGAGTTACCACAGTACACCGAGATATTGTCTCTTCTCGAGTCACCGTCTACTTCCCACGTGAGCCCACAAGAGTGTGCCTACACAGTAAACATGACGCTGAATTACGAATCGTAACCGAAGTTCCTCGAAAGCACAAAGTTTCTCCAACAGACTCAACATTATCTGCGTAAAACGGCCAGCATCAACCAGGGTGTGGTGCGGAAGAATCAGTTGGCAGGTTTGTGTTAAACGTGCTGTAATTTCTTTGTCCTTTCCCTCTTCGGCAAAAAAACGAAGCTTTTTGCATTACACTAGTTTGCCTATGATGACACTTTTTTCCGAGACGTTAAAATGTATGCATGACGCATACGCAAGTTAATGACTACTGTTGAATCTACCGCGGGAAAGTGGTAGCGCGAAACGCCATGCAGGACGCAAGACGCACGAAGAAGCGAGTGCAGGGTGGGGCTGCGAGTGAGCACATAATAGAGAGAAGAACGAAGTGTTAAACCAGGGCAACGCAGGTATTGACCTCCTCTCTGTCTCAACATATTGGTGCCGAAAACACAAAAAGGCCGAGATCCTCCGCACCGGTATGTTCCCAGGATGGAAAAGCTACGCATACTTAGCGATACCACCACCCGACTCCTGTCCGAGGCCTACCAGATCCTTCTGAAAGGCAGTGTACCGTCTTTGGCCGACTTGCAGGAGCTTGTCGAGGAAGGAGAGACGAGACGGTGGCGACGAGCCCGTGCCGAGGTCACAGCTTTATTCGGGACGCAGGCGTAGGCCAAGTCACCGCTGCAGAGTCCAGCCAAGCCAGAAGCTCGGCCGTTTTGAAATTCCTCGTGGCTCGCACCACACGAGCCACGCGGCTAGCCTCTTTAAGGGGCGAAGCTCCTTAAAGTGGCACCTGTACGTCCCTCGTAGACGTAGTAGTAGTAGTAGTGTGTAACGAGTCTTACATTTTGGCCTCCAAGGTGGTGCCGGTGAGAGATTTCTTCTGTGCGTTGTTGAACAGTAAAAAATTCGCAGCGTGCGCGTTAACTAAAAGCCGAATTCTCCTGTCTCTCATTCCCCCTTAGCAGCCATTGGCATGCACATTGAGCACTATCTGACAAGAAAGGGTTGCTGCGTTATACTCGCTGGGCATAACCTCCTTGGTTTTAGAAAGGTTTAGCGAGCGTTGGGCGACAGTGCCATGAATACAGTGAACTAGTATATACCATGAACTCGAGGTGGTTAAAGGTGTGAAGTAGACACAAAGCACAAGCCGTAAGAAAGTGTGCGTGTGCGATCTCTCGTTTAGTCCTTGGAATGTCCGCTGGATGGCGGTGCATATGCGAAATATATTCGTTCAGTTCAGTTCAGGCGTTAAGTTCGGGCTGTCAAGGTGGCTGGACATGTTTTTTGAGCGCTCCGGATCGACTACGCAGATAAGTGTTTTTGCATGTTTTGAGCTTGTATTTATAATTATAAGGCAGCGGTTGAAATCTTCGTAGCGCTTATTTTATGGTACGGCTTTTACGGAAGCCAGTCACCAGGTATTTACTAGTTAGTGCGGGTGTGTGTGTGTTTGAATTTTTGTTGTTTTTTTTCTTTTGCCACCCCAAGGGGAGGTGCGCGTACATTGAACACGAAAATTTTTGCAGTAGAGCTTAGACTTTTTTTTCGTAGTGCAGGGCTCGAGTTTAGTAATTACCGAGTATAGGGACAACTGGTGTCAGAAAGGCATGATTAAAAAGACTGTAAAGTGTTCAGGATGTGGAGTGGGTTTGAAAGTTGACCCAAGCGTAGAAGCGGATGAAGAAGAGGCTGACGCGAAGTGTAGGCAATGTGAGGTCGGGGAAAAAATGGAGAAAATGATGGTTGCCCAGAGTTAACTGCAGATGAGAATCGCCGAGCTCGAGACTGCGTTGGCGACGGAGCAAGAGAAAATGAGGACAATGGGAGAAAGACTGAAGTCCGCCGAGGAAGCGCTAGCGAAGCTGAACAAAGAAACGACCTACCGAGAGAACAGTAGAGAACCGGCAACCAGAACGGTGGAGAAGGAAGAGCAAGCAAGTTTGGAAAAAACAGGTTTAGCCGGTTCAACTGTCGCAAGGCCCAGCTTCAGCGAGGTAGTGGTGGGGCTGGGAGGGGACAAAGCAGCCGGCGTCACAGGTGCAAGTAGCCCTCAGGTGCAGGACACTTCAGCTGAAAAGTCACAGCATGTGATAATCGCCGGGGACTCGAATTTAAATCGATGCACAGAAGCCATCAAAGAGAGGGTAAGAGGTGACAAGAGGGTTGCAGTAGGGGCGTTCCCAGGACGCAAGCTGGAAGCAATCATGAGGCAAGCGAGTGCAAAGCTCAAAACGACAGCTGATAGACGAAACCTCGTGATAATTTCAGGCGGTTTAAACGATGTCCTAAATGAAGATGCAGCAGGACTAGCAGCCACACTGGCGAAAGGCGTCGATGACATGCGCGCCACTTCTCCTAAGGTACAGGTAATGATATGCACGATACCGGAGGTACCGGTGCGTGATAGCAACCTGCAAAGAGCGGTGGTCAACGCAAACCAAGAGATATGGCGGATGAGTCGAGAGAAAGGCTTTGAGGTGGTGGAAATAAACAGTGAGGTGCATAGGTGAGGGGGGGGGGGTTTCAACGAGACAGAATTCACTTCGATGGGCGGCTAGATCATGAGGTGGGTTGGCGACTTGCAGGACGCGCAGTAGCTTTTTTTTTGGGGGGGGGGGGCAAGCGAGCCCTTCGGGGTGCAGGATAGCTAGTAACCAGGAAAACAACCAGGGAGACTCTTCGACAGGTGGTATGGACAGATACGATTCCAAAGTGGCGCCAATATCTAAGATAGGTAGAGTCCGGGGCATAAATAGACGTAGCCACGAGCGCCGAGCCAATTCAGACATAGGGTATATTAACATGCAGAGTGGTAGGATCAGGCTTAAGTGGGAAGAGATAGAAGAACAGCTAAGGGAAGAGAGGCGGATGGTATACGGGTTTGTAGAAACACATCTCAGGGACATGGAACAACCTCCGAACAATCCGGACTACGCGTGGGAATATTGTAATAGAACAGAAGGCAGCAGAAAAGGGGGTGGTATTGGGGCATTCATTCATAAAAGTACAGACTGGCAAAGGGTCAAGCAGGAGTGCAAGGAACATTTATGGCTAAAAGGGAAAGTGGCAGGTCAAATGACACTCCTTGGTTTCGTGTACTTGTGGACAGGAGCAAAGGCCAGGCAGGAAAACTAGGCAATGGTAGAGTGTATATCAAAGGACATTCAGGAGTTACGAAGAGAGTGCGAGATAATTATACTAGGAGACATGAATGCGCACATAGACGATATAGATGGGTATACTGACCCGACAGGCAAAATGATCATGGATCTGTGTGAAAGGCTTGATTTGATCATTTGCAACAGTACCGAGAAGTGTGAAGGGCAAATAACATGGGAGGTAGGAAGGCTTCAGTCGACAATAGATTATGCACTGTTGTCACATAGGATGTATGATAAGCTCAGGGGAATGCACATAGATGAAGGTGGCTCCAGAAGTCTGGGTAGCGATCACAAACGTATCAAGCTAAGTTTTGGAAGAGCAGTGAAATTGGGAAGGAGACAAGATGGGCAACTACAGGAAAATTTTTATCCAGAAAGGCAAATTGAAATAGCCACCAAACAAATTGAGAAAGTAATCACGGAGGATAATAAGACAGTGTGGACATAAACTAATCTAATTAGACTCTTTGGGCTAGAGCTTGCTAAGACGCGTGACAAGTCACCCCGGAAAAGAAGACACAAACTCAAAAGTTGGTGGGATGAGGAAGTTAAGAGATCCATAGCAAAACGTTAGGAAGCATCTAGGGAACACAGACATGCTAAGCAGCGGGGTGAACCGAATATGATTTTGAAAGAAAATGGGCAACCTTTCTAAGCTGTAGAAGGGATGCATCCCTTCTGATCGATGAAAAGATTAGAAGGAAGGGAGCTCAGTGGCTGGCAGAAGTACATAGGAAAGATAGAAAGGCAGCTGCAAAATTTTGGAACCAGCTAAACTCCCTAAGAAATGAGACGAGCCTCGAGCAGAGTTTTATAACTACAGCCCAAGGTGCTAGGCTAGAAGGGGACGAAGCTATTGAATATATAAGAACAAGTGTGACAGAAAATTTTCAACAAAGAAGTACTTTATGCACCACAATAGACAAGGACGAATCAAGTGGTGCAATGGCTCCATTTTCACAACAAGAGTGGGAAAGGGCTGAGAAAAGGGTTCCTAGTAGTACATCGACAGGCCCAGATGGCATTCCAATTAGGCGGATAAAGACATTAGGTCCGAAGTCTAAGCAGGCTTTGAGAGAGGCAGTGAGCACAATAATAATCTATGGAGAAGTTCCCGATGGATGGAAACTTAGCAGGATGAGCATGATCTATAAAGGAAAGGGGGACGAAGGTGACATAAACAACTACCGTCCTATAACAGTGACGTCTGTTGTCTACAGGCGGCAATGCAGACTATAAAGAAAAGACTGCAGGCGGGGATAGAGGATGAGGGTGTGCTGGGCGAACTGCAGAATGGGTTTCGGAAACACAGGAGGTTTGAAGACAATTTGTTCTCACTGACGCAGTGCATCGAAAGAGCAGAAAAGGAACACAGGCCCCTGTGGCTAGCATTTTTGGATATCAAGGGAGCGTATGATAGCGTGGTTCAAGAGGAATTGTGGGGAATACTGGACACACTAGGCGTGGAACATGTAGTCACTAATCTTTTAAAGGGTATCTATAAAGGTAACAAGGCAGTTATAAAGTGGGAAAAACAGGTATCCAAGCCTGTTGAGGTAAAACGGGGGCCTAGGCAGGGGTGCCCCCTGTCTCCCTTATTATTCATGATGTACCTACAAAGATTAGAGGCAAAATTAGAGGGAAGTGGACTGGGCTTCAACCTCTCTTTAGTCAAACAAGGAAAACTTATTGATCAGGCACTACCAGCATTAATGTACGCAGATGATATAGTGCTAATGGCCAACAACAAGGAAGATTTGCAGAGATTGGTGGATATCTGCGGTAATGAGGGAGATAGGTTAGTTTTCAGATTCAGTAAGGAAAAATCAGCAGTCATGATTTTCAATGACAATGAAGGTAGTGAGCTTCGAATACAGAATGTCATGCTAGAGATAACAGATAAATACAAATATCTAGCGTATGGATAAGCAATGGGGCTGAGTACCTGAGGGAACACGAAACATACGTGACGACTAAAGGTAACAGGAATGCAGTGGCAATGAAAAAAAGGGCACTGTGGATTTACAATAGGTATGATGTTGTGAGAGGAATATGGAAAGGGGTCATGGTTTCTGGTCTGACGTTCGGCAATGCGGTCTTGTGCATAAGATCAGAAGTTCAAGCAAGATTAGAAATTAAGCAACGTGGAATAGGTAGGCTTGCCTTAGGAGCTTACGGGAATACAGCAAATCAGGGAGTACACGGTGAAATGAAATGGACATCATTTGAGGGCAGGGAAGCTAGCAGCAAGATAAAATTTGAGAAGTGATTGAGAAAATTGGGGGAGAAGCATTGGGCTAGGAAGGTATTCAGCTACTTGTACATGAAGAATGTTGATACAAAATGGCGGAAGCGAACCAGAAAAGTGAAGGGTAAATACGTAGAAAACAGCAGGGGGCTAAAAATAAACTATCGGTTAAGAAGAAGGTGAAGGAAGCTGAGACCGATATGTGGAGAATTGGCATGATTAAGAAGTCCGCACTAGAGATCTATCGAACTTTTAAGCAGGAAATTGCCAATGAAAAGATCTATGATAATACTCGGGGTAGTTCTCTACTGTTTGAGGCCAGGACGGGAGTACTGCGAACCAAGACATATCGGGCCAAATACGAAGGGGTAGACACAGTATGCAGTGCGTTTGGAGAGGAAGAAGAAACTGCCGAACACTTGATAATGTTCTGTAAAGGGCTTCACCCTATAGTTCAGGATGATGGCCAGAGTTTTTCAAAGCACTGGGGTTTAGGGACCGGGAGGGCAAAATAAACTTTAAGCGGGTAGACTTAACTAGAAGGAGGTTATCTGATTGGTGGCTAAAGTCAAGGCACGAGTGAAAATTAAACTCTTCACTGCAAAGTATGAATCCTCAAACTCACTTTTTAAGAAAAAAAAATATAGTTTTTGGTTCATTAGGTATTATGGCTTAGTGGATCTAGCCACCGCCCGATCTGAAGGGTACAGCCATATCCATCCATCCATCCATATGATGAAAAGATGCGAGATGATGGTACGTGGAATGTTGAATAGATGAATGAACGCAGGGATGGACGCACAGATGGACGTGTGGACGCACGAACAGACGCACGTACGGACGGGCGAAGGAACGCACGGACGGTCACCCAGACGGACGCATGGACGTACAGAATCAAGAACGAATGAACGAATGCATGCTTCTCCTCACTCTCCATCATTCACTCCGTGGATATGCTGCCATTTTTTGGGTGCGGTCACCTGGCCAAATCTAGCGTGGCGCTACATATGCTCCCCCCCCTAGCGCTTTGCGTGATCAAATCATATGTACAAAAGACAGGGAGGCACAAATGCTATACACATGAACGACAATCTGTAAAGTGACCATTTGGGAAGTCCAGGTTGTCAACGCGTACGGGCCATCTGGAAGCAGTAGATCTTCGTCGGGCGGCAGTGGGAGAAACGCAGTCGACGGAGATGAAATCGCCGTGTCGCCGTGGTCGTAGACACGTGCATCTCACAACGACACGGCGGGCTCATTCGAAAGTGCACTTGCCGGTTCGAGCAGACGCGGCTGACAAACATGCCCGTAGCTGGAACCATGGACAGGCACTGAAAAGTTCGCGCCGGCGATGTGGACGTTATAGTGTGTAGGATCCCCCAGCATGGAAGTGTCACAGCTGTGGCGGGCTCTCGGACAGTGCACGGGGGGCCGAGCATGCTGTGGACAAGGAGCAGCGGGCCGATCGTGCTAGTGCGGACGTCTCTGTCGATGGTACTCACCAAGTGCATGCAAGGTGAAGCGTAACGACTGGTCACAAGACCTGAACGTCACACCGAAAAAAGACACCAGGTACATTGTCTAGAAACCACGAAGTAACTGATACCTTTACTCAGCATCTACCGTACACCCTAGCAGCGACACCACGGTCATTATGGCCACCTGCAATTTCAAGGCCCGGAGACACTCCGTCTCCCCTCAGTGGCAGGTCCAAATTCATGACGCCTTATTGTCGAGCCACACCATCGAAGGAAGAAGGTGCGCGCAGCTACGACGAGAGCACATCTATTGAAACGAGCCCCTCACACCTGCCACCGAGGACTTGAGCAAAAAAAATGGCATTGAAACTTTCTACTCGGTCTCACTTAAACGTTCCACATTGCCCCTTATTGACCTCTCAAGATCAGGGAGACGTGACGGTATATCAACGACTACTGCGCAACCCAGCGACCCAGCGACAACTTTGAGGGTGCATGGTGCTGACACCGTCGCGACGCCCTATTGGCAAGCGCTTCGTGGCACCACGAGCAAGTGCTAATAATAGTTGGTCCTCTTTCTTCCGTGCATGACTTGTGGAGGCGTGTGAAGTCCAAGAAGCTTCTCCGACTAGAGCACACAAGAAAGAAATAAAAAACTTGGACGTTCTTCCAGAAGGAAACCCTAATGGGATGCGAAGCAGCTGCGTTAATTGCGTACAGGTGGCGTCACATGTTGAACGGTACTAATGTGAGTGCTGCGGTGAGCGCCAGAAGATTCGTTTGAAGCGATGGCTGGTGTAGGCCTTGTCGTTTCTTCAGCATGTACACGCCCGCTGTACCAGAGTTGGCGCACGTTTCGCCTTGCCTACCACGGCCTTGTGATCGATGAAGTGCACGCTGAGGTTCCTACAGACATTTGACGAGGAAGGATCAATTTTTCATGATAAGCCCTTTTTTGGCACAAAAGCAGCACTATGAGGTTTCTGGTCTGCTAATTAAGGAATCTACATCGACTTCTTGTTTACCTTCAGTGTCCTTTCGACCAGCGAAGCTGAAACATGTGGCCAGAGGTGGTTGTAGACGTTGCAGCTGAGGGCAAAGCGCCATTCGAGGATTCCCGCTGAAAGTGGGCGTTGGCTCCAGCCAATGCGTCCGCGCCATCTAAACATTCATTCTGCTCTGCCCGCAGCCCCGCTTCCTCGGCTGACCGTTTGCGCTAGCATTAAGCTTGGAAAGCTGTCGAATCATCGGTGCGCAATTGCTGCTTGCCCTTCGCCACCCGGGCCTCTTCTTAAGCCTAGACTACTGCATGGGCCCGGCGAACATAAATTCACTCAGTAATAAGCTGTCGGAGCGTTACTTCAAAAGTTGTCTGCTGTTTGAGCATTCGTGTGATCTGTGCACCCCCCGTCCTTATAAAGAAGTTGCAAGTTGAAACTGCAGCGCGTACTCGATGTCATGACTGCGAAGAGAGAAATGGTTTTACTAATGTCGCAGCGAAAGACGCTCTCGCTTGGGTACAACGCAGGAGATGGCATCACTGAAAGTACTGCCAGTGGCGCTCACGCTTGGATGTGACGTGGAGAACGCTGTAACTGATGGCTCAGCCAATGGAGACACTAATCAAAACTTCTAGGGAGCGTCTTTTTGTTAGCTTAGCCGCGTAGAGCTTTCGCTGTAACGTGAAGCAATTGGCTCTTTTGTAGAAAGCATACAGTGATTGACACCTTCAAGCTAACACAAGTCAAGTTAAATGCTAAGAAGCTACAGCAGGTGTAGTCACAACTGACCTACTCTCGTTAAATGACCCATTAAATTCTCGACAGGTCCAAACAGAACTTACACTTTTAGAGGCGCTAAACCATTGTTGATGCAGAAAGCCAGATATCTTGAGTGACACATAACAGCGGCGATATTTCGACTAGCAGTAGTGGCTCCACGTTAGATAGACGGGAACAGAATGCAGGGCCCACTAGATGGTTTTAAACTTTCATACGGCCCATTTCAAGCTTGCAAATGGCCATGGCGACTATGTGTATCAAGGTAGCGCTGTTTAACTGTAGTTTGCACAATATGCACGATAGTTACATAATTAAGGTTAGCCGGCTACATTGAGCAGGTTGTCCTTACTCTGTCGTTCTATTCATTTTCGAAACCTTCCTCCAAATGTTGAAGGACGCAAGGAAAAGCAGCCAGCCCTTTGTGCAATGACCTACGCTTCTACATTAAGTGCAAAAAGTAGCGCACAACCTTATAAACGAGACAAACTGATACAACGTGCCTGTGGTTCTGTTTCTACGCCACAAAGTTGGCTGGCCAGTGTCCATGTAGTTCTACACCACTGAGAGCCCTGATTTGTGGAAAGAAAGAGGCTCCGACGTATGTGGATAGGTCAGTTGGCTTGTTGCAATAAATGTCACTTAGTTTTGGGTGGAATTCTATCAGAGAAACAGCCGGTATTTGAACGTCAGTGTTCGGGATTATGAGCTGTCACTTCGAAATTATACGGCAGCACATTTGCCGGCTCGTTACCAATCCTGCTTTTGTGAGAAAAATTTTCAAGCGTTTCTAGTTTTGCCCCTAGCTCAGATCCTCTAGCCCGCGAAATAATAAAAGCGCGTTAGAGAAAAAAGAAAGGTGACTTATGTAAAAGTGTCACATTAGTTGTTTCGCACACGTCTCAGTTCAAACATTTCTTTTTTTGCTTGAATAGGTATCCCTGTATAGATTTCTGCAGTGATTACAGGAGTCAGGGCTCTTTGCACATATTTGCCGCAGTATATATGAAGTTTTTTTCTCGAATTATTCCATTACGACTGACGCCACTAACTTGTCCTCCCACGTCTTTCTTGAGGTATTTTGGGCACCTAAATTATTTTTCATTGCATAAACCTGCTTGAAAGTGTGCCGACACTGTAGACTTTACAGTGAATTGCCTTTATAGTAAGCAAAACCATCGAATGACAATGGAGCCGAATAACGCAACCAAAGAACACCATATTTCTTCTCTAAATTCTGCACATTCGCATTCACACAGATACGAAGAAATCAATACATACGCAATGAATACATACTTTATCACAGACAGCTCTTTGGCAAATGATCAGACTCGCTCAAATACCGCTTCCTAAAGGGCCATAAAGCACTATTTCAAGTAACCATGGAATGAATTCACTGGAAGAGCATATTTTCTCATGAATTCAATGCAGCAAAAATTAGAAGAATTCATTCAGTGCTAGTGGAGTTACAAAGCTCTATCGCATGCTGCAATTGCTTTCTCTCTCTCGTCTTAACGAAAGCGCTGCAAACTAAGCAGGGAGGGATGGCAGGGCCACAGAAAAACGTCACGTGCACCTCGTGACCTGGACCCCTTTTTTACCTTTGAATGTGCCGCTTCTCAGTGTGATCACGTGCGCATGACTGGAAAAGTAGCGGCTTCCCGCGGCGATCTCTGTAAGGAGCGAGCGCGCCATTTTCAAATCAGTTAATAGCTGTAGACGGGCTTGCTACGTGCGATTTTTGGGCATAATCCGTGATTTATTGAGAGAAGAGAAAGCAATTTTTAGCTGACTTTGACACGCTATTGTCAATTCCAGGCAGCGCTCGCGTGTTGTTGCGAGCCTCTACTACTAATCGGCAGAAACATGGACGAGCGCTGCCACAGTCAGTGCTCGTCTGTGTTTCTTTTGTGTTCTGTCTTCGCCGATTTCGCGCTACAACCAAAAATACTGAAGGTTCGCGTCTGCTTGAACGTCACTTTCCATTATGAAGCAGCTATTCATTATATGTTATATAAAAAGTAGCCACGAAAAATGCTCCCAAGTACCACCCTATCGAGGAGCTGCAGAAACTGCAAATTTGCTGTAATGCTTTGGGGCGTTGTGTATATGCCTGTGATTGTTGCGTATATTGTGTATATGCCTGTGAGTTGTAGAGATGTCCAAAGAATGGCATGTTGACACTTTTTTGTCCCAGTCTGCCCCATCCCCCTTCGCTCTCGTCTGATCACTTCCCCTCCGGCACAACCACCACAAAATCTACTAGAAAGTGCTATAGAGCCACGCTTCCACGTTTCAGTGTACGGCTGTTACTGGTCTGCTACTGAACACTTACGCCCTTTATGGGCGTACATGAGAACCGGAGCGCAGTATTGAGACGCTAATCTGTCACTAAGCCCGGCTCTAGAAAAGCTCCGCGGTAAAAAGTAATATTCAAATACAAACCACTCCACGCTTGTTTTCTGCCTTGGGCACATGGTTATGTGGTTAAAATTATTTGACCTTTTAATAAATGCTGGTTGCTTGTTCAGGAAAACAAAACCGCTCGTGTAATTTGTAATACTCTTTTCATTTTTACCTATTTATGTGCTTTGCAGGATCTCCAGAAAAGAAAGAGTTTCTCAAGAAGAGGTTTCCAGAGCTACAAGACCGAAACTTTTCAAACACACGAGACACTTCTTTCGAAGAACACGTCATGTGCGAAACTGAAGGCCGGGGTGAGCGCATTGCTTGACGGTCGAACGTGAATCTCAATTTGTGACTATAGGCGTGAATTGTGCGAAGATGAAATGTCGCGAGATTAGATTATAGCGGCATTCACAGCTGTCAAAATCTGCACATTGAAGGGCCATCGTGAGCTGCAAGCTTACTATGATAGTTCGTTGTTTTCATGCAATGCTAGCGTGGGCAATGTTTCGCAAGTGCACTGTTGTTTCCAGTATATTACAATGCACTGTACACCTCTAGGTATAGTGTATTGGGTCTCCATGTAGAGTGGCGTGAAAAGTTGTGTAGGTACAATCAGAGCATCACTCAAACAAATAAATAGGCTCAACATGCGCGATTTGTCACAAGAGAACTTGAAATACAGGTGTTCTCTGCAAGTAACCGCATAAAATATTTCGCACCAAGCCACTAAAAAAAATTCTCATATAAGGCCACTATGTCGCAGACCTAGGGAAACACCGAAGAGAAGGAAATGACGATTAAGCGCTTTTTGTTGCATATCTCAAGAAGTGTCATTCTCGCCGAAACGTAAATGGGGTAAAAGGTTCTGTACATGCTTTTGAATATTCTTCAGTACCACAATAATTATTTGGTGCAAGCAGGGTAATTTTTGGTGCATGGAGGATCTCTGCATATATATGTAAGGTGTTTCGAGGGGTGTTTGCATATTTCCTAAAAGGTTGGGAAAAATGCGATATGTGCTCGCTGCCTTTACAGTAGCCTTTTGTGAAGCTGCAGACCTGCTGTGACGCTAAAAACATCATTTGATGCTGTAGTTTGAAAACTTCTATGAAGTAACGTGTTAATTAGTGCAGGTAGGTAGCAACTTTGGGAAAGAGAATTGAAGTTGTAGGTGCGTAGAATCCATCACTGCTTAGGCATATAGAAAGAACAGCTTTACCGAGACGGTTAACTAGGGGCTAAGGCACTCGGCTGCTAACCCGCATGTCACGGGACCAAATCACGGCTTCAGCGGCCGCAGTTTCGATGGAGGAGAAAATGCGTGAGGTTCGAGTACTTAGATTCAGGTGCATGGTAAATTATTCCAGGTGGTCGAAATTTCTGAAGACCTCCCCGACGGCGTCTCTCATAATCATAAGGTTATTTTTTAAAGTTAAATCCCACCGAATATTATTAAACTATGGCTTAGTGGTGTGCAACCAAATCTATAACCGAAGCATTGATCAGTGCAACAAGCAGACGACCAGAATGGTGTCACGGTTCAAGAGAATTACGTAGTTGCAGCTAGATTTAAACGCACGCATGAAGGAGAGAAGCACGAGGGCATGGCAGTGCAAGAACAGCAACCAGACCAGATGCAAACCATTCAAGACAATGGATGTACAGGTGTAGTTATCCGGCGTTCGTTAGCGTATGCATGCGCTATGCGTGCTATAACCTGCAACTACAGTCCACACGCAAACACAACAAAGTCACCTCATGGCTGATATAATGACGTTCACTAATTTGGTATGTCTTGAAAGAATACGGCAGTTGCACTCCTGCACGTTTCCGTTTCGGCGCGGGGATGAATCACGGTGAATTCCATTACTTGGGAATAATATAGTGCTAGAGGCCGCCTTTACAGATCTGAATGGCTCTACGGATTCTACGATTTGATTATTTTACTTCTCTTATTTGACATAACCCTCTTGCTACCCCATTTAAAAATTACTATTTAATTTATCCAATAAATGTCCGAAATATTTTAACCGTATTGAACTGCCTGTGGCAGCGGAAGTATTATTAGTGAAGACATCGAACAAACATCGCATTTTCCAGATTTTTAAGAATCTGAACCCCTTTCTTAAAACACCTGGTGCTTTCCTCGCACTTTTCGTTGAAGATCTCGGGGCGTCATCGACAACTAATCTTTGACACTCCAAAGCGGTACTACTCAACAGGCACCGCCATACAGTTTTAAGTGTGCTCCTCAATATGACGGAACGTACTCAAGATAGGTTAAGTGAATCCACAGTGTTTTACTATTACACACCTAATGATAACATGGTGGTCTTAAAGTGTGAATCACCATAATAGTAGCATGCAGCCTTAGATACTAAATTTACTTATTCCTAAATGAACGAGGAGCTGCATTTCTACTAATAACGCTGACATGATGTCTTGACCAACGTTTGTGATTTACGTTTATCTGTCTTGTCCGTCCGGCCACTATTGTTCTTAGTTAATTTTCTTTCTTTTTTTTCAGGCAAGTACCTCGCACGCTTTAGTACCCGTGCTTCATTTACAGACGCCTATACACTTCCCAAAGCAACGCCCTGTTCAGTGGTTCGTCCCTTGCGGAGCTTCTTTAAGCTCTATTTTTAAAATTGCGCATTATGAAAGTTTTGGACCTACTCTTATGACAATCACCCCACTTGATTATCGTTTTATCTTCAAACTCCATCACCCGTATCGTCAACATCGCTGATGCAACGTCCTGAAGTGGGTCTTTTATTAAGCCCCCCCCTTCTCTCTCTCTCTCCATCAGGTGTTAATCTTGTGCTGAATTCGTTGGTCGGCGATAAGCTGCTGGCTAGCGTTCGCTGCTTGGCAAAACACGGCCGCTTCTTGGAGATCGGCAAGTTCGACCTGTTCGAGGACAAAAGTCTGGGCCTGTCTGTGTTTCTCCAAGACGTCAGCTTCCACGGGGTCATGCTGGACAGCCTGCTGAACGATGAACCTGGTTCCGCGGAAATGAAGCGTCACATCAGATCATTGATCCTGGAGGGGATCGACAATGGAGTGGTGAAACCGTTGAAGGCCTACACATTCACCCGAGAGGAGACGGAACAAGCGTTTCGTTTCTCGGCTGCGGCTAAACACACAGGGAAAGTTCTGATCCAGGTGAGTCCTGCTCAAAGCGATGAGGTATTACACGCTAATGAAAGCTTTACTTATAGGGCTGTAGCACGCTATCAGTAGCGAAACAAGTGTGTCCTTGAAGGTGGTCGGCTTCAGTGACATAATTGTCGTTAACCTAATTGATACATTGCGCACTAACAAATAAAGTACTTTCAATTAACAAACTACCAGAAATAATGATCATGGCTAACTGAACTAGTTAACCATAAAGGATTCTGCCAATACGCTGCAGTGCTGCAAGAAAATACCATGGACACGGCGAATATGCTTGGCATCCACTGCCTTGTTTGACGTTTATCACAAGCGCACTGTGTCGCTTGTATCAACGAAACAGGTGCTGGTTGTCTTAATAGAAATATTGGTGCCCGAACGGATGCCAACGAACATTAGGTTGGTTTTAGAGGCGGTGTAGGAAACTACTTCACTTATGTCAAGGGCGTTAAGTATAGATACTGGACGAGCCAAAGACACGGCAGTATTACAGTGACCCTGTAAATGTTGTCACGGGAATATTGCTGACTATGCTAGTGGTAGGTCACTTGTACCTAATAAATCAAAGGCTGCCAGGTGATCTCGCCGTGTGAAAGCAGCGTAACCGGAGCCTGCACGGTATTTATCATAAAGCACTTATCAAAAACTATTTTTCTAATCTGTTGATTGTGCTATTCCTCAAAGCTTTGCTGCAGGATGACATCTCGTACACTTTTTCGTTGCTTAAGATTTGACATGTTAATGCGTCATGGCTATTGCTTTGTATATTTGTTTTATTTATTGGCAATCGTGCATCGACTAGTTTATTCAACCACACCAATAACGATACAATAATAATTTGAAAAGCTCTTACTACTAAAGCAACCATTGGCTTATCAGGCATGCCTTAGTGAAGTGTATGAGAAATTCGAAGGGTATGAGATAATCGTCTGACACTCTTTGATATCAAATTACGTCGCACGATATGCGGCCTACTGTATTATCATGTCCACCAATAATGAAACCTGTGCGGGCTACATTATACCCGTGATTTATTATTTTGCAGCTAGGCACGAGTTGAATGTGTCCTAAATATTTTTGTAAGGTTTGTGATTGCGTACACACGAGTGATATCGCCCTTTAGAAATTCTCGATTGAAGAAAGTAGAGTAGTTTAAAAGTTTTTTAAAAATATGAAACGAAGAAGCTAGTGCAGTCGGACAAGTAATTTTTGCTTTCGCCAGCCTACTTACATGGCCCACTTTTGTTTACCGCCGTTTTCCTCGCTGCTATCTTCTGGTATATTGACAACCAGTCTCCGGACTCTTGTCTTCAGCCCGGCAAAAAGGCATGGCTGAGGCTTAAGTATCAGGCGTGAAAAGGCTGTGTGCGGGGTTGGAACGATACATAGCGTGGTAGTCATTTTTTCGATTCAGGGGGCACTTTTGAACTTGAAAGGAAGATACACCCTCGTAGATGCAGCTTAGAAAAGTATGATGAGACTACGTCTCATAATCAGGTGTTTTACTTTTAAAATAAAGATTCTAGGTTAGAGGGCTTGCATATGTACCGTGTGCTTTCTGTGTTATCGTTGACAGACAGACAGACACACAGACAGACAAGACAGACAGACAGACAGACAGACAGACAGACAGACAGACAGACAGACAGACAGACAGACAGACAGACAGACAGACACACAGACAGATAGATAGATAGATAGATAGATAGATAGATAGATCCCTTCAAGTGTAATAAGTATACTAATAATCGTAATCGCATGAGAACAATGTTGGCTCTACGCAGTTTCTAAACTAACACATGTTTTTTGGGGCTGCCGCGTCCCCCTCGAGTACCTCTTTCTTAATCGAACGTAGCACATACAGTCGAAACTAAGTTTATTCTTCCAGTTTCAATTTTTAATTGAATCCTCAAAAAGACTGGTGTGACGATAATTTTAATTTCTGCGTGTACATGTGCGCAGATTATAGCTCAGCTAATGTGCGGAAACAACAGTGCATGACATAACGTCCTTTGCTTTCTTTGCGCAACTGTGACGTTGGATTTCGTAATGATTTTTTTCTACGATACTTATATTATTCCATACTAATGCTGCTTCATTTCAGATGCGGCTGGAAGAGAGCGAGCGCAGGATTCGTGCGCCTCCCCTGACACTAGAAGCGGTGGCGCGTCCCCATTTCTACGGACACAAGTCCTACATCGTTGCCGGTGGCCTCGGTGGCTTCGGTCTGGAGCTTGCTGAGTGGATGGTGACACGTGGGTGCCGCAAGCTGTTGCTGATCTCCAGAAGTGGCGTACGCACGGGCTACCAGCGGCTCTGCGTTAGGCACTGGAGAGAGCGGGGCGCCACGGTGCTCGTCAGCAGTGATGACATATCGACGGAAGAAGGTGTACGCAAAATTATGGAGACTGCAACGAGCATGGGACCGGTGGGCGGCATTTTCAACCTGGCCATGGTAAGCTGGCTGGGCATCAAAACAGCTGAATTATGGAATGTTCTTTAAAAGGACATATATCCTGCATTATCTTAGAAATCAACATTGTTCAACTCTGTAAAAGCGAGCCTGTAGCAGTTTTGCGTTTATCAAGCTCCACTAGTGAGACGGAATTTTCGTCATGAGTTAAATATTTTGGTTAACCCTATTAGCCAAATGATACGCAGATACCACTAGTTATGAGATAATGTAGAGATGTTTCAATTCAGTATCAGCACATTTGCTACTGTTTGTCTGATTTATATATCACAAAATATTTAATGAAAAGCATATCATATTAGGATTATCTGATGAATGTATTGATGATGAGCAATTTATTTACTTATGGGGCATATTTACTAGCACAGCTGATCGTTTTACCAAGTCTAAAGAATGAATGATCATACAAAACTGTTCACAGCACTGACAACAAAATTAGCATCACAGAAACATATTGAAATCCGTAATAACTGTAAACAACGAAACAGAAAACATAACATGCAATGCAAAAAAGCATGCAGTTGAGCAATTTCGTTATAATTTATGAAATACAAAAGAGAAACACTACAGCAAATAGCAAAGTTTTGCGCATTGAAACGTGCTAAATACTACGGGTAGCAGTGCGTATGTGTGATACAAGTGCGTGACTATACAAAGTGTAAAAACACAATTTCTTAAAGGGGCCTTGCCGCTTTTTGGGAAACATGGTCAGAAAATGCTGAAGATTGGTAGCAGGAGCTCCCGAGAACACCCTAACCAAATATTATAGCACAGCAAACCACCTGCGAGTGACAACACATTGTTGAAGTCAGCTATAAATTGCTGTCTCGTCACTCGACAAATGACGAACAAAGATCAAAACTCACTCGTAGAAGGCCATCTATCAGCCATTGGCTGCTTTTACTATGGCGTTGCAGTTGTTACAGGGATAGTCATGCAAAGGCGTGACGTCCACGCGTGCAAGCGCGATCATACTAACACAGGCGTGTATTCGAGTAAAAAAGAAACAAACAAGTGCTCAAGGTCACGGGGCGTGCGTGACGTACTTTTTTTTTTGGCCCATGACATCTCTGCTTAGCTTCCAGCGCTTTCTTTGGGACGAGAGCTGAAAGATTGCGACTGCAGCGTGTGACAAATCTTTGAAATTCTGCTCGTACTGGACGGAGTTCTAAAATTTTCGCGACGTTGAAACCTTGAGGCAATAAGTTCTTTTAGTGAATCTATTTCATTGTTCCTTGAAAAGCGCTTCAGGACTCGTTCAATGTTTGATGACTGCTTTTAGAAATAAATCCACTGTTGTATACTCCACAATATCGGGTAATAGGCAAATTCACTCTTGTGTAGTTCTGGGAAAAAAAGAATACTTGATTGTATTTCTGTGGTTTACGTAATCTACAACTTTCGTTGATTGAGATGAGCGCACAGAACATTCACTTCTTTGTCTAGTGTGCACTTTTTTTTGGATAGATATGTGCCAAATTCGACAAATATTGTTCCACCAAACAAAAGAGAGCTAATTTACTAGGTTGTGTGAAAACATTTCGAAAGCCCGCTTACGAACAAAATATCGTGCTTGACTCTTCCAAGCATTGCTACATTCCAAAAATTTTCAATGAAGGTTCAGCAATTTTCTTTGTAATTTTTTTGACAATTTGGAACAAAACTGTAAGTAAAAAAACCTGAACTGGCACGCCAGATGCTGGGGGGAGTAGAGCCATCACTGGACCGAAAAGACTTTTAAGTACTAAAACAGGCCCTGAAATTTTGAAATTTGTTTTAATGGCAGTGAGTAGCGAAATTTGGGCAACCTGTTCGTGGCCGATGAATGAGTTAGGACCAAGTGGGTCTCCGTAGGGCGAGTACTTGTTCATGCTGTAATTCACATTTGTATATGTGCTGTGTGTGTGGAGGAGTTGCAGACATCTTTATATCTGCGTAATAATTGTCCGCTGTGTCATTAGCGCAACTTAAGGTCATACACGTCGCAACTTTCTATTAAATATATATATACTGGAGGTATACGGTTTGTTTCGCTGCGCAAAGTCTGAATTAGGGCTTTATAATACACATCGATGAATGTACAAGTGACCTGACCTTAAAGTGAAGTGACTTATTAAAGCTCAAGGGATGAGCCAGTTTGCATCGTCTAGGAGAAGAAACAAAATGAAAAAAAAACAGGGAAAACCGAGGACTGGCAGAGTTGCTTGGGTTCAGAAATACAAAAGGTACAGTGCATGGAGTGGAAGTCTAGCACACAGACACCGCAACACATTTTCCTTTACCATAGCGAAATATTTCGGCGTTACTTTAAAAAAGACAAAAAATGTCTTGGAATACCGATGCCACACTTCATTACTTTTTTCCTCAGCACATTCATACTCCACAAAGATATTCATGAAATGCCGCATGATGTTGCGAATAAAGTTGCAGTGATTGCATTTTACTTATTTATACAGCATAATACAATGAGTGCAAAGGCTAATTACGAAGGAGAATGTGGTGGGTGTTACAAAATACGTAATTATTATTATGGCAATATTTACAAGTATGAATAACAATTCTCGCACGCACTATATTTCAGGAATAGTAATAAGCAATGGACGCCGAACTCGACACACTTGTTAACAACAAGCTGAACAGTGCTAGAAATAGCGCCATTCAAGCAACTCACTCGTATCGCTAACGAGAGCCAGGTCACGGAGAAAAACGTATGCATATATTTACTCATTAGATATGTTTTACAGAAGAAGATGCTGCGTTTATTTTTCTTAAGCAATAAAAGCTTGTCGAATAAGCTGCCTAATTGGAAGCTTAAGCTTGATGTCAACACAAGACTGGCGAAAGCAAAAAAGTCTCTATAACGCTGTAGACGAGCCCTCACTCTGTGTCTGCTGGGTGTGACCACTGTAAATACAGTGTAAAAACACCCCTTAAACAATAGATAATGAATTATCGAAGCATCATAGTACCCACAATGTCAACATTCAACTTTCCTCGGAGAAGCAGGGAACGCAATACAAGTCTATAAGGCATTATGCATACTTCGTTGATAGGGTGGCCGAGGAAGATGAAGCATGGCTGAGCTATTCGAAATGGAGTGGCAACCTCATGACCACGCCCTCTTTAAAGGCCAACTCTGGCAATTTTTGAGATCAATGAATCAGTGAAATTCGCTGGATACGTTCCTTTTCAGATTACCCTCAATTATGCCAAATTAGAAGCTTGAGAAATTTTGATTGTTTGCAATTGAATTTCAAAGATTGCATCAAAACGGCTCAACTGGATTGCCAAAATTATTTTCAACACTGTTTGTGTGTCGTCACGGTTGCCTTGTCAACGGAAGTGACGCGGCTGGTGGAATCGCTAACTTGACCACTGCAGCGTTTACTGTGCTGACCCCAAGGCGACCGCAGCGGTGTTCGAAGGTAATCTTCTTTCCTTCGTGGTGTTAGGCCGGCGTTTTGCTGGTTAGGGGCGTGATTTTCTGTTCCCTGTGAAAGAGTGTGCGATGAGTGGTAATTGATGTTGCTTTTTGGGTTGCAGAAACCACACACACAAAGCACAGAATGTCTGCTATAAAAGCTTTCCATGTGACAGTGCCCCCCTTGAGAAGTGAATCAGTGTGATCAGGCAGGACAGTTGATTACTGAGCGAAACAGCACACGTTCTGCTAATATCTCGCTGTAGTTTTATCACGACATGGTTTTGCCAGCGTTTGGCCGGCGTCTGTTTGTCTATCTGTGCGTCCGCCAGTCAGTCCATCCATACATCCGTCCATGCGTCCACCCGTCCGTGTGTTGGTATGTCCATCAATCCGTCCGTATGTCTGTCTGCCCATCCATCGTTTGCTTGTCTGTCTGTTCGTCCGTGCATCCATCCATCCATTCATCTTATAACAATCAAGTACTGCCATCTCGCATCTTGAAATCATATGTTCATCATACAGAAGTACCGCCATGCAGTGGATAATCTAAGGACTAAATGAGAGGCGGCTACCTACTACTGCGACGACCACTGCTACTACTATACTACAACACACAACGCTGACGGGTGACCCACGGCAAAAAGAGCGTCGCCCCTAAAATGACGAGATAACAACATTATTCGCATCAGAGTCGCCATTGTCGGAAGGCTCTGATAATTTGCATGTCTCGGACATGTTAGTTGACGTTCGGCGCATTCACCTCTGCTCCGAGCTAAACCACGAGCGTCTGCAAAGAACTGGACTATCCTGCTCGGCCGAAAAATCTGAGCTTCTGCTATTCGCCGTACACTTAGAGGTCGGCCACCCAAACAACATCCCCAAGCGCAGGTATGGGCTGATAGAAAACTCACTACAAGTGATGGTCACGCCATACCAACCGTGGATAAAATCTGAGTGCTAGGTTTAATCATAGAAAGTAAGGGTACCAACGCAAAGACAGTTCACAACATTGAAGCCAGAGTGTCTAACACGATGCGCCTCATTAGGCGCATTACAATAAACACATAGACATGAAAGAGGCTAGCATCATACGTTTGATCCAATCATTCATTCTAAGTCAAATCACCCATACGGCGGCGTACCACCAATGGTTCACTGCAAAATTCAAAACTCAACAGCCTAATTCGGAAAATTTACACACAAGTGCAAGGTTTGCCTCAAAACACCAGGACCAAACTCCTTCTTTAACTTGGTTTACACAATACCCTTGAGGAAATTATTGAGGCGCAACAAATCTCCCAATTCGAGCGATTAGCCAAGACTAAGCCAGGCCGCCATATTTTATGTAATCTCGGTATTTCTTACCACATTCAACACGGAGACAAACACGACATACCGCGCACTATCCGTGCCAAGCTCACAGTACCACCCATACCAAGAAACATGCACCCTGAACAAAACAAGGGCAAACGTGTAAGCAGAGCCAGTAACGAGATGTTTGGGCGCAACCATGAGGCAGTATTTGTCGACGCAGCACGCTACCAGGAAAGTCACCGCTTCATGGCTGCTGTCGTAGACCACACACAACAATGCAAAAGCAGTGCGTCAATCATCACAAGGAACGTAGAAATGGCAGAGGAAGTGGCTATCGCGATGACTATAGCCCACACTAACGCCTCATGTGTAATCAGCGACTCCAAGACAGCCGTTCGAAACTACGCCAGCGGCAGAATCTCCCCCGAGACGTTGCGGATTCTTAGTACAGGCAAAATTCACGAGGCGGGCAAACACGTGCACATCCTGTGGTTCCTTGCCCACGCACCACTGGGTAACCCGGAGGCCAGTCCGAATGAAATGGCGCACAACGTGGCTCGAGGTCTTACGTTCCGAGTCACGTCAGACGAAGCGGTCACCCAAATGGACTTTTTTCTGACAGTGTGGGAATGGGACGATCGGCTCACTAAATTTAATGACATAACTCAACACTATAGAGTGCAAAGGTGGGGGTACCCTCCACCTCACCCTAAGCTAAATCGGGCCCAGTCCGTTCAGTGGCGGCAGCTATCAACACGCATATACACGAACCCCGTCATCATGCAATCTATGCCAGCATTGTACCACCAGAGCCGCTCTTGGCCATAACCTATGGAAATGTCCAGCATTAGTCAGAAATTCTGCGGTATCGGCCTCCAATGAAGACCGTCAGGCGCGTTGGCGTACTGCGCTGCTCAGTTCGGGCCTGGACAAGCAACTTCGGGCGATCCGGCAGGCCAAGGAAACTGCTGGGAGACACGGTTTCTCCATTGGCCCCTAGGTGGGAGCCCATCTCAGCAATTTGCCGGAAATTGATAAATTCTACATGTCTCTCTCTCTCTGCTCGGCCCGCGTTCATATTTTGCATACACCGCGCCGGCAGGAGCAGCATGCCTTGTACGACGTCCGGTTTAAGGTCCCTACCAAACGCTATGTCATACATAGAATGGGTGCTCGGTTGGGTTTCGCTTTCGGTATTGCGCCTTTTTGCTTATTGAAGATTATTCTCATACTTGCGGAGCACTACAGCTATCAGGCGCGTGACAAGCGTGTCTCAGAAACAAAGAACCACTATTACCCTGCCATGGTAAAAAAACGGCCAGAGTTGGCCTTTAAGCAACTTGCCTTGCGCCATTACAAATCTACTTTCAGTCTTCTTTCACGCCGTGTTCAGGCGTACAATCCTTTCACGGGCTAGTGCTTCTGTTACCGTGATTCTATGCCCAACATGCCGTGACGTGTGTAAGAATACTGGACTGACACGGTGTTGGCTTGTCCTCGAGTCCCAGAAAATCCGCCAAATTTTAAGTGGGAGACGTTTACGCACATGTATATCGCAACCTGTCACACGCGGTCGTCGTCTCATGCGACTTGGCATAACGCAGACAAAAGCACGTACAGCTTAGACATATTGAGTGAGCGCGCGAAGTCTTCATGTTGGTCTTGTTACGCCTTGGTGATGACGTAAAGTACAGAGACTCTAAAGGCGAGGGTGGTCTTACAGCTGTCATCGCTTGCAATAATGCATGTGAAAGCGGGGTTATAACAGGAAAAAGTAAGAAATAAAAAAGAAAACAAACATAAACAGAAATAGTGAGAGAGACAAGTACAGGAAAAACTGGGAAATAGGAAAATAAAGACCGGCAGCGGGCAAAAGAAAAGGGGAAACTGGAGAGGAACAATGGAGGTTTTTTAAAGCTGACAGCACTAGAGCGAAGTGTCCATACCTTTTGTCTCATTGTGCGCAACATCTTCTACGGGTATCAGTGGCTGCAGCGGGCCCCGACGTCAGTGAAATAGGCTGTTAGTATCCCGTGATATCTTTAACTGTTGAAAAGCCGCGAACAGCAACACGAAAAAGAAGCTACTGAGGTTGAGAGAAACAACGGAGAGTCAAAAAAATTGCCCGCAGCTTCCCTCGGGGGAACACTGAGGAGGATGCGGAGCATATAATTGGTTAACGGGGTGTTCAAGTGCGACTTACTTAGGTCGATGGCTAAATTGGTTAACGTGGTTGTGAAATGGGGTGTTAAATTGCGGCTTACTTGGGTCGATGGCTAAATTGGTTAACGTGGTTGTAGGAGGGGGTGTTAAATGAGTGAACACGTACACACGTATGCGAAAGGGCGGCGCTGGTCGAAGGGACGTCGATCATTGTGTTTGTGGATTCGTTGGAATTCATTTCACCGCGACCTTGGACGTCGACGCGCCGTACAAACCAACCGACGAGCGGCAACTGAGCGAGCGAGCGCCGACCTTGAGTATATATACAGCGCGACGGCGCATGCACTGTCAGCTGTTGAATGTTCTCGAAGCGCGACGGCGCATGCGCGTCTACTGGAGAATCAGGAGAATTGTAGAATGTTCTCGAAGGGGAGAAGCGCGCGCGGCACAGATGGTGGGTGACGGTGCATGCGCACGTCAGCTGTCGAATGTTCGAGAAGGGGGAGAAGCGCAACGGCGCATGCGCGCGCGTCAGCTGCCGATGTTCTCGAAGCGCGACGGCGCATGCGCGCGCGTCAGCTGCCGATGTTCTCGAAGCGTGACGGCGCATGCGCGCTACATTATACAGCTAGCGAATGTTCGTGAAGAGAAGCGCACGCGGTGTGTAGAGGAGGAAGGGTGCACAGATGGTGGAGGAGTGAAGCGCGCGCGGTGTGTAGAGCAGGAAGGGATGCACAGATGGTGGAAGAAGGAGGAGGAAGCTTGCGGACGGCGCCGCACTACAAGCCTCGAGTATTAGATGCTCCGCATCTAAAATATCAAGCAAGTATATTACTTCTGCAATATTTTTTTGGCTCTTCACGCTGCAAGTATGCATACTGGTGGTGCTCTGCATTTTATTTCCACTTCAGTCGGCAGTAATGATGGATACATAACTTTTGTTCTCATTACGCGTGTACGAATTTTGGGACAGTGTGCTTGTTATATTTCATGTGAATATGACTATACATACACCTCTTCAGCCAGGAAGCTAACAGTCTTTTATTACACACAACATTCAACTATCCGGCATTTTTACCTCCTATATGCTCCATTCCATTTCATGTCATGCACACGGATTTCTCTGAAAGAAAATATTCTTCTTCACCAACAATACTTCTTCAATAAATCTAAGGCGGGACCAGCACCATTCAGGCATGGTTGTCATGGTAGTTGACCAGGAGGGTGAAAAATGTGTATCGTGAGGATAGAGTAATCCATCACGAAGTATACACATTAGAGATTCCAGGTATAGAGTTCTTGCAACTGCCGTTTGAATGCCCTAACAGTGCTGCGATATCCTAAACTCTTCTTTAGTGCACGTTACTGAGAAGCACACCAGAAAAGCATTGGTCCCAGGTTTTATAACAACAAAGGAAAAAGATTCTGTGAACTACAATTTCTTTCTCTCTTCGAGATGTCGAGAAATACGTGGTTTATTTACTATGCAGACTTTTGCTGCCAACGTGACGATGAAAGTTTATCCTACATATTAGTCACATGCCCTGCCCCTTCAGCAAATCTTCAATTCAAACTACAGATATAAACAAATCACTGCTGTCTTGGTGCGCATGCCTGTTTGGAGGTATTTGAAGTTTTATTCAATTCAGTAATAATAATAAGTACAAATACAGAATACAGTCATTTTAGTACAGAAGGTCCGATGGTGTAAGCACTGTTGGAGATTTTATTATAATCTTGAAAAAACACTACCGACACTCCCCCACCCTTCCCTTACTCTTGGAAAACCGCCAAATTTGTCACCTTGTGTTCGCAGGTTCTTCGCGATGCATTGATTGAGAACCAGACAGCCGAGATGTACATGGACGTGTGTAAGCCGAAAATTCTGGGCACTGAGTGCTTAGACAGCGTGTCACGGAAAGAGTGCCCCGAACTCGACCACTTCGTTGTCTTCTCATCCATGTCTTGTGGTCGTGGTCAGACTGGTCAGACAAACTACGGTTTCGCAAACTCCGTCATGGAGCGTGTGTGTGAGCGAAGGGTTGCCGACGGCCTTCCCGGTGAGTTCAACTGCTCCTCCGTCAAATGTAGAGCTCATATGATAGTTGACAACATTGTCAGTTTTAAAGGAGACAAAGTTACCTCAATTCTAGAAATATCCGTCTACATTATATCAATATTGTGCAAATTGTACAAATGGTCAGCTAGGCGAAGTACAACATTACGTTGAAATAAGAAATTTTAGGTACTCAGTAAAATTGCTCTGATGACTTAGGAAAGACTTCAATGAAATTGATGAAAACCATTCGTAAATTTTTGATGGTATAATTGACATATTCATATTGCAAACGGTTTCAGGAACCTCCTCCTGGTAACCCAGTACAGGTGCATTGTCTACAGTCTTGACACACATAAATGTTCAACCTATAATAAATAGTTTATTTGCGCAAAGGTATTTGAAATTTTGCTGACTAAACTAGCAATAGCCCAATGGTAAAAAGTAAGTGTTCCCGCACAAACATTTTGCAGAAAGGTTGCTGAAAATAAACGTCTAATAGTCCGCGTTTATGTCACTTTGCGAAATTTTTGTGATGAAGTTTATGCGCTCTTAGGCTAATACGCGAATCTTCTGTCACAAAACTTGTCTTAAGCCTCATTAGAAGTAATGGTTTAGAACAATTTTTTCGTTCAAATAAGCCTCATTAGAAGTAATGGTTTAGAACAATTTTTTCGTTCAAAATGCTGAAGAAAATTTCTCAGCATCTGTTTACATTTTGCATTTCGAATTCGTGGTGTACATATGCTAACTTGTATGATAACTCAAGCAGTGATGATCCGGCAATGAATACCGACTTGTGCGCACCTCCACATAAGGACATTACTTCCAAAACATGCATTGAAGCGCATGCCTGCTTTTGATTTAGCACTAACTAAAATTTCTAAACTGCAATCACGCACCATTCTACCAACAGTGCCATAATACTGAGTAAATTGGCTTGCTGAACAAGATGGCTCATTTATTTCTAAAAAGGAAATGCCGCGTATTCAAGGTCAGTATTGAACAACCAAACATGACAACGGCGTCCTATTTTCTTTGTGTGGCTCTCGCGGATATATATATATATATATATATATATATATGTATATATATATATATATTTATATATATACTGGACGTGTTATAGACGGAAACGGAACGTCGAACAAACGGCAGTAAAGTCATTACAGCTAAGAAATTACTGATATGAGTGTTTAGATGTTCAGAAGTGGATTAGTAGAATAAAGAACTTTATTAATAACCAACAAGACGAGTTAGCGTCCTAGATTGAGGCGGTATTTTATTAAATTGTTTCACTGGTACACATTCAGGTTTGGCTATCCAGTGGGGCCCCATCGGAGACGTTGGCGTAGTCCACGAAAACGTGGGCGTGGACTGGGAATTTTTCGGACTTCTTCCACAGCCAATATCTTCCTGTATAGAGGTTATGGACTACTTTCTGAGCCAAAAGCAGCCCGTCGTATCCTGCTTTGTCAAAAGCAGCCCATCATCAAAACAAGACAGCAAGGATAGGCGAGATCTTGTTCAGAGTTTGGTTCACATACTTGGTGAGTACTGCTGGCTTTTGCCTTGAAATTGTGCTCCCTGTAGACCTCATAATTTCCCCCGTACTATGTGTTCCAAGTAAGAGCCATGCTACTCATTCTAGGTGGCGTATTCATCCTGTCCGCCCAACATATTCAACCTAAACAATCCTGCAATAGTAATAAAGTTAGTATAGCAATGTTTTGTTGTTTGGAATACTATCTACAAAAGGATGTTAGGTGCTTTAGATATACAGTTTTTTTATTTCTTGCACTATATATTGACACAATGCGACTTCAAATTACGCGCGCTAGCAAATACTTGTGCCTTCTAGATGATTTGCGATGCACGAGCCTGCGGGACCCAGCTGTACGCGAACCGTGTTGAAAGAAATGAAGAACGTAGAAGAAGAGGCAGAAGGGAATCCTCGAGACAATCTAGCTGTGCTATAATTCTCGGGCACAAGTTCGCCCAGCCTACGTTAGCTTATTAAAAGAGTTTATTGAAAAGTGCGTTACAAATCTGGTGGAAGTGCTGGGTGTGATGCCAAGCCCCTCTCGAGTGACGGAGCACAGTCCAGAACTACAGTGATTTCGACCCAACGAGCTGACGCCTGTTCATCAGCGCTGCAGTCGACGCCTACGTGGTGAGGGTCCTGAATTTTCACCTTTATTGACTTCGCTTGGAACATCAACGGTTGTGAACGGGTACGCAACCGACATGACAGCTCAGGTCACTCCAGCCAACATTATCGTAAACCAGCCAATGCTACCAAAGCCGTTCCACGGCGAAAGCTACGAGGACGCAGAGGACTGGCTTGAGCACTTTGAACGCGTCGCAAAGGCTAACGGATATGGGGAAGAGCGAAAACTTGGAAGTGTTTACTTCGCTCTGGAAAATAGCGCACGAACGTGGTATGAAAACTACGAAGCCACCTTCCGGTCATGGAATGATTTTCGACGGGAGCTTCTCGCTGCTTTCCCGAACACAGACCGCAAAGAGAGAGCTGAAGCTGCGCTCCAGACAAGAAATCAGCGCAATAACAAAACTATCGCCATGTATCTGGAAGACATGTCTCGCTTATTCCGCCGAGCGGATTCAAATATGAGCGAAGACAGGAAGCTGTGCCATCTGATGCGAGGCGTGAAGCAAGAACTCTTGGCCGGACTAATTCGAAGCCCGCCGCGCACCGTCGCCGAGTTTCGTTCCGAGGCGACTACAATGGAAAGGACGCTACAACAGCGAGCAAGGTTATACAACCGGGATGCGATCGTCACTTCCTTGGACATGTTGCCACCAGCCTTCGGTAACGGCATGAAAGCACTACGCGAGCTGGTGCGGTCTGTTGTGCGAGAAGAGCTGCAGAGGCAGCGTCTTGACCAGAACGCTCCAATGCTTACGTCTCTGGCCGATGTGATCCGTGAGGAGGTCAGGCAAGTGGTACGCGAACTTTCGAGCAACGCACAGCCAGGGCCGCCACTACAACAGAAGACGAAAATGACGTATGCTGATGTGCTACTACGAGGACCTCCAGGACGTGCGGACGTCGTGGCGGCTACACTTATGCAGTACCCGATGCCACCGAGCACCCTGCAGCCAACGCCAGAGAGGAGACTAAGGAAGAGCGATGTCTGGCGCACTCCCGACAGGATACCGCTGTGTTACCACTGTGGGGAGCCTGGTCATCTCTACCGAACGTGCCACTACCGCCAGGCAGGACTACGTGGTTTTTCTGTTAATGCACCTCGACCACGAAATGGTGAACGTCCCTTCGAAATTGAAGAATACCTGTCAGGTCGTCAAACCTCAAGTGGCTTCCAATGACACCAATCTCGGGCAACGACAACGGGGAGGTATAGATCGCCTAGCCCCCGACCTTCAGCAAGCTCTCCAAGGTCTCGTTCCCCAAGCCCGCGTCGGGAAAACTACAGTCAGCGACCTGTGGAGGCAAGGCCGCTGTTGACACTAATGCAGAAAAACGTCCATTGCTGACTCTGAACGATGACCGATTTAGAAACCGGTGCTACGATAGTGACGTTGCTTTCGATTGACGTGTGTTCGTTGACGGCTACGAAGTCATCGGACTGGTAGATACTGGCGCAGATTATTCAGTGATGAGTAGCGGACTTTCTAAAATACTAAAGAAAGTGCTGACTCCTTGGAAGGACCACAAGTTCGCACAGCAGAAGGGCACCTCATCGATCCTACTGGAATATGCACAGCAAGAATCGGAATACGGGGTTTCACGTACGTCGCCAGTTTTATTGTGCTGCCGGAATGCTCAAGAGACTTGATTATCGGCATGGATTTCTTACGAGCTAATGGCACTGTAATTACATTCGAGAATCTTCCGTCTCATTCTCGACTAGGCACTGCGATTGCTACCTTTGAAACGGAAGAAAACGTATATGACCTTTGTATTGCAGATGATGGCGTCATGGTTCCGCCAAGATCGAGCATATCTGTCGCAGTAAACAACAAAGCATTCAGTGAATTCGAAGGATTTGCTGACAACAACACTAACTTACTACTCCAAAAAGGGATATGCATGGCACGAGGCCTTGTTAAGTTACCTGACGGATGTGCAAATGTTCTACTCACAAACTTTGGAAATGAGGTGCAGCACGTTGCAAAAGGAACCGTCATCGCCAGTCTGAATGATTTCGTCCAGGTTACGGAGCTGCAAACTTTTGAAACCAATGATTCTGATTTCGAAGACGTGGAGTCTGTCCTTGCAGCCATCGACATCGAGCCAGGCCTACTACCAAGCGCAAAAGAGCAAATAGAGGGTCTTTTAAGGGAAAATGCCGAATGTTTCTCGTTGTCGTCTAAGGTTCGACGCACTCCTGTCGCCAAACATCGCATCATTGTCGACGAGTCAGTGAAGCCAATTCACCAGCATCCCTACCGAGTGTCATCAAGAGAAAGAGAAGCTATTGGTAATCAGGTTAAAGAAATGCTCAAAGACGATGTAGTCCAGCCTTCATCAAGTCCATGGGCGTCATCTGTTGTTCTTGTGAAGAAAAAAGACCAAACCTTACGTTTCTGCGTTGATTATCGGAAGCTGAATGCCGTCACCAAACGGGATGTTTATTCTCTGCCAAGAATTGATGACACTCTGGATAGGCTGCGAAATGCCAGGTATTTTTCCTCATTGGATCTTAAAAGTGGGTATTGGCAGATAGAACTTGATGAAAGAGACCGTGAAAAGACAGCGTTTGTGACACCGGACGGTTTATACGAGTTCAAGGTACTCCCTTCTGGCCTTTGTTCAGCACCAGCCACATTCCGACGGATGATGGACACAGTGCTTTGTGGTCTTAAATGGCAGTCATGTCTGGTTTATCTCGACGATGTTGTAGTTTTCTCTGCTACCTTTGAGCAACATGTGGAAAGGCTCCGGGTAGTGCTCACTGCGATCAAATCAGCGTACTTGACGATAAAACCGCAGAAATGTCATTTCGGCTTCCGTGAGCTCCTTTTTCTCGGCCATGTCATCAGTGCAGAAGGCGTCCGCCCAGACCCTGCAAAAACTGAGGCCTTAGCAAGATTACCGAAGCCAACAGACAAAAAGGCTGTTAGGCGATTTTTAGGTATCTGCGCCTATTATCGACGGTTCGTTAAAAAATTTTCATGAATTCCTGAACCACTGACACGGCTGACAAAAGAGGAAATGCCTTTCGTATGGCTTGCCGAACAAGAGGATGCCTTCAATGAACTACGAAAGTGCCTTCAAATTCATCCTGTTCTGGCGCAGTTTGACGAGGAAGCGGAAACCGATATCCACACGGATGCAAGCAATTTAGGTCTTGGGGCCGTGCTCATCCAATGGCAAAACGGACAAGAACGAGTCATTGCGTATGCCAGTCGCACTCTTTCGAAAGCTGAGGTGAACTACTCAGCGACCGAGAAAGAATGCCTTGCCGTGGTATGGGCTATCAGCAAGTTTTGACCATATTTATATGGTAGGCCTTTTCGAGCTATTGCGACCATCATTCGCTATGCTGGCTGGCTAATCTCAAGGACCCATGTGGACGGCTTGCACGATGGAGCTTGCGATTACAGGAGTATGATATCACGCTTGTGTACAAGTCAGGTCGCAAGCACGGTGATGCGGACTGCTTGTCACGTGCTCCGATTCAACCTGCTGCTTCTGCCTCCACCGGGGATGGTGAAGATTTTATTTTCTTGGGAGCGGTGACACCATCAGAGATGGCACATCAGCAGCAATCCAACCCTGAGATACTCCTCTTGATCAAGTGCCTACAAGGACAGTCTGTCGATGTTCCACTACCTTTTGTCCGCGGCTTGTCAGCGTTTGTGCTACGAAACAACATCCTGTATAAAAGGAATTTTGACAACAATACAGCGACATTCCTGCTTGTCGTCCCTTCACCTCTGCGACCAGAGATTTTGGAGGCTTGCCACGACGATCCATCAGCTGGACACTTAGGAGTAAGCAGAACGTTAGCACACATCCGCACTAAATACTACTGGCTGAAGTTGCTTAGCTCTGTACGACACTATGTCAGAACCTGCCGGGGCTACCGAAGACGTAAAACGCCACCGCTAAAACCAGCAGGTCTCCTTCAACCGATAGAACCACCAGAAGCCCCATTCACACAAGTAGGAATGGACTTACTGGGCCCATTTCCTACGTCGTCATCGGGAAAACGGTGGATAATAGTTGCGACCGACTATTTAACCAGATATGCCGAGACAGCGGCTCTATTATAAGGATCAGCCGTTGAAGTAGCCGAATTCTCCGTCTCCAACATAGTACTGCGGCACGGAGCTCCAAAAGCGTTGATCACGGACCGAGGGACTGCATTTACGGCCGACCTGATGAAATGTATCATGAAATCGACGCACACCAGTCATAGAAAAACGACGGCATATCATCCTCAAGCAAATGGTCTTACGGAACGACTGAACAGAACGCTGGCTGATATGTTGTCATTGTACGTTGATATAGAACACCGCACTTGGGATAAAGTATTACCCTATGCAACATTCGCCTATAACACTGCGATGCAGGAGACAACACGGATGACGCCATTACAACTTGTTTTTGGCCGGACGGTAACGACACCTTTAGATGCAATGTTACCTATTGACTAGACGCCCGAGAATTACTATGACGTTCACGACTACATACAAAGAGCAGAAGAAGCCAGACAGCTGGCACGATATCGCATTCCCTAACAGCAGAAAACCGACACGCATCAATACAATCTGCGAAGAAGAGACGTCCAGTACGCACCAGGAGACAGAGTATGGGTGTGGATTCCTGTACGGATACGTGGCCTGTCAGAAAAACTGCTTCGCCGCTATTTCGGTCCGTACAGAGTGCTCCGCCGCGTCGACTCACTCAACTACGAAGTTATGCCAGAGGGACAGGATATTTCATCCCGACGGCGGCATCGCACGGAAACTGTGCATGTCGTCAGGATGAAACCATATCATGACAGGCAATGAAACGCTGAATATACAACGTTCTTTGACGTTAACGACATCCCCGACGAGGGTTTGTGAATGACTGCCATGCAACCAGCTTGACACAAGCATCGGGACGATGCACTCTGGAAAGGGGGGCAATGACACAATGTGACTTCAAATTACGCGCCCTAGCAAATACTTGTGCCTTCTAGATGATTTGCGATGCACGAGCCTGCGGGACCCAGCTGCGCGCGAACCGCGTTGAAAGAAAAGAAGAACGTAGAAGAAGAGGCAGAAGGGAATCCTCGAGACAATGTAGCTGTGCTATACTTCTCGGGCACAAGTTCGCCCAGCCTACGTTAGCTTATTAAAAGAGTTTATTGAAAAGTGCGTTACAATATCAAACAGAAACAGGTCTACGATTGTGAACTAATATTTATAAACACAGAACATTCTTGACTGTTCTCTAGCACAACAAGCTACATAAAATTGTCCCCTTTGCAGGCAGCTGCTTCATTGACTTGCTATTAGAACGAAATATATTATGTATTATCTCTTAAATAGTTCATGCTACTCTGGGGCTGAGCTGTGTGGCTAAGTAACGAAAGAGCTACTTTTTTAAAACAAAGATCTAACACCTAGTCACAAAAGTTCTTGTCAAATCACTACTGTAGGCAGTGCATATTGCCACATTCCATTTCCCAAGTTTTTGTTATCGTCCCAAAACACCACACTATTCTCAGCGCAAACCGCGCCTGCAGTTTTCAAGAAGGTTCCGGACTATAGTCGATAATTTCGATAAGATCACGCCCACTGTGCGAACGGTACAGATTGTTCTGGAACCTACGCCACCGCCAGCGACAACGCTAGAACATTCGACGGCAAGAGTATAAATGCCGACGCGCTTCGCCGCTTGTCAGTTGTTGATCGAAGGCCGACGCTCCGTTCACCGCTTTCAGTCCGAGACTGCTATCTGTGCGAGACTGCTGCTGTAATTGGACTTTCCGTTTACCGGGCCCAGGTTCGCCCAAATAAACAGTTAAATCCCAACGCGAAGTCTCCTGTCTTCGGCCACGTCACGACCCAGTGACATCTGGTGGAGGTGCTGGGTATCGATCTCAGTACTTCTCGCCGATTCTGCGGAACCTGCTCAGAGGAACCAAGCCCCTCCCATAGCTTTCGACGTCAATCCCAGACTTCTGAACGATAAGCAAAAACAGCTCAAAGCCCTGCTCTTGCAATACGAAGATTGCTTTTCGTCGTCATCGAAAATTCGGCAGACCCAAATCACGAAACATCGCATCATAACCGAAGAAAATGCCGGACCACTCCGTCAGAGTCCGTACAGGGTTTCGATGCGAGAACGTGAGGCCATGAAGAGACAAGTTGATGAAATGCTGCGGGATGACATTATCCAGCCGTCCAAGAGTCTATGGGCATCCCCCGAGGTGTTAGTGAAGAAAAAGAGTGGGACCCTACGTTTCTGCGTCGATTATCGTCGCCTGAACAAAATCACAAAAAAGGACGTGTATCCTCTCCCACGAATAGACGACGCACTTGATCGGCTCCATAACGCCAAGTGCTTTCCGTCAATGGACCTCAAGACTGGCTAGTGGCAAATCGAAGTCGACGAAAGAGAAGACGGCGTTTATAACACCGGACGGCCTCTTCGTGTTTAAGGTGATGCCCTTCGGCCTTTGCTCAGCGCCTGCAACTTTTCAACGCGTTATGGATAGAGTACTGGCAGGATTGAAGTGGCAGACTTGCCTTGTGTACTTGGACGACGTCGTCATGTTTTCCTCGAGTTTCGACGAGCATCTTCGTTGCCTTGCAGCTGTACTTAGCCATCAAGACTTCCGGACTCACACTGAAGCCAGAAAAGTGCAGATTTGTGTATGAGGAGCTCCTGTTTCTGGGGCACGTTATCAGCAAGTCTGGAGTTCGTCCCGATCCACGGAAAACAGCTGCCATCGCCGACTTCCCGCCGCCCACTGACAAGAAAGCCGTGCGCCGATTTCTGGGCCTGTGTGCCTAATATAGACGGTTCGTGAAAAACTTCGCCTGCATCGCCGATCCTCTCACTAACGTTACCAAGGCTGACGTGGAGTTCGAGTGGGAAACGCCGCAGGAACACGCTTTCCAGGAGCTAAAACATCGCCTCCAGATGCCTCCGTTACTTGCCCATTTCGACGAATTCGCCGAGACAGAAATACATACTGACGCAAGCATCGTAGGTCTCGGCGCCGTTCTTGTGCAGAGGGCTGACGGACTTGAAAGGGTTATTAGTTACGCCAGCCGATCGCTATCCAAAGCAGAAGCAAATTATTCCACAACAGAAAAGGAGTGCCTCGCCATTATCTGGGCTACGTCGAAATTTCACCCCTACCTCTACGGCAGGCCCTTCAATGTTGGGAGCGACCACCACGCATTGTGTTGGCTAGCCTCCTTGAAGGACCCCTCAGGTCGCCTCGCACGATGGAGCCTGAGACTTCAAGAATATGACATTACTGTCATTTAAGTGTCCGGCAAAAAACACTCCGACGCCGACTGTCTCTCTCGTGCGCCTGTCGACCAACCGCTACCCGACGACCCGGATGACGACTACTTCTTAGGAACGATAACTACCGACGACTTCGCTGAACGACAGAGGGCCGACCCGGAACTTAAGGTCCTAATAGGATACCTCGAAGGCAGGACCGCCGAAGTCCCGAAGGTATTCAAGCGCGCACTTGCGTCGTTCTTTCAACGAAACGGTCTTCTACAAAAGAAAAACTTTTCACCGCTTCGAGCTAAGTGCCTCCTTGTGGTGCCTTCAGCTCTGCGACCAGAACTCCTGCAGGCCCTGCACGACGATCCGACGGCAGGGCACCTCGGTGTTTCTCGAACGCTCGTGAGGATACAAGAAAGGTACTACTGGCCACGTCTTACCACCGACGTCACTCGTTATGTGAGAACATGCCGGGACTGTCAGCGACGCAAGACACCGCCGACAAGGCCAGCGGCACTTCTGCAGCCAATTGATCCACCTTGACGACCTTTCCAGCAGATTGGTGTGGCCCTACTGGGGCCGTTCCCGACGTCGGCTTTCGGAAACAAGTGGATCGTGGTAGCTACCGACTACCTCACCCGCTACGTCGAGACAAAAGCCCTGCCAAAAGGCAGTGCATCCGAGGTAGCTGAGTTCTTCGTCGAAAATATCGTCCTACGTCACGGCGCCCCGGAGGTCCTTATCACCGACAGAGGAACGGCATTCACTGCCGACTTAACTCACGCGATCTTGGCATACAGCCAAACAAACCACCGACGGATGACAGCGTACCACCCACAGACCAACGGCCTCACCGAGCGGCTTAACAAGACGATCGCCGACATGCTGTCAATGTACGTCGATGTCGAACACAAGACGTGGGACGCCATTCTTCCGTATGTGACCTTCGCATACAACACGGCGGTGCAGGGGACGACGCAGATATCTCCATACAAATTGGTCTACGGAAGGAGCCCGGCAACGACGCTCGATGCAATATTACCCAACGTCACCGACGAAGAAAACCTCGATGTGAGCGAGTACCTTCAACGCGCCGAAGAAGCCCGACAACTTGCACGTCTCCGTATCAAGAATCAACAGACGACCGACAGCCACCGTTACAACCTTCGACGACGCTTCGTGGAATACCAGCCCGGTGAACGTGTTTGGGCGTGGACGCCGATACGCCGACGTGGACTAAGTGAAAAGCTTCTGCAACGGTACTTCAAACCGTACAGGGTGGTTCGACGTCTCGGCCCACTTGATTACGAGGTTGTCCCCGATGGCATCACGAACTCTCAACGACGCCGATCGCGACCTGAAGTTGTACATGTCACGCACCTCAAGCCGTTTCATGCGCGTTAACAAACTGAAACAGTGTTTTTTTTGTATCGTAATTTATTCATTGTACTTTCTTGCATTATTATTGTACCTTCAACTTTAGTTAAAGCATCGGGACGATGCCTTTTTTCAGAGGAGGGCAATGCCACGTTCCATTTCCCAAGTTTTTCTTATCGTCCCAAAACACCACACGATTCTCAGCGCAAACCGCGCCTGCAGTTTTCGAGAAGGTTCCAGACTGTAGTAGATCATTTCGATAAGGTCACGCCCACTGTGCGAATGGTACAGATTGTTCTGGAATCGACGCCACCGCCAGCGATAACACTAAAACATTCAACGGCAAGAGTATAAATGCCGACGCGCTTCGCCGCTTGTCAGTTGTTGATCGAAGGCCGACGCTCCGTTCGCCGCTATCAGTCCGAGACTGTTATCTGTGCGAGCCTGCTGCTGTAATTGGACTTTCCGTTTACCGGGCACAGGTTCGCCCAAATAAACAGTTAAATCCCAACACGATGTCTCCTGTCTTCGGCCACGTCACGACCCCGTGACAATATTTTCTTGTATGCACCACTGTATACATCAATTAGTTTATTGCCGTGGTTGTCATTGATGCAAATTATAAGTGTATATACCTGCAAGTGGTCAAGTGTAATCATTTCAAGCCCTTGCTTTTATGGAGATTTATTTTTCTTTATTCTATTTTATTTTTTCTTTATAACGGAAAGCATTGCGAAATATTTCTTACACTCACAAGATACCTTTACCGCGTAATTTCGTTTTCTGAAGGCCTACAGCAGTTTTGTTGCTCCACATAATTTTGCCATTGTACTTAAGTCATTCATATAGAAAAGAAACCGTAATCAGGGGTCGTGTGGTCGAGCAGACAATTCCACAAGTAGACTTGGCTTCTCTAGGTCTAGAACTAGTCTTAAAGAAAAAAAAATGAACTTGGCAAAACAGGGCCTCTACGACAAAATTTCTGTTTACAGATTTTTTCCTCACAAGTGTCAATCGTCCGCTTTTTGCCACTTTTGGATCGTGTCTCACATAGAAATCCGGGATAAAGGTCTATCAGTCCAAAAGTTGTTCACTTCTAGTTTATTTTTACAATGTATCTTAGTGCAGAAACGCACTTGCTAATCTATTTAAATTGACGTAGGATTAACTTCTTTTATCGCGACAATGCGTTGTATAGTGTGCGAGGATCTAACACAATGCAAAATCACTTGATTATGCTTAACTGCGCTAAAAAACAGAGATTCTTTTTCTGGGCAATCGGATAAGCACTTGTTCCTAGCCATGAGTGGATATGTTCATGTAACAATGTACTCGTGTGATGTTAGCAATAACTTAATCATCAAGATCATGAACCACTCGGCGGCAAGTACTGTTCCTCGCGAAATCTGCAGTGCGATCATGTTTTCTCATATATATCAAGTGGCTGAGTTTTAAGCTTGCAAATAGAATAGCTCGAGAGTGCTTTTGATCGCTAATAATAGTGCGGCTAAGCACTATTGGTATAATAATAGAGTTTACGTGAAATACACATTGGTACTTTCTTCGTGTGAATGTTTGCGAGGTAAAGAGCAACATGCATAGTCACAATCCTCATGCATCATCTAAACGATTGACTCGAACAACGAGCACTACTGCTGCTACCACTCGTGCAGGCATCCGAGATATGTCGAAGCTGAGCCCAACCATCACCCTCGGTGAATTGGGAATTGATTCGCTGATGAGCGTCGAGCTCAGCCAGCTGCTCGAGCGCGACTACGACATGACCGTGCCTTTCCAAGATATCCGGCAGCTCACCGTGGGCCAGTTAAAGGAGATCGGTGAAGGCGGCAGCGGCAGTGCTCCGGCGTCTGAAGCACCAGTTGCTGCTGACACCACACCAGGTATGCAGATAACAGGACGCATATCTGGGCGTCACTTGCCATAAGCTGAGTTCATGTTTCACCATCAGTTCTGAAACTTCGAACGTGCTTCCCGTGAGGTTGTCTTACTGGTGGATGATTAAATTGTCCGTAAACAGTTCCTCAGTTGGGCAAACAAAGTTTGACTAAGATGCCCCGCCGCGGTGGTTTAGTGGCTATGGTACTCGGCTGCTGACCCACAGGTCGCGGGATCGAATCCCGGCTGCGGCGGCTGCATTTCCGATGGAGGAGGAAATGTAGGCCCGTGTGCTCAGATTTGGGTGCACGTTAAAGAACCCCAGGTGGTCGAAATTTCCGGAGCCCTGCACTACAGCGTCTCTCATGATCATATCGTGGTTTTGGGACGTGAAACCACACAAATAAATCAAATCAAGTTGGACTAAGATAACAAACCAAAAAAATATTCTGCAATGCCAAGACTTCTAAAAAACTCGATAAAGGACACAGAAAACGGCGCCGATGCCGACAGCGGAATTTCTGCGACACGAGCTCTCTAACTCTATCGCATTAAAACCTACTCTCAAGAGCATAACTCTACACAATTTATCTTTGAAGCTACAATAGTTTGTGCACAGGTGCGTTCATGCAGCAGCAGCTGAAAGGCACAGGTGACAACTAACTTACACAACTACATCTTGAGCAAATAATAGCGCGACAAAAACGGGGATGGGAGGGAAATGACAAACCATAGCACCGACTCACGACTAAAATTTATTTCGAAAACACACGGAATAAATAACATCTGAAAAAGTTAAGAAAAAAAACAGATGGTGCAAGTTCAATTGACGAAACAGAACAAAAAGCGAAGTGGCTGATGAGACGTGCAAGCTATCTGTGAGCTATGAAACTTCTTCACCTTTTAGGGCTAGTAAAGACTGGCTAATAACTTCCAAGTGACTTAAAAAACGCCTCCGTGAATTCCCGTTGGCACTGTTTTTTGTGGCATTGCAGTATTTGCATTATTTTTTCTTTTTTCGAAAAGGAGGAGTACAAACGTTTCTTTGACAATGAATGCATGGTAAAACGAGAGCATGTGTCATTTTTACATTTCGCGCATGCTTCTCGTTTTTTACGTTTACGCAGCGACTAGTTTTGTAATGTAAACCTTGTTGCAAGAAGACAGAATCTTGTATACTATACATTAGTTCTACAATCTATAATTTATTTCTTTGTTTTGTCTAGCATTTTTGCCGTTTGTCACAATTTTCACCATTTAACCTTCCTTTGCACATTGAAGATACTTGCCCAAACTTTGGCCAACGCTAAATACAATGTAAAGTTGGTATCTATCAGCCGCATTTTGAATCCCGTGCGACAACCGATGCACTTAAGAAATCAAAGCTTAATGCTTTCAAGTTGAGGTGTGGTTATATTGTGTTTATTTCTGCCTAGCGTTTACTTTGTTCTCCACTTTTTCGCAGGTCCTCGTGATAACACGTTCAGCGTATCCTGATTCTATAGCTCTTGAAGCCTGCTTTGTGATGCTTTGATGCATTTTGTGGTAACAGATTTTCAACAAGGAACACTGAATGCATCCAACACTTATGCCACTTTTTATGACTTTCGAGCGATCAGATAAAATGACAGCAATGGCTTATCAGCTCTAGAGGAATACACCAAACAAAGGCGATATTCACCACAGAAAATAATCTTAAATCCAAGAATTGTAATTCATTTTCAGCCGGCAATTCAGATGTGAAACTGAGCCTCCTACCACAATTCCTGAACACTTTTAGAACATCACTTACTCTTCTTTGTAAGTCACAAGTCTTAACAATGACTAAAATGTCATCTACCTAACACACAACTCTTTTTATCCAATTGCTGGTCCACTCCATATGAATAAAAACAATTGCTAGTCATTAAAGCTAGCTAGACAGTTGCTGGTCATTAAGAGTAACTGACTGCGTTTACAGAGAAGTAACGGGGGGAAGGGGGACACAAAAAGTTAGGTGGGCAGATATGATTAGGAGGTTAGGAGGTATAACGTGGCAGTAGAAAGCACAAGACAGGGTTGATTGGCGGAACATGGGAGAGGCTTTGACCCGGCGATGGGCGTAGTCAGGCCAATGATTATAGGATGATGATGCATGAAAGAACGTTTGTGATTTTCAGCTAGTCTGTATTAGTTTCAATTTTGTAGCACAGAGCTGCAGAAACTTTATTGTGCTCTGTGCGACATCGTTCTGAAATACGTTGCAGTAAGACAATGTTTTAGGTCAGTTGGTTCATGGCAATAGGGAAGTACAGTGCGACTGAGACAATCTTCAACATGCCTTCAATCCGAAAATGTTTCGTTGATTGTCTAAGGTAATCTGTGCTTTCTTAAGATTATATTGAACACTCTCGATTGCCAACGCGGTGTACATTTGGCCGATGTATAATTTGTTCTCCTTATTTGCACGAATCAGTAACACAGGTTTCAGTAGATTTGTTTCTTGCGTGTCCAATGATTTCAATATCCATAACGCGTTTTATTCGCAACCTAATGTATAAAGCGATCAGATGTTTTCTGAAGAGTGTTGTGCTAACTGTCGGTTTTATAGAGCTCCACTCGATTCGCAGTATTTGAGCACTTTTTTATAACGTTATGAAGACGCTATCTGAGTGAGTTCACAAGTGATTAAACATGGTTCAAAGTCAATAACCTATGCCTCAGTGATTCTTTTTTATCGTTTTGCGTTGCTTCATTCAAAAAAAGCTCCAGAAGGGAAGGAAGCAGTTGACATTCAGGAGACCTCTTCCTAAGAAGATGTGAGCATCACCGTGAAGCCATCAGAAGTCGGGTACAGTGCATGTATGGAAAGGAACCACGGAGGAGTTCCTACGAAGAGTGATAAACGTTACCTGACACCGTATGGGGTGATGTAATCCATCGACTTTCAAGACAACCATGAATTGAATAAAACATGTTCGTCATGGAGCCAATTTCTAACTTACTTTGTCGTGCCTCATCACTATTTAGAAACAAAAGCTCTTTGTTGAATAAACTACAGAATATAATGGCATTGTCATCTCAGAGCTCAATTGTTCTGCCTCTAAATGGCCGTTCGCGTGACGTGCGTGTGGTAAAGTTCGTGATGCCACTTAGTCTCAGTGTATTGAATCAAACGAGCACATTTCGGAAGTGTTCTGTTGAACTACTAAGTAGTGAGATGCTAGAACGGTAAATACATCGGCGGTCCACTGCCTGTAATGCGCTCACTTGTAAGCACATTACTGTAACTGAGCCGGCAACAGAGTGCAATAGAAGACAGAGTCAAGAAATGGTGACCCACAAAGAGCCCTGACATACAACAGTTTATTAACTAGTAGGTAAGGATAAGCTATATTATACTCAAATCATATACGCAGCAACGAGGTAAAATGGCAAAACGTTTTATAGAACTTTATGCATAGTGCAAACGTCACAGCCCAGAATGGCGTGTCAATCGACATAATTTCCTGAGATTAAAGTTCCATTGGAGGAGTACTGGCGCATGTGCAATCAAACTTTGTGATGATATATGCTTCAACAATGTCACGCGTCAACCGAGGGTTAGCTTAGCCGGTAAATCGCAATTTTCGGAGAGGGGCGCACTACCGCCGTCATCAAATTGAAGGCCCAAGTGGCCCAAAACCATGTTATACACATTGTATTGGTGCACTCTTAGACGGTATTTAAAGTACGTACCACTCTGTCTTATATTTTGTCCCACGTGGCAGCTGGATAGAGTACACCATGCCAGTGCATCAGAGGACGCACTGCGTTCTGTATTTCACAGAACAACAATTCCGGCTGTCACTCGAAGCAAATTTGCAGAGCCGTGGAAGACACAACTGTAATATTAGCATATAGCCCTACCCTCTTGAGTTTGTGCAACAGGTCATGCATGTGGAACTACTGCAAGCGTTTTCCAAGTGAGAAAAGGTGCATGCGGCACACGGTAAGTTTCACCATGCTTATGCTTCGTTTGCTTTAAAAGGTTTCCTGCAACCGCCAAAACTCGAGCCTTTGAGTACCAGAAATGAACAAGCGCCAACCAAGGTGTAGAAAGAGTTTTTTTATGGAATTCACATAACCTTCTAAGTGCATTGATTTTCTTCTTTTGTACTTAATTTTTTTTGTGATTCTAAGAGGCATACATGAGTTGTAATTCACCAATTTCGATTGTACAGAATAGAAAGAAATAATCGGTTTTCGGAAACAAGTGGATAGCTTCATGTCGAAAAGCCTTAATATAATTTGGGATATTCATGTTTCATCTCCACGAATGGACGTTCTGCATCAGTATATTTATTACTTTCTTTGTAGCCTGCTCAAACGACGTCTTCGGACAGCAAATAAAAATTAAGAAATCATTTGCATATCTGCACATATATTCTACTTCGGACACATCGTCTTTAGGTAGAATATAAGGGTCTTTATGGATGAGGTAGACATCACTTAGGATAGGCACCTAGCATGACCCTATGTAAATATGACTTTTTTTGGCTGTATGGCCAATTTTTTCTCCACACAACCATATATTCCCCCCCCCCTCCGCCATGGTGATCTAGTAGCTAAGGCACTCGGCTGCTAACCTGAAGGTGGTGGCTGCATTTTCAATGGAGGCAAAAATACTGTAGGCCCGTGTGCTCAGTTTTGGGTGCACGTTAGAGAACTACAAGTAGTCGAAATTTTCGGTGCCCATGTCTACGGCGTATCTGATAATTATATGGCAGATAATTATATGGCGGTTTTGGGCCATTAAACCCCACATATACATCAATCATCAATCAATGAACTGTATATTTCTCTCTCAATGTCAACTAGTTTATACAACGATTAACTGTGATGTAAGCGGCATTTTGAAATAGTTGACCCGCCGCGATCAATCCAATCTTCAACAGATTTTAACATATGCTCACGTGGCACCAATGACACCAGTCTAGAGCATATCAGTCACTCTACACTAGTTAACATCTCTGCCTTTCCTATACCTCTTTTCCTGTAGCTGTTTAACATCGACTGAAATGCATGCTCGGCTCTTTTAGTTTTCTATTAAAAATCATATTAGAGCGTTTGAGTCGTTTACCACATAGGGGTCGTCAGCAAATAACAAATCAAGCTTACTTTGCAAAAGTGTGGTGCCAGATTTTCGCCGGATCCCTCTTTCGTTTTGTTTTCAGCTGTAAAAAGAAAACTTAAGCCAAGCATAGTTGTCTTTTCGACAGACGTAGCTAAAAACACTTCAAACAAACGCAATGTTCAAGCAACACGTCCAAGCTTTGACGCCAAAATGAAATTTAACCACATGTTCAAGCGCGTCCAAACAAAGTAAACAGTGTAAGGTGTTCACACATAGTTGTTATGTCTCATAAAACAACAATTTTCAGTGTATGCTGGGTGCTGTACGCTACTCACGGTGTAAACTGCTTGCCCATGTGCTAGCAACTTTATTGATTTGTCAGAACGTCCGTCACCTGAACAGGAGAGATTTAGCTCCTCATGCGACAGCTTCAGCGTTCGGTTCAGCAAACTTCAAACATCTATAAATTGGGAAGATGTTACCGACGTTAGACAATTTAAACTGCTCATCTAGTGCTTCGCAAATAATTTCGTACAAGAAAGGTTGATCGTCATAGTCGTCATACAAAGCGAGATTTTGTCATAACAAGGACTTTGGGTTGAGTGTTTTTAATTAACTCAAGTTGACGACACTTTTTTATAAACCTTGTTGCAAGAACACCTATTTGTCTTCTGTATTAAACATGATTGACATCATTCACTCACTTCCTGCCCCTGTTGGCAGCCCCGTCGTACGACTTTGCATGAAAGCCCGAAATAGGTATAGACTCATGGTGTCGAAATCACTAGTTTTTGAAGATGTGCAGCAGCAAATATTCTCTGTTGTTTGGAGATCGATTCCATAGAGAAGACACATAAAAGTGACGGACACCTTCTAGACTGAGCCAATAGGCTCAGACTCTTTGAACACCAGTCAAATGATCAGGCAACTAGTTTAGAGCAGCTGTGCCTGGGGAAAAATGATGGATTAGTTAAATTTAGGTAAGCTGTGAACGACAGGAGTCCATGATGCCAGACGAAGAATAAACTGGATGTTAATTAAAAAATTGCACACTTCAGCGGAAACCCGATGACGGTCAGGATTATATCGGTTGCGCACTTGCATTTTACGTCCTGGCGGAAATACGTCGCTGCAGATAGAGAAAATTCGCTGCAAGTCAAGTAAATTTCAAAATTACTTAATTGGCTTTTTGTCCAAGAAACAAAAGGAACAAAAGGACGTTGGGGCTAAAGATATATAGCCTGACATTTAAGTGACATTTCACCACGTTTTTGTTAAATCTTTATTTTAGGGCAGTTTAACTGGGAAATTTATGGCACACACATTTTCGCAGAAATCACAAAGTGTCAGGTAGTCTAGGACAGTCATCATGAAATTGCAATTGGTGTGACAAAATGAATGCACCAAGCAGAAAATTTTCGAAATAGACAAAGTGAAGATTAGAATGCAATGAAGAAGCATGCGTGGTCAGGCAATCTAGAGCGAGTGCAGTATGTTCCAACGAGCCCCACACAAGCTTTTCTGAATCTAGAGCAAGCGTGACGTAAAGTAGCGAGCGTATGACTGATTCCATTTTTTGTGTTCAAAAACTCTGGCGTGATGGGTAAATATGTTGGGTTTAACGTTCCAAAACTACCATAAGATTATAAGAGACGCCGTAGTGGAGGGCTCTGGAAATTTCGACCACTTGGGGTTCTTTAACGTGCACACAACTTTAGTGTGCTATTTCGTTTCTTTGGGGAAGGGGTAGATAAAATCACACTTTATCTATGAATGAGCCACTTTTAGCTCCCACGGCAAAAACAGGCAGGTAAACTGCGTGCACAACGAACATGAAACCTTCTTACTCGAAGAACGCAACACTGATTTTCACAACAGTGACCATCTGTGCAACCTGACGATACGCGTCGTACCACGCTTCATTGAACGGAACCTGTATCATGTATGGGCAAAGCATAATTTTTTTGTATTGAGCAAGCATTGAGACTGGACGCCTGGTATGTCCCCGTAGGAATAGACATCGGACATTATTGCCTATCTGATAGTTGTGTTTCGAAAAAAATATTGTATTTTAGGCTACGTGGTCCAGTGACTCTGATCACATCAACTTCAGAATTTTTCTTAGTCACAGTATGTAGCTATCACCACAAAGCTCACTAAGAGGGCTTTTTGAGAGTTCTCATTTTTGCCAATCTGTGTCGTTTGTGATGTGGGCAATTGGTAAATGCCGCATTCCATGATTTGTTTCAACCAATATTGCATAAGAACCTGTCATAACTAGGTGAATAGGAAGGTATAGAAAATCCATTGCCACGTCACCACATTGCTCTTGACTCCCTGAACCGTTGCTTTTCGCTCTCTTTATAGCGATAGTCAGCAAGTAAAACATGACTTCTTGGCTGCTTGAAAATGCATGCATTTTTGTTGCGTTCTACCTCTTAATCTTACTTTATGTCAGCTCTGGAGTAAATGTTCGGCCACAGCAATTTCGTGTTTTGGAAGCAGGCGCCTCTCACTCCTATCGCCATTGGCTGTGAAGCCTTTAGTAAGTTCCATTGATCTTATTTTATGCAAAACCACTTCTGACAACTAATTTGAACAGGTATTGTGTTATTACCTTAGCAGAAAAGTTCACGAGGTGAAAACAGAGGCATATAATCAGACAGGGAGCTCCTCATTTCGTCAAAAAACTACAAATTAAGGTGAGCTCTAATAAGCCAGCCTCAATTTGTATTTTCAGGGGTGCAGCTGTTTAGGACCTAGCCTTTTTGCTCCTCATCCGCCACAGGGAAATTCAAGGATGTGACATGCAATAAATGCTTATAAATGAACTAATATCAACCATAATTGGGACAGAACAATATTAAACACATCGTATCACAAGGCATCTATAATAATAGGCGACTTCAACGTGCATACTATGGACCTTTGGACCGAGCTTTGTTGTTGAAGCTCACCGTCTGTTCTCATGGTTGTTAAAAAAAAAACAATTTTCATAGCCAAAATATGCGTGTACCGTAATTGTGAAGAAACGATACAGTACACCTACAAGGAAAAACTATTTACATTAGTCGGTGACTTTAACATAGAGATGAGGACTCCAGATCCTGGCTTTGTCGTTGAATATGTGACTTTATGTCCCTCAATATAGAGGGCATGGGGGCACGCTCATGTAGCATATGTGAGACACATCAAAAACGTTTACATTACACTAATACCAATCATAATTATGGCATAACAGTATAAATAAATACAAGGACAAATCTTTTATACATGTCGGCGACATCAACGTACACCTTATTCGCCTTAGAATTATTCATTATCATTCGCTTCGCCCAATAACTGGCATTCACTTTGTGTAAATTCATGGACTTATTCTTATTATCAATCAGCACAATAACGATGCGATGGTCTCAGAAAAATTTATGTTCTCGAGAAAAAAGAGGTGGTAAAGTATCAGTGAAGAGTGTCATGTATAAGGACTATTACGTGAGTCTGTATGCGAGGATAAGCTATTCAGTGTTCTCCTGCTCATAAGTCACGTGTTTTCAACCATCCGACAGAGTCCTAAGTACTCCTGCCGGTACGGTTTTACCGAGTACGATGGCTGAGACTACCAAGGTGTTCAGCTCGCTTCCGTCGCTTCCACTGTGCCTAAACTTGTTGACAGAAAGGTGAAAATAGCGGAGCGCTCTTTGTCACATCCCCATCCACCTACAACAAAATAGGAGTCTGAAAGGGAGGAGATGTTAGAGATATAAGGCTCGTTTTTAAATGCCCAATCACCAGCATTGGTCGCACAATGGAGCTTCATGCACCAATTGACGCGGACCAAGGGGTCACAAGTTTGGCTGCCAGGTCATTCAAATGAATTATTGATTGATATGTAGGGTTTAACGTCCCAAAACCACCATATGATTATGAGAGACGCCGTAGTGGAGGGCTCCAGAAATTTCGACCACCTGGGGTTCTTTAACGTGCACCCAAATCTGAGTACACGGGCCTACAACATTTCCGCCTCCATCGGAAATGCAGCCCGCCGCAGCCGGGATTTGAATCCGTGACCTGCGGGTCAGTAGCCGAGTACCTTAGCCAATAGACCACCGCGGCGGGGCATTCAAATGAATTATTGTTGTGGTTTTCTTCGTCAGGAGAATTCTTACTTATGTGCTCTTTGACAGAAATACACCCTTATAGTCTTGGTGAACTTTGGAACAAAACACTTCTCCGGCCGTTAAAAGATCTTGGTTGTTCAAAATTGTACGTACCCTACTTGCAATCCAAGCCACGAGCTATTCATTAGCGTTGTGAAGCAATGCCCATGATGCAGTACTTGAGGTTTCTGTAGTTAGCCGATTTATTTCTAGTACCGATGCAATGACCCCTTTCTGTCTGGTCTCCAGCCTGCTTCTTCCCTACCTTGGCATTGAAGTCGCCCATCAGTATAGCACACTGGGTTTTTACCGTACTCCTTACCGATTTCACATCTTCATAGAAGCTTTCAACTAATATGTCATCATAGCTGGATGTAGGCGCCCAGGCCTGTACCACCTTCGTTTTGTACCTCTTAATGAGTTCTTAATGAGTTTAATTAAAATACCTGCAACTCCTTTTTTTTAAGTGTATAGTATTCCTTTTTGTTACTCGCTATAGTACTGTGGATGAGAAATCACATTCTCGGTTTTCTACTGTCAGCCAAGCCACGATAGCGAAGAATATGTCCACTCTGTAGCACTGCATAGGCCTCATCTATCCTCCCAACTTCACTGGACCCTATTACATCCCAATGAAAACTCTCTAGCTCCTCAAATAGCGCAGCTGGACTTGCCTCACTAGAGAAAGTTGTAGCGTTAACGTTGCCATAAATGGCGGCCTGTGTGGATCACCCACGGATTCTTAGCACTCTGTTGCGTCACAGATCTGACCACCGCCATGGTAAGTTGCTTCGCAGCAACTGGGAACTGAGGGCCGAAGGGCCCCGCTGCGGTTGTCTAGTGGCTAAGGTACTCGGCTGCTGATCCGCAGGTTGCGGGTTTGAATCCCGACTGTGGCGGCTGCATTTTCGATGGAGGCGGAAATGCTGTAGGCCCGTGTGCTCAGATTTGGGTGCACGTTAAAGAACCCCAGGTGGTCGAAATTTCTGGAGCCCTCCTATACGGCGTCTCTCATAATCATATGGTGGTTTTGGGACGTTAAACCCCACATATCAATCAATCATCTGAGGGCTGAAGGCTAATAAGCGTATTCTTGCGCGAGGTAGGGGCCAGATATGGCACCATAGAGGGCAATCCTTCTCTGGTAGTATGGTCGTTATGTTTTCACTCACTTTTATTTCTTTACATTCACATTACATTTCTTTATAATTTTTTGGCATGGTTATGTGTTAAATTTTATGATATTGTTTCTAACTATAAAACAAGCTCTTAAACGCACAATTTTTTCCTCGATTCCTAGCGAGGGTCTCGTTATGGCAGACTTGGTGCCTTAAGATAGTATACGTGGGATAACTGCTCAGCTGCCAGCCCATAACAACGTAACGTGCTAGGTGACGCCAAAACAGACAGAAAAAAGACTGTTCTCCATTTGCCTTTATATCTACAGGTTGCGCTGAGTGACATTCCTGATTTTATTTCACATATATACCCTATAAAGTGTATGGGCGATAGTTGGTAGCTTATTTGGTAGAGCATCAAACGCTATATTCGAAAGTCACAGGTTTGATTTTTGCCCATGGCAAGTTAAATTTCTTTTCATCCACTTTTCTTTCTTCATATTTGATTACAAATACTTCCTATAACATCGCATGTATTTTCCTTGGCATGACTTAGATCTCAGCAGCTGCAATGGAAGCGTTAGAACTGTTTGGGAATTTTATGAAACACATCAATTTGTTAATCAATAAGCGTCTAACCATAAAGCCTTCAAACCTTAATATTACGAACCAAATGATGCGTTTTATGAAATTCTCAAAATAACTCTTCCTTTGCCGCTGCTGAAATTCACTATAGTTGCTGCTTGTTTTAGTACCGAATACTACAATACAACGTCACAGACGTATACAAAAGAACCTCCCAGTTTCGCTTTCAGGAAGAATAATATGCCTATTCACACTTCACTTTTAAATGTAGTTGTAAATCTTCAGCTACATCTTGTTCCGCTGTTCCGAAATTTGAGGAACTGCGTAGTATGGGCACCCTGCGAGCGATTCCCGTTAGTAGAGATTGCGCTGCTCTGTATACCGAAGAGCCACTGCCATCACTGTTGCACGCGTGCATGTAAGGTTTGCCTGGGGCGTGCAGAATCTAGTTAGAAATATTCGAAAATTTGGTGTGCGACAGGTGCGCTACTAATCCGCTGCATCCCCTTTGTTCTTGTTACGAAATTAGAGGTGCGTATTAGCTACTGCGAGGTTTGTCAGGTTGTTACCCCACTCCTGTTCAGCTTAGCGACAAAGCATACCAGGGGGTGGCAGAATTGAATCCCGGTCGTGGCCAGCCAGATTCAATCAAATCCTTAAGTCCGATGGCCTATAAATTAGGTGCACCATGCAGAACCCCAGGTGGTACAAATTTCGAGATCATTACTACAGCGTCTCTCATAATCATATGGGGGCTTTGGGACGTCAAACCCCAACAACTATTATTAGCGACAAAGCCTAGCTTGCGTGCATGTAAGATCACGTTGGCTGATGCCAGATTGACGGGTGTTAGGCTGGCGACATTGGAGTGCAACAATTGAAGCTGTGAGCACGTCTACATTGGCCTCAACGCGCCAGAACACCGAGTCTAAATGCGGTAAGGTACCTGCGAGGAATTCGAACATCGTCTCACGAACCTCATCGGCGAGCTCCTGCAATCGATTGAGGCTGTGTCGTGAACTGCTTAAAAAGATTATGCTGAAAAAGGTGTTGAAAGAAGAGCTCCCAAACCAAGGCTCAGTGAGATGAGACGCTGTACTTCCCGAGAAACTGGCTCATCCTGGACAGCATTTAGAAGAGGCACAGGTCACTAGTTTATACCTCCGTAAGACGTTGCTTGACGCAGGGGCGGCTAGATAGTATGCATTTCTGCCGTGTTTTCATTTTGAAATGCTGATATGAGACAGTTGCCATGGGGTTGGAGATGACGTTCCAGAGCTCACTGGCAACGTCACAAGAAAGGACTGATGATACGTGGTAGTAGCAGCTTGTTTCCAATACAATGCTGTAGAGTCCGAATTGCGCATATATCTGACGAAACACAACTTTATGCTTTTCAAGCTAGGGGAGTGGGTGACACGATCACACTGCCGAGACGTTCTGCAGACATGAGACTTGTTCACTGGAGGATGGTGTTGGGTCAGCCTTTGTGTTCATGTTTTGTTTCCTTGAGTCATTTCATTCACGCTAGTAGGCGGACACCTCAGGAGCGAACAATTGTGTCGGCTAGGCCAGAAATGTTTGAAGGATAGTATGAAAGCCATGGATTTACGTGTCACAAGCCGGAACCATGCTTACTATGTTTTTTTTTCATGCGAGTGTGAGCTCATAGCTTTTGCCGACCACCGAAAGGTTCTATTAAACTAATTGTAATCGACTCAGTATGCCATGTTTATGAAGAAACTTTATGTGCTCTTTGGTACCGACATTGTCAAAAAGATGAAGTCGGAAGAACGTATGTTGCGCGGTGGTTTGTTATATTACTTAATGGATCCACCTGCGAAGAACAAGGGAATGATGTATATTCTGAGGAAAAAAACTTTCTGCCTTCTGAGGTTTTATTAACTCCAAATGACTGACATGTCCTCGATAAAAGGCAGGAGCTGGGGAGCCTCAAGTACGCAGTGATGGACCGGTGTTTTCTACTGGAACATGACGATCGCTCCTCATGGACAACGAGAGACGGAGACTCCACTTGGACGCAGACCCGCGCAGTCCATTTTAGTTAACGCGCGTGGTGCTAATGTTGATTGTTCAAGAACGCACAAGAAAAATCTGCCTCTGACATTACCTTGGAGGTCAAGATAAAGTACCTTTATATACGTGGTGGCCACTGAACGGTTGTTCAGCGCGAAAAGTCATGGTGCCTGTGGATTCTTGGACGCCTTCGAAGGCGCTTCTCTTCGACGTTGCTGTGCCTACGGGGACTATTGCCTAGACCGTCCTTGATGCAATCATAGAGAAACATACATAAAGAGCGGACACTCCCGTAGGGCCCTGCAGCGCAGCTAGGCTGCTGCTTTCAGCGCCACGAATGTTTGGTCAGACCGATAACATCATCAGCATAAATAAAATAACAAAATGTTTTTCTTTCCGACCCAGAAATTTGAGCCCGTGCCCTCATGCTCCGAAAGCGAGTGTCTTTAGCACGACGCTACATACACATGCGCCCACAAAGGGAATACATGTACAGTACATCTAAACCACATGAATGTGCCTCGGAGCAAAACAAATGCAGAAAGACAACACTTTCTTGTCATACTTTACTGTTTTCTGTTGTAAGGCAATAAATGTCTTCAGCGGCACATGATGCAGAGCTGATATGTGAAATCAAACAAATTAATGAAAATTCTTCTTTGCGAAAAATTGATGCCAAACTTGTCCACTTGAGGAGGCTATTACATGTAAACAAAAGAATAAAATGAAGGATGGGTACGGCATCCAGCGGTTAGTCAGACCCTTTCTTGCTGGGCCGTGAAAAGGCTCCAGTGGCCAATCTCTATATAGTAGGTTTCTCTATGATGCAACGACCACAATGGTCAGCCTCTCAGAGGTATACTGAGTGCAGCTTCAGGGAGCTAAAAACTTCCAAGTCACCATGAAGAGCATGGCCTCCATAATTATAATCGTCAATGCTGGCTGCCTGGTGTTTAGTGGCGAGCGTTTTCAAATCATTCCTGTTGGCCCACAAGTGACTAACGTCGCCTGCCTGTTCCTGCCATCATTCGTCTAAAACGAAGCTCTCGTCCAAGCGTTATCCCCATATGGCAAGATGCTGATGGTCACCAGTGGTTGGATGAGTTGGCAACGTGGCATACTCACTGGAACGCAGTTTGTTCGAATGAAAATGAACACCACTAATTCTGTGCCGAACTACCTGTGCATCTCCGGTCCCGTGCCATGTTCGACTACAGGAGTCTCCAGCGTGTATATTGAAGATGCCGCTCACGAGACCATCTACAAGCCCAGTGCACAACGCCGTATTGTGGTCGCTGCGATGTGCACGGTCACGTCAGTGAAGGATGCGACTGCCCGTGCCAACGCTGCACGGACGGCCACCCAACTGTTGTTTGCCCTGTCCGCCAATCTTACTCGGTCGCTGCCGCTGGTGCTCATGGTCATTAGGTTAGATTCGCATATGCCACATTTGGTATTACGTCACGTGACTGGTGCAAACATGGTAATCACGAGACACGTATCATGTAAGAACATGCCACACTCAAGGGGCCTACATGCCACACCCTTGGCCCCTTGACCCTATTTGGCCCCTTGATTGTGGCATGACTACATGCCACACTCAAGGGGCCAAATACACTGCGACGTGACCCGGCGCGCGTTCGCGCCGGTGTTTTTTTCGTCGCGTCACGCTGGTGATGCCACGCCAGGCGCCAGTCTGCCTGCCATATACTCGCAAGCGAGTGCCGCACTGCGTTGGTTTGACGGATGCACGTATGAGCGTACCAGGCGTCCCTCCGTCACGAAGCTAGGCAGACGCGGTGCTGTCTGGGTAGCGTTGTCGACGCGAAATGCAGCTTGTCACTTTTCGCCCCGGTTGCCGCCGGGCCTCCCCGACAGACGCTGGTAGCGCCCTGCTCGCGTTTTTCTAGCGTAGCGTCATGGCGCCCAGCGTGCGCGCGCGTCAACGTTACGTGCGCTTGCGGCTGTTTCGCTAGCTTCATATATTGCCACCATTAGACAGTTATAGTTTAGCGTTAGCGTGATAGCATAGGTTAAGAGAATGGCGTTACCGTACAGCAAACGTTCGTTGTGGGCAGCGTCTTATAGTTTAGCGGGATAGCGTTTACGTGGTTTACGTGCCCTAGCTGGGATGGTGGTGCCACTTATTATATGGTTCATAAGTTAAACAATGAAAATGAAAAGAAAACGAGAATGTTTGCCTATGCCACCACGCGAAACATTGTTAGAAGTTTATTTCAGTCATAATAATATAAATAATTATGAACCACGCACCAAACGCGAAAAGATCTATGTTGCCGATTTGTTTACAACGATCTTGCAGTTAGGCCTAGACGCGTTCGAAATGGGCAGCTAACTCAAAAACTACGCCAACTTTCCGTAATACTCGGTCATCTAAGCTAAGTGAAGGCAAGCGAAGCCACCTTGAACAGTCGTTTTCAGCGAAGAAGGTGAGTCTTTCAACAACTACGACAAAATCACTTCGAAGTGGGTGTCCAAGAGCACCGCCATGTTTACGTACACTACGTACACCTACGCTATCACAGTAACGTGAAATCTGAAAAATACCGCGCGAACGGGAAGCGGTACGGGTGACGTACGTATCTGTGCATGCGTACTTTGATTCCGGTATCACGGTACACCCGGCAACCCGGTAAGCCCGGTATACTATAACTCTCTACTGATAAATGAGCCGCTGTGGCTCATACTCGTTTTGGGCTGCGAAAAAAAAGAGAACATTTTCGTTGCTCTGGTTCAGGTGAACTCCTGGCTGTAGGTCTTGTTTTGCTCGTTACATTACTGGTGGAGGAGATGGGTACGTGTACTTCGGCTGTGCCAGCCATTTTGCAGACAGCTACATCTCCCAGAGCAAGAAGCAGCCACCGGCTGCGTTGGTTACCCCCTGAGATTGGTCTTTGGCATCTACACTCAGAAAGATGGCAACTCCAATGACAAGCCAGGTGGTCCAAACCAGCGATGCCCATGGTTCTCTTCTTGCGCATGTTTTTCATGCGCCACAGACACCAAAGCCGTTCCATGGAGACATCTTCAACGATGTTGATGACTGGCTCGACCACTTTGATCGGGCTGCCAGTATCAACAAATGGGACAATGTTCGCAAGCTGCGCCGAGTATACTTCTACTTGAAGGATTCTGCAAAGTCGTGGTACGAAAACCACGAGGGCTCCTTTGCAACCTGGTAAGAGTTCAGCCGACAGCTCCGTGACGCCTATCACAACACCGAGAGGAAGGAGAGGGCTGTACAAGCCATATCCTACAGAAACCAGCGGCCGAACGAACGAGTGTCCATGTTTGTCGACGAAATTTTTCGGCTCTTCAAGCGCGCGGACCCTGCCATGCCGGAGGAAAACAAGGTGCGCCATTTGATGCACGGAGTAAAAGAACAGTTTTTCGCTGGGCTCGTGCGCAATCCACCGACGACAGTCACCCAGTTCATCAGTGAGGCGACCACGATGGAACGTACTCTGCAGCAGTTGTCCTCGCAATACGAACGCCAGATCCTGGCCACCGCATGCTCTATCGGTTCTGACAGCGAAAGACAGGCCCTCGCAGACTGCATTCGAAATATCGTTCGGGACGAATTGCGACAGCTTCAGCAGCGGTATCCCCTCCACCTGTGTAAACCCTCGCGGATGTAATGAGACAAGAAGTCCGGCAGGCCGTCACACCCATGGCCCCAATCGCACCACGGAGTCCTGAGGCCCCAGTCCTGACATAAGCAGCGGCGTTGCGATCCCCTGCACCAACCGGCTACAGATCCTGCTATGCGGCCATTCCACGACACTGCTTCGAGCCCGCCTCTCGGCTCAAGGTGTCTGAGCTCACCCACCTATCTGCCGTCTGCCTGAAGACAAAGTGGTAGCAAGGCAAGCACGTGTCGCACCCCGGATAACGGTCCGCTCTGCAATCACTGCGGCGAAGCGGGTCACGTATACCAGAACTGTCAATACCGGCAACTAGGTCTCTGCGGCTTCCACCCTGATGCTCGATGCCCGCGCTACGGTGAACGCCCCCACGAAATCGAAGCCTATCTCACGGGCCAGCGAACTCCTTCGACTATTCAGCACCACCAGTCAAGATCACCATCGCCTCGCCGGTCTACGTCACCCAGTTTGCCCTCATCGTCTTCCGCTCCTTTCAGGAGCCGGTCAATAAGTCCCCACAGGGGAAACTGGGAATGGCGACTTCTGGGAGGTGGGGGAAGGTGCGGCCCCATGAACTGTAAAAGACCCCTCTTCGACGCAACGACCAGACGAGGACCATTCTGGTTTTGGAGAGTTCTTCGACAGCAGAAACATCGTTTCTGCCGAAATCGCCGTCTCTGTCGACAATCATGCTGTCAACGCCCTCGTCTACGCCGATGCCGACTATTGCGTAATGAGCGCCACACTGGCAACTGAACTGAGGAAGGTTACCACACCGTGGCAAGGACCTCAGTTGTGCACGGCAGGTGGCCATCTGGTGATGCCTACTGGTATGTGCACAGTACGCATTCGAATACGTACGTCGATATTTCGGGCTCTTTCCTCGTACTACACGTGTGCTCTCGACCAGTCATTCCAGGAATGGACTTTTTTCGTTAATACGGCGCCGTCATCGACCTCCGTGAATTACTTGTGTCATTCGAGGATCTTTTTTGCGCTGCAACTGACAGTACACAATTCCAGAAAAGAGCGCTCCATGTTACCGACGATTCTCTGACTCTCCCACCTCGAAGCAGCCTCTTTGTCAAAGTAGAATTGAAACACGACGTGTCTGACGCGGTAATTGCAGCCATCGACCAGTCCCTGGTCTTCGCCAGTTGTGCTAGCAAAGAAGAAGGACGGTACGTTGCGTTTTTGCGTTGATTACCGTAAACTGAACAAGGTCACCAAAAAGAACGTTTATCCCCTACCCCGCGTTGATGACTCGATGGGCCGTATACGCAAAGCTTAATATTTTTCCTCCATGGATTTGCGTAGCGGCGACTGGCAAATCGCAGTGGATGAGCGTGACCGCGAAAAGACGGCGTTTATTACTGCCGACGGCCTGTACGCTTTTAAAGTGTTGCCTTTCGGTCTATGCTCAGCGCCAGCTACGTTCCAAGGAATGATCGATACGGTTCTCATGGGGCTCAAATGACAATCATGTCTTGTTTACCCTAATTACGTCGTGGTCTTTACAGACACGTTTGAATAACACGTCCAATGCCTTCGGGCAGTTCTTCAGGCAATCAGAACAGCGGGGCTTTCTCTCAAACCCAAGAATTGTTATTTTGGATATGCAGAACTGATGTTCGTTGGTCACGTTGTGAGCCATGCCAGCATCTGCCCAGATCCGGAAAAAAACCCCGCGCCGTTGCCACCTTTCCCGTGCCTACAAATAAGCACGACCTACGCCGATTTCTGGGGCTCTGTGCGTATTACAGACACTTTGTCAAAAACTTTTGGAAGATTGCTGAACCTCTTAACAAGAAGAACGCAATTCCACGCAGAGCAGCGTTTAACGCGCTCGTGTTAAAAGCTCGTTTCACAGAAAATTCGGTGTCGGTGTCAACGTAGGCGTCATTGGTAGAGCGCGAAAAATCGGCATTGTCCGCGAGCAAGAGAACATGGTAGTTGTAAATAAATGAATCTCTAATGACGAATATCGCTCCTTGTTGGGATCGAACCAACGCATTCTGCGTGGCAGCAATGTGTTCAATCTTAGCGAACAAGCGTTTTTTTTTCCTCGAGGCACATGCATAAAAGCCGCGTAATCGTGTGTGTGCAGTGGTTAGCCGCATATCCTTCACCGCCACCGTTCGCCTGCAGAATTGAGCGCCTCACGGATCAAAGAAACTCACGCCTGATGCACTACGTTACGAGTAATCACATGGTGCGCTGCCAGCGAGTAAGAAGATATAAATGTGGAAATAAAAGGACGCGCATGCGCACTCACTACGTCATATGGCGCGGCGATGCAGTTTTATCAGACAGCGGTCATCGCTTGCACGTCCCGGCTTACTTTGCAGCCGAGTGTTCTGCTCCCATCGAATAGTGCTCAGTCTGTGGTGTCGGTGATTCCTACGCGCAGCGCATACGCATAGGAAAATGTGTCTCCCAACTGTAACTTACACAACAGTGTGCCATCTCGTGCAAGCGTGCGGACGTTTCGGCCATCGCCTGTCCGAGAAAGCCGAATGAATAGTAGCTGGTCTTTCGTACAGAAGAAGAGGCCAGACTGAGCGCAACGAGGCCAAAGGTGCCTGTGGCCTATGAGTGGATTGGATGCAGCCTATTCAAGGGTGTTTGGCAAATTAGAGGCATATCTTACAGCCACGCAGGCTGGGTTCAAACGTTGTCATTTAATCTTACAGACTCTGATAAGCACTTTCTGTCGCTACCATATGCCGTGCGTGACAGTGGTAGTAACCACTTCAGCTGCGCACATTGCTTGTCCACTTTGTTGGTGCGTCCAGCCGTGGTGCACGTACCCAGCACAACAAGATTCTCATTTGATACGTTTTGTGCTTCTGGGCAAGGGTGAGCACGAAAGCTGTGGATGATGCTATTCCCAAATACTGCATATTTTATTCGGGACCAAGCATAAGGGCCCTAATCATAGAAAAACAAACAACCGTACACACAAAGTACAGGAAAAAGCCCTTTTCCATTGTGACACTATCAGGACGTCGGTTCATCATTGTGTAAAAGAGCCAGCAATGCAACTTCTATACTATATGTTCATGGTTAAACATTTTTGTAGCGTGCACGAATGACGGCAGCACATAGAAGGAAGTTACAACTAGACGCTCGTCCGCACTTTTCTTCGGTGTATCCTCATCTCTTTTGCGCGCTGCACATAATATTGTTACGGGGATTACAAATACACGGAAGAGAGAAACAAGTGTATTTGAAATATTCACGGGTAGTTGTCACACCCCAGGGCTACTAGGATCTCACGCGCCGAATCCGCTTCTTCATGGATGCGTCTGCGGTGGCAGAGCCATGCCCACTGCCTCGTAATATCACCCCGGCGGACGACGCGCCGCCACGGTGCCGCTAAGTCCACCAGGACTGGCAGTGTAGTAGTGTTTTAGCCGTGACACATCATAAGAAGGTGGTGTGGCAGAAGATGAGTGTGGTTCAACGAGAGGAGAAGGGGGGCCACGGGCGACGGCAAGGCGGCGAACGAGACTGATGACGTCGAGGCGACGGTGAGCGGCTGTGCTGCGTATCAGGGGCATCCAATGGTGGAAGACGGTGGTAGCTGTTGGGTATCGGCGCAGAAGGCTGGAAAGGTGGTAGCTGTCGGCGCGGCGAGCAGTGTTGTACTATGTTCGGGACGAAGACCATTGGTTGCGGTAAAACCATGCGACGCGCCCTATGCGGCGGCAGTCAAAGCAAATCGGCTGATCATCCGCCGTTCGTCATTCGGCCGGATTGCGAGAGCGTGGAAAAGACCGTTCCTGGGGTGGTGACCTGGGGCGAGGCAGCGACCTTGAACGGAAGCCAATTGGTCGAGACTGAGCAACGGCGAAGACATCGAAGCCCAAATGGCTGAGTTCTTTCCGCACAATCGACTGTACCAAGAAAACCTGAGGTGTTGCTAATCGACGTGGCCGTTGGTGAGAAGAGCAGGTGTAATTGCTTCAATTTCCCGCCGGACGATTCATGTAATTTCAGATGCCGGTGAAGACTGCCAACGAGAGGTCAGTCCATCTTCGCAGGAGGACGTCGCAGCGGTGTTCTGCAGTCGAGTGAATGATCTTGAAATACGCCTGCTTTTGGCATGTTCAAAACGCCGGCATTCCTGAATAATTTTCTCGATGGTCGCGCAGTTCTAGCACATCAGCAGGTTGAACGCATCGTCCGCTATCCCCTTGAGAACGTGGCCAATCTTATCAGAGTCCGACATGTCGTTGTTAACTTTACGACATAGAGCCAGCACATCGTGTATATACGAGATATACGGCTCTGTGGAAGTCTGAACACGTATAGACAAATCCTTCTTTGCGGCTGCCTTTCGACCGATGGGCTTCCCAAATAAGTCGCGAAGCTTCTCTTTGAATGTATCCCAACTGCCGATCTCCTCCTCATGGTTCTCGTACTAGACTGGCCATGACTTTCAGGTAAAACAGCACGTTGGCCAGCATGAGAGTCGGGTCATAACGGTTGAGCGCACTGGTACGTTCGTAGTCAGCTATCCAGTCGTCAACATCAACTTTGTTCGTACCGCGGAACGTTTCTGGATGTGAGCACGTACGAGGGTGGGGGTGGGGCTGGTGGAAGTGTTGCCGTGGATGCTGCAGGCGTTGCCGAGGCCGATGGAGAAGTGGCCGTGGGATCAGTCCCGTGTTCCATCACGGAAACTCCGATTTGACGACCACTGCAGAGCTTCATTGTATGGCGCTTCGTTACCCAGCATGTTCGCCAATTTGGTACGGGGATTACAAACACAAGGAAGAGAGAAACAAGTGTATTTTCAATATTTACAGGTAGGTGTGACACCCCACGGCTGCTAGGATCGCGCGCGCTGAATCCGCTTCTTCTTCATCGATGCGTCTACGACAGTGGAGCCATGCCCACTGCCTCGTAACAATATAAACATGATTTATATAAACTCGCCAAGCTATCAATTTTATTACAATGATGTATTAACTTTTACCACTATAATTATGAACCTACAAACTTGCTGAGATATTTTCTATTATGAATGATATATAGCAATAGCTTCATACTACAAATAGACTTTCATTGTGCATAGATTTGTAAAGCAGCAACTCCTCCCCCTCCACATCGTTTCAAGGGCACATAATGCAATGCGAATTCATGCTGTAGAGCACATGGTATGTGAGGTGCCAGGTTCATCATTCTTTGCATTTTTTTCTCATGCAATGCATTCTTTCCCTTATGTGTTGTACTTTTGTGCATGTGTACTAAATTTGTGCTGCCAGGCCCATTTTGTGTATGAACTGACGGAACCTTTGCTAGCAATTACCATAGCTTGTAAAAGTAACATATTAGTCACGTGAAGCAATTGTGTCAGCACCACAGTCCTTCGTAATGCGAAGGACTGTGGTGCGGAGGAACATGTCCCACCTGTCCGAATACTTCAAAGCAAGTATCATAGCAAGACATAATCCACTCTAGCACCATGAAGGAAGGAGCAGGTACAAGATAAAATAAGAGCTCACTCGCATATTAAAAAAATGGTGACTATAGTACGCTGATCAAACAGTTTAATACGTAGTCGTAATAAAGTATGCAATATATAAGCCACCCTCACACAGCGATCATGATTATACCCAGTATAACTCTCTAATCTTCATTCGCCGTTACGACGTAAGGAGCCTAGTGAGAGCGTTAGTCTCTGCATGTGGAGACGGGCGCCATAGGTTCCTCTCCGATGCGACAGTTGAATGCAGAGGAAAAGCGGCGCGAGTTGACGAGGAGCTGGTTGCAAAGACGTCCACGTGGTGCCCTGCGCAAATGCAAATAGTTATATCAGCGGTATATGATGGTCATGCTCTTGTGGGCCACTAAGCCTAGACATGCACAAAAATAGGTACCAGTGTGACCACGCATATCCCAACAAAGCCTCTCAACTTATGCAGGTTTAAAAAATCGCGCTAACATCAGGACAATATGCCTTGCGATAGCATAAGATACTCCTTACGGGCACTACGTAGCAGAAGATTTCTCAGTTTCTTCGAGAGCAGCTGAAACAGGCCTGAAATACTGGATTTATATTATGGTCCGTTCGCGTGTAACCCTCCTTCGTAGTAGCGTATTTCTTAGTAGTAGTATTTTTCGCCGAAGCGTGATACCCTTGTTAATGTAGAGAACCTGGACAATGCGACATCCGGTGAAAATTTAGGCAAATTAATCAATTGCTCACAAACAGGCGTGTTATATTCCTGTTGCCACATGGTCACGCTAAGCATTCTGACTCAGTTTTATGGTAAAGTTGGTTACTTTAATTTACGCTCCTTGTGAGGTTATTCCGATACCCTCATGTGTAAATTTATTGTATGTTCTGGTGTACTTGAATGGAAATAGCCAGAATACTGGAAGAGGACAATAAAGATGTGTCACGTGTCTACATGAAACTATCCGAGGCTACCAACTATACTCCGTCGAGCATTTCGCTTATGAAAATTCCGGCAGTCTCAACAGCCTCAGTAGGTTGTATATTACCTGTTGAGCTTTAACCTCCCAAAGCAACGGCATGCATTGGAAGGGCACTGTTGCGGAGGGCTGCGGAATTTATGATCGTCTGCTAATCTGTGAACATAAATCATAAACACCCTAAATTGCAGGAAGCTAAAGCTGGTGCTAAAACGGCGTTTGCTGGCAGCCGTCGCATTAGTGGATGCGACTGTAATGAAAAGGTTCCGAAACATTGGGATTCTTATGTACTTTTGCTTGGCGTTTAAATCATTTGCCAGATGAAGCGGTGTGTAAACAACAAGGCAAGGGATGACCAAATTCTTGATCACCAAGTGGTGGAGAATAAAGCCATGACACGAAGTTATGTGCTAGTGCATGGAATATCTAAGTGCCTCGCCCTGAAGCTGTTACCCCATAGGACTGCTTCACGAGAGGCACTCATCATATGGATGCCAACATAGGTGCCTATACTGGATTGGAACACGACGTAAGATATGGTATGATGTTAACTTTGCGACATGGCCACAAACAACATATGGTGTCTATTCGCTTCGCAGCAATTCATACAACGTCAGACCACTTTAATTGAACAGGCAAATCTATCAAAGCTGTCTGGTAAGACGGCCCAACAAGCCGAAAGGAACGTGCCGTCGAAGATCGTTCGCCGCACCAGTCGGTCAGTACGTGCATTGCTTGAAAAGATTATCGCATTACCCCTCATTCAAAAAAGTTGTGGTTCGAGTGGCACGCGAATGCAGCACAATGCGTGGCACCGGAGTCTTCCACCTAAAAGCCACACCGCAAGTTGAAAATTTTTCGCTTGAAGACAGTGTACAGGAATCAACCTAACATACGTAATAATTCATGGTGGAGCAGTAAAGAAACACCAGGCGTCGGATAATGTTTAATTACTTGGGACCTGTTGGGTAAAAAGTTTTCCTTCTTTAAAAATGACTCAGCAGTAGGTCATCACAATCAACGACAGTACCAACAACGTGGCCTGTGACGCAGTTTGGCATATTTTCTTACGGATACGCATTGCAAGCACGATTGTTTCGCAAATAGAGGAATAATGGCGCAAAGGGCCCTTCTCAATTATTCTTGGGCTAACAGCCATGAGAGAGTTTACATAGTGCTTTAAAAAACGCACTCTTTCTTCTTACGCTGTAACCGTGGTACCAGTCACACGCATGCCAGGTGTTTTCTGAGAACCGGAAATGCCATTCAGTTGTGAAGGTTAACATCGTGTATATGTTCTTTCTATATGTATTTCGCGTTGTAGTTTCGCGATGGGTGAATTACGTTATTTTTGGAAGTAAGCCCAGCAAGTCACATCTCTCGTGTTTTGAAAATTATCATATCCGGAGTTTTACGAACCAAAAGCGCGATACTATTTAGAGAGACGCTGTACTGGAGTATTTCGAAAATTTTGACTACCGTATGTGTTTTTTACGTGTATTTACGTCACACAGTACCCGGGCCTGTACCATTTCACCTCCTTCGAGATGCGACCCTGACGGCCGGAATCGAATTCACGACATTGTCAGCAGCCGAATGTCATAGCCATTGCTCTACCCCGGCGGACCGAGTTTCGAGAAATAGCAAAGCTTTTACCAATTATCTCTAGTCCACTCTAGCATGTGCGAGTCATACAATTTTAGCCACTTTTTGCGTGCAGCAATCACTTTTAGCGTATCTATCTATCTATCTATCTATCTATCTATCTATCTATCTATCTGTCTATCTATCTATCTATCTATCTATCTATCTATCTATGCATCAGCCTATTTCTGCGTGCTGTCGTGATCACTACCTTACCTTGGAGTAAACCAAGTTTGTATAGGAAGGTAAAGTGTTTGGCGATCATGACACGCTCGTCATGGCATGATCTGACAAACCCCCAGCGTACGTCTTCAAACCCTTTCCACCCGACACGTGGGGAACATTCCCGCATATCACGGGTGGCTATTCGCCTCAGGTTATTGACAGTTTGTCAATAACATGTAACAGAAAACCTAGGAATGGCGAGAACGGCCCGACGAATGCAAAGAATAAATGTCAGGGTGCCATAAAAAATTGCCCGCAGCTTCCCTCGGGGGAACACTGAGGAGAATGCGGACCATATAATTGGTTAACGGGGTGTTAAAGTGCGACTTACTTGGGTCGATGGCTAAATTGGTTAACGTGGTTGTGAAATGGGGTGTTAAATTGCGACTTACTTGGGTCGATGGCTAAATTGGTTAACGTGGTTGTAGGAGGGGGTGTTAAATGAGTGAACACGTACACACGTATGCGAAAGGGTGGCGCTGGTCGAAGGGACGTCGATCATTGTGTTTGTGGATTCGTTGGAATTCATTTCACCGTGACCTTGGACGTCGACGCGCCGTACAAACCAACCGACGAGCGGCAACTGAGCGAGCGAGCGCCGACCTTGAGTATATATACAGCACGGCGGCGCATGCACTGTCAGCTGTTGAATGTTCTCGAAGCGCGACGCCACATGCGCGTCCACTGGAGAATCAGGAGAATTGTAGATGTCGAACGCGGTGTGTAGAGGAGGAAGGGTGCACAGATGGTGGAGGAGTGAAGCGCGCGCGGTGTGTAGAGGAGGAAGGGATGCACAGATGTTGGAAGAGTGGGCGACGGCGCGACGGCGCATGCGCGCGCGTCAGCTGTCGAATGTTCGAGAAGCGGTGTGGACGGCGCGGACGACGCAGACGGCGCACTACAAGGCGCGAGTATAAGATGCTCCGCATCTAATAATCGAACCTCTGCATTGTGCGTAAGGTAGCAATAATGAAGTTATCCCAGAGCCATACGGAGTCATGGGGCTGCTTTTCAAATATACCCTTAAGCTCATGAAACGTCAGGTGTTATAGACCCTTTTCATAAATATGCTCCCTGACGGTGAGCTTTAAGCCATTTTCATTTCGCAAAGGAGCGTGGGTTAGCTAGCGCCATCACGAGGGCAGGGAAAGCAAGCTGTCAAATGCGTGAGTGCTGTGGTGTTTGTGTTGGTGGCTAGTTCTCCATATCATTCACTGCAGTTTCACCACTTTCTAGCTTGAATGAGCTCTTCCTACTCTCCGATAAACTTTCTGAGCTGCTTCCTCTGCACAGTGAGCAATATTTTGTACCCTTCAACGGTTTGGACGAACAGTTTGGCTTGTTATGACTGGCAATGCATGGATGCGACTTGCAAGAGACTCTTATCAGCGTGCCCTCCCGACGCGTTCCGGGTCCTGCTGGAACGCAAGAGCTGTTTGTGTGCGCTGCAAGAAACGCGCATCAGCGTCGCTAGGACACACAGCCTGTGTCGTCTGCTGTGCTGCCTTCACAATGGCGGCAGACTGTAGTTCAGATCCGCGGCGCTAGGGGCGCCCTTTTTCGAAAAGGGTCGATTGCAGTGAGAGTTATCTAATACTATGAAAATTGCACATGTACTTCCATGATGCAGCCGTCATGTCGGGTAACCGACAATTGTTGTGAAGCGTCTTCCAATGAAGTTGATTCATGTTGCAGTGCCCAGGGCTACTATCCTCCTGAGCACAAGCACAACGTATTAGCTTACCGTTTCCAGTTTTGGTAACACCCATTTTGCTGTTGGCATCATTACGTAACAATAAGCAACTGCCTATGTAAAACATACGCGACTGTTCAAGAGATGTGTGTTGTGCGTACCCCGCCTTTAAATATCCTTAGCGTCATATCGTGATGTTCCGCTCAATAAAAACGTACAACGCAGCAACTTCCCTCCACATGCTTCACATAACATCGCTTTCCGAAGTACATGAGTTATGTCATTTTTTTAGTGAGAAGATGTTCTAGGTCTATCTTGGCTTACATTGTCTGTCATGACCCAAAATCAGCGTGAACCGGTACATTCTCTCTAGGACGTCGTCTTTTCACTCTTAGAACACGCGCGCCAATAGCGAATACGGCAAAAATTTTGAAAAAATGAAAAAGACAGAAACAGAGAGGAGAAAACTTGGCAAAAGAATGGCTCATGATGACGCATGGTTTGAGCCCGCACACTCAGGACCACAAAGCGAGTGTCTTGACCACTCGGTTAACAAGGCACCCTGAATTATATTATCGTATTGCTAGGGCATAGGAAAGAAAAATAAGGGTAAAGAGGAGGGAGAGGGGAAGAGATAGAGAGTAAAGCATAGAACATAAAGAACTACAAACAGAGGACTATAAATAAACAAATGCAGAAGGTGAAAGAAAAATAGAATCGAAAATTAAAAATGAAAGAGAAAAAAAGAAAAGTAAAGGAAGTGAAGAAAGAAAATGAAACAGAGAAAGAAGGAAATGGAAATAAACACATACAAAACCAAAAACATAGACGAGAAACAAAGAGAGTGAAAAAAACGAAAGTCTTAAAGACCTTTTGAGTGAAACCTGGTAACAACATAGCTGAACCTGCTCATAACATTGTGAAATTTACTAACAACCTGACACTACGTAGCAGCAAGTGGTGTTAACCGTTTGCGGCCAACTGGAGACTAAACAAATTTCCAGCTTTGTTGGCCGAAGCTTCGTGCGACTTCTGCAACCTTCCCGCTATTTTGTTTATGTCGCTGCTCCATCTAGCCTTTCGCTCGCAAGAACGTGTTGTAGGGCTGGCTCGTTCATGTTGAAGAACGTTGCAAGCGATGTTTCATCATGTCCTCTTCGTTTTTTGTCGAAGTGCGTTGCGTCCTTAACCTTTCTTCATCCCTGAGCCACCCATTTCCGCGTTTCCCATCTCGTGATATACATTGCGATGGCTTATCTGACCATTTCTTCTCTGCCCTTGCCATGACGTCACCTGCCCAGGTGGATTTTATTCCTTTCAATATGTACTAGCATGTAGGCTACCCCTATTTGGGCTTGTTAACGTGTAAATCAACGCACTGAGACAAGACACAAAAAGAATGAACATGAACTATCACATACTCGTCCAATTTTCAACTTTACTGACCCTACTTTTTGTATGAGATATTGAGATACTTTTGATGCCTTAAAGGGCATCAGAAGTATCTATAGCGACAGTGAAAAATCTTGCAGTCGCGTATTTAATTTGTAGTTGGTGCTGTTTTGCCAGCAAAAATACGACGTGGAACTCTAGGGGTGGGCCCAGGCGAATTGAACATAAGCGGATATGACGAATACTACAGGACGTCGCTGCGTCGCTCCTTGAGTGCAATCCTCCCTGCCGCTGAATCGTTCTTTCCTGCGTTGAAACCGCTTTCAATGAAGCGCGTTTGAAATGCGTCTGTGCGTTTGTGCTGCCTTGGCAATGCCTAAAGACAGCACATCCGAAACATGTTTGTGCTGCGTTGATGGCAAGTCAAGTTCAAGTCAAGCGGTGTTTCTTAATACGAGGGTCAGACATTGCGAACCCACCGGAGGGAATCTCGGACCAACGTTCGATAACAGGCATGTTCATGCAGCTTTGTTAAGTTAACATAGAAAAAACACGCACACTCAGGGGCGCGTTCTTGATGTGAGTGCTCGAGAAGCGTGGAGCTGTCGTTTTTTTCGGTCATTTACGTCACTTCAGGTCGAAATAGAGTGCGAAATTTTATTGCAAATGGCTTTTAAGGTTACGCGGCTCAGTTATTGTTCGTTTGCAAGTTGTGCAGGCCTTACTTTATTAAAGACGATAGTCTTTCTTGGGAACCTTTGACTGAAAAATTTTGCTCTGTCTGTCTGTCTGTCTGTCTGTGTGGTTGTCCGCCCTTATCAATACCTCAAACGGTACCGAACGGCCAACCCCATCCCCATTGCCCGCCAATATTGCTCAAGATTCAGCGTTCATACTTGTACGATTGTCATTTAAAAGGCAATTAATTGCGCATATCTCAGACATCATAACAACACGTCGATGTTTTGTATGTGCGCCTTTATACTATAGAAGGCACACACAAGTAATTCTAAGGACCATAGTGTTTATCACGCTGCGCTGACAGTGCAACACGATGCTCAAAAAGGTAAGTGCTTCCAACGCTTTGCTAAGACGGCACGGTGGTGGCACCTACCCTTCGCTTTGCGTTCTATACCTCATCACTTCCGAGACAAGCACACATCTTTCTCCGCGGGCGTGCACGCCCTCCTTCGTTTTCGACTTGCCAGATGCCGCTCGTGTCTAACGTGCCTCAATGCGCTCGTTCGCCTCCGCTACACGCTCGAGGCACTAACGCAGCGCCTCCAGAATAACATTCACCAATTGTCTTACGCAGAACATCAAATGAACGTTTTTTCACTCTCTCCAGACCGAAAACTATCGTCTTTCGACGACATATTCAGCCTAACATGCAGATTCGGGGCCATTCTCTTTTCAAATTTCGTTATCGTCCCGAAAACTACACCATAAAAACGACAAAAGGCAGTGGTTGTAATTTTCCAGCTCTAGTGGCAGTGGTAAGCTACCATGTACCTGGGCAGATCCCTCTCGGCTCTCAGTCCGCACACAGGCTGGCAGAGGCTTATGAAGAACACTTGCCATGGCGAACGCACACTATCGACGAGCAGTGCCTCCACGTGCGACAGCTGCGTCTTGAGGCCTTCGTAGCCTATCATGGCGGCCTCTAAGGCAGGCTGCCAACACCTGGCGCCGTGAAGGAACTTCTTGCGGGCAGAATCCGACTGCCAGTCACTCTGGTTCTCGCCCACGCTGAGATCGATGCCCTGCGCGAGACGGGCGTACTCTCAAAATGGCGCCAACAGAGGAAGCTTTCGAGAGCTTGCTGGTGTTACAAAAGACTAGCACATCTCTACTGAAGGCCTCCACGAAGCAACACAATTATTTATTTAAATAGATGCAATATCGTGTCTGTGCACAAACTCTGCGCTAGTTTCATTGCCCAGTTCAAACACGAATGGCTTTCATCTGAACGGTTTCTTTTCTTTCATGTTAAAGGGACCGTGAAACACTTTTTGAACTAACCATGGAATGGTTACACTGAAAGTGCTTATTGCCTCACGAACTCAACACCGCAAAAATTTTATGAACCGTTCCAGTGAAAGTGAAGGTACAAAGGTTTGTCGCATGCTGCGAAACCATTGGAGGCTGAGATAGGAGGAATGGCAAGACCACAGAAAAACGTCGCCCGTGCTTCGCGACCTTGAGTACTTTTTTTTTCTTCGAATGCGCGGCTTTTTCAGTGTTATCGCGTGCGCACGCGTGTACATGTAGTGGCCTCCCGCGGCGATCTCCGTAACGAGCGAGCGGGCCACGTTCAAATCAGCCAATGGCTGATAGACCGGTAATTGACATGTGATTTTTGGGCACATAACGTGATTTGTAGAGATAAGAGTAAGCCATCTTCAGCTGACTTCTATATTTGTAATTCCAGGCCTCGTGCTGTGCCGTAATATTTGGATCACGTGTTGTTGGGAGCCTCTACTTCCGATCGGCAGCGTTTACTGACCATGCTCAAAAGGTGTTTCAGGGCCCCTTTAAGTGGTTACAAAAACACTACAAGGACGGATAGTGAAAAAAAGCATTGTCAGTCTTTATGTTTCGAATAATATTTACGAATAGCTAAAACAAGAATGCGAAATGTGCCTTCACACAAATAGTTGAATGTTTATTGTACGTTCCTATATAAGAGCTATAGCACCGTTCGACGTGAATGCACCGACGTTGTAATCTAGAGCAAGATTTCCATCCCTACGGCGGGCATCCATGATCAGGTCTACCCCCTACCGCTACCACTTTGGTGGTAGCTAAACTAATTAGCCTGGCCCCGGTATATGATGAATGCCGCATAAATATGGCATCAGCTTGCAGATAATATATCTTCGCACCCAATATGTGCCGATTCAAAACGTCGTGCATTGATGGAAGAAATGCCGAGATGTGCTTTCCCTAGTGAACGGGCAAGCATCGCCTGTGATCGCCCATACACTACCAGCCAGAGATTTAGGCACGCGAAAGGCAAAGTTTATGGCGTGAGACGTAAATGCTTTTGCTGCACCGAAGCACGCATTTGCGTTACATCCGGCCCTTAACGTCGTTTCGTTGCTCCGGCGCTTAATGCTGGCGTTTTATTAAATGCGAAGGATTTCTTAGCGAGCTTCGGCGACTTTGAGCGTATCTATCTATCTATCTATCTATCTATATATATATATATATATATATATATATATATATATATATATATATATATATATATATATATATCCATCTATCTATCTAGCCGCCTACGACTTTAAGCTCTCCTGGCCGTTTCGAAAATCATAACATGACCTCATGAAGAACGTATTTGAGTAGTCATAACATGAAACCTATGACATGGATGTCATGAATTGCATGGTTTACATTTCATGCTCCTGCAGCTCTTGCGCTGTTTTTGTTTAGATAGCATGTTGCAAAACTGGTATAGTAAGACATGATTGCATGGCAAAAACAAGCAACAAACCCTAACATGAAAATCTTGACAAGCGCATCATGTAACAACATGACTACATGCCAAGCTGATGGTGCGTTCGGGGCTGTTTCGCTAGCGTCACATATACCAATTGGGTATTACGCTACGTGAATGGACGACGAAGGTATGTGACTGTGCAAACATGATAATCATGAGATGCCTGTCATGTAACAAGACTACATGCCGCGCTAATGATGCACTGGTGACCATTTCGCCAGCTTCACTCATACCAAATTTGGTATTACGGGATGTGACTGGATGGCGAAGGTATGATACTGGTGCAAACATGATAAACATGATAAGCGTGTCGTGTAACATGACTACATACTACGCCCATGATGCGCTCGCGGCCGTTTCGCTAGCTTCACATGTACCAAACTCGGTATTACGAGACGCGAACGGACGAAATCGGTAAATGACACATACAAGCACGATAATCACGACGTGAGTGTCATGTAACAACATGACTACATGCCACACTCATGATGCGCTCGCAGGCCGCTTCGCTAGCTTCACACATGCCAAATTTTGCATTACGTGACGTCAATGTATGACGAAGGTATGTGACTGGTGCAAACGTGATAATCATGAGATGTGTGTCATGAGAGAACATGACTACATGCCACAGTCAAGGCGACAATGCATTTCGATGCGACGTGGTGCACGTGCTCGCCGGCGTTCAATTCGATGCGTCACGCCAGCATTGCGACGCCTTGTGCCGCTCCTGCCATATACTAGCAGGCATGCTCCGTGCTGCATTGCTTTGATGCATGCGCGTTTCAGCGCGTCCGGTGTTCCTCCGTCAAGAATAGAGGGAAACGAAGTGTTGTCTAGGTAACGCATCGGCATGATTTTCGCACCGGTTGCCGTCGCGCTGCACCGACGGACGCCAGCGTCCAGCGGCCAGCGTCAGATAATGGAGTGCTCGCGTTTTTTTTTTTTTTTTTTTATTGGCGCTAGTATGCCCTACGGCATCAGTTAAATAAAAAGGAGAAGTTTTGTTTCCTGTATGAAGGCCAGGAGTTGTCGATGCAGTGGACCGTGCGTCCAGCGCGTCAAGTCAGGTGGTCGGCCGGGGTGGTGGTGAAGGCCGCGTAGGTGGCGAGTGCGAGCCTGGTGAAGGCCCGGGCAGGTTCCCAATAGGTGATCAAGCGTTGCCTCTGTGGCTGGGGCAACGCAGAATGGGCACGTCGTTGGGGGAGGCTGTGCACCAGATGTCCATGTAGCCCGGATTGCAGGAGTCAAGGCGGCGCCCACACGAATCCTCCTGAGCGCAACCTCCTCTCGGCGAGTTAAGCCGCCGGGAAGGTCGGATCCACGCGGAGGAATGAGAGCACGCGTGGAGCGCCGGAGGGTTTCTTTGTGCACGAGCAAGCTGTCCTTCGGGGACAAACGAAGTAGAGGCAGCGGGTGTTGAACAGTCGCTGGATGGCAAGCGGCATCTGCTTCCACTTGAGCCGGTGCAGACCGGCGGGTCCACAGAACGCGGACAGGACAGGCACATGAGTGAATCAGTCGGTGTATATCGGAGGCTATATCGATGGAGCTGGTCACTTTTCGCAGCTCTCGAACTGCCTGCGTGGAGTCCGTATATACAAGCAATTTATCGTGTGACAAAGAATCCATTTTGGATATCATAACTGTTAACCCGTCCCGTATAGCAGTGAGCTCCGCTAATACGGATGGGAACGGTGCCTCTGTTACGTAAGAGCAGATATGTTGGATTTCAGGTTGCGCGGGGCATACGAGACTGGTGTGCAGAACGCAATTATCGATAGCTGCGTCTACGTATACCGCTACTGAGTTCTCGGTGGTAGTGACGATGCCCTCCTGCGCCGCTTGTCGGGTGGATTGTCGCAGGCGGGTCAGTGGTCGGTTGTCACTGGCCTGTGCCTTGAGCCATGGTGGAACTTCTGCCACGAGTGCGTCAGGCTGTGGCAGCGTTGAATCATAGTAGTGAGCTAGAGCTGCCGCCGCAGGAACAGCTTGACTCTTTAGGTAGCGAGCGACTCGACGCTGGTGTACAATTCGTCGATGGTGTTGAGCTGCGCTTCCGCCTGGAGGGTCGTGATAGGTGTCATACGGGGAAGGCATGTAATCGCCCTCATGGAATCTCGGTTGGCGGTTTCGAGCAAGTCCCAGTCTCTCAAAGTCAGTCGTTGAAACTGAGCTTGATAAACGAGCCGAGGTTGTAGGATTGATCGCACCAAGATACGGGCCATTCGAGAACAGGCACCCCCCGTCTTTTGAGAGATGCGACGAATGAGATGGAGGGTATTAGCACTCTTCCGGCGAGCAGAGCGAACCCACGCATTCGCAGAGCCAGATGCGTCCAGTTCGACCCCGAGCACACGTATAGTGGATACAGGGGTGAGGGTATGGCCATTTAGGCTCAAACATATTGGCGTCTGCAGGAGGCGACGGCGACCTCGTCTGTTGGTGATAGACATGAATGCAGTCTTCGTGGCAGATAGTGTCAGTCCTATGCGCGCACACCAGTCCGACGCCTTGTCGAGAGCACTCTGGAGTGCCTCCTGCTGGCGTTGAAGGTCTGGATGTAGTGTCCACACAGTCAAATCATCGGCATACAGGAGGAAGAAGGCATCTGGAATGCGTGCTAGTTGCAGTGCTCGCGTTTGCTAACGCGTTTGGCCAGCGTGCGCGTGCGTCAACTCTGCATAAGTATATTGGGTCCTTCATGATGCGCTCGCGGCCATTTTGCTAGCTCCACATACACTATATTTGGTGTTAAGTGACATCAATGGATGACAAAAGTATATGTCTGATGCAAAGATCATAATCCTAACACGCGTGTCATGCAAGAACATGACAGCATACCATGTTCAGCGTGCTCGTGGTAGTTTCGGTATCTCCACATATACTAAATTTGGTATCGTGTGACGTGAATAGATGACGAAAGTAAGCGACACCTCCAAACATGATAATCATGACACGGAAGTCGTGTACGGCATCATTTACCCCCACCTGTATTGTTGTGGGGATTTAAAAATGATATATCAACTTTTGTCATTCGTGCTTCGCGTATCATCGATTCCCACTGTACGTGGGATCTGCCAATTTTTCCTCGTTCTCTTCCAGTGAGCCCTTACAATTGACGGTATCTGAGGCGGCGTATATCAGCCATCGTTGACACTTTCGACACCGTTGACGGGCCATAAGTTCAACCGATGTAGTCTGGTTATTCGCTAGCTTGTTCACGTCACGACATTGGGCATGGCTGGGCGACTGCCTCAACTATTCACTGTTGGTCGGTTCAAGTCGCGCCGCCGTAAGTCCAGCTGCACGGCACGTTCTCTGGTTCATCAAGATCATCTCCTGATTCACTGTCTTTTGCACCCGGGCTTTACCTTGAGCCTTGGTGACATCTTTCACGGGTTGCTCCTCCCCTTTATATCGCGGTCCCTTTGTCGGCGAGGACTCCAACTTCGGGTCTTCCCCCAAACGTTCAGGATCACTCGGCCCTCGCGCACCGTCGAGGTTTCTGATGATGAGGTCATGCAGGGGGGTCATCATACATAGAGCAGTAACCTTCCCGCTGAAGTACGGGGTTTCAACCTCAATTTCTGCTTCGGGAAGCATCCGAACCGTACTGTCAATTAGGCAAACTGGTTTTGTTTTGCCTGTTAACTCACTTTCCCGTACCAAATTTCTCCGCATGATAACCGTGGAGCTACCGGTGTCTCTCAGAACCGTAATCTTCTTGCCCGCAACTTTCCAGGCAGCGTTGGCATTCCCTTCGTAACACTGGTTGGCCGTTCTGTCATTACAGCACCCACAACAGGAAGTTTCTTTCCACTTTTCAACTCTACGAACTCGTTGCTGACGTCATCATCATCGGCTTTTGGTGCCGCCTGCACACAGGCTACTTGGGGCGTTTGACTCGCTCCGTTACGACATGCGTCTGCCTTGTGGCTGGTCTGAACACATTTGAAACATTTTACCACCGTAGGGCTCGTAAAGCTAGTTCGACAGCTGTTAGTGCGATGACCCACTCGGTTACGCAGGAAACATCGCGGAACACTCTTCGATGCACGCTTCTTTTGTTCGGGTGCCGATTTCTTCGAATCTTCGGGACATTCCTTCCTAACCTTGGCCAAATTTGTGCTACCTTGCGCTTCCAAGAATTGGTCGGCCTATTCAAGCATGTCTTCAAGTGACTTAGCTCTCCTCTCTTTCAAGTACAGCGACAGGCTTGGGTGGCAACTGGTAAGAAATTGCTCTCTAATCCCATCGTACATCTGTGCTATCCCTGAAAGTTCGATCCATCTGTCAAAATAATGGCTCACTCGGGCGGCGTACTGCGTAGCCGTCTCACCATAAGCTGGTTTTCCTATTTCGAAATCTGTCCCGGAAACCTTCCACAGTAAATCTAAATCGCTTGAGTAAAGCAGCTTTCACCTTTGTATAATAGTTGGCTGCATCAGTCGCCGTCAGCCTACCATACACGCTGAACGCTTCGCCACCCAAGCGGGTACTCAAAGCAGTTGCCCATTAATGTTCCTGCCAATTCTGGCTTCTTGCAATCGTCTCAAATCGGTGAAGGTACGCGTCAAGGTCGTCACTTCTTTCGTTAAAAGCTACGAGCAGCTTGCTTGGGTTCAAGAGGAAGCCATGATCTTCCAAATCGCTGGTTTTGACTCTCGCTTGGACGGCAGTTTCGCTTCGCTGTTTCAAACGGTGCCGCTCGATTTCCATCGCGTGCTACCGCTGCAGTTCCCTTTCCGCCATCTCCGCCTTTTTTTCTTCTTTTAGCTGTCACTAATTTGCCTCTCCTTCTTCTTTCAGCTGTCACGCCTTTGCCTCTATTTCTTCTTTCGTCCTCTCAGCTGCCAACTTTTCTCTCTCCAGCTCCAACTTCAATTGCTGCTCTCTTTCTTTTTCAACCTCTCGGCTGCCAACCTCTCTCTCTCAAGTTCAGCTGCCTTTTCCACTTTGGCTCTTTCAACCACCAATCTTTCTTTTTCCAGATGCCTCTTCTTTTTGGCCCTCTCTTTTTCTTCTTTTTCATTCTGGCTGACCCACTCTTGTGGTTTGGCTCCAGAAAGACCCATCTTCTCTCCAAGGGCTACTAACTTCTCGAGATCAATGGTGTATGGCAAATAGAACCTTGCCGCGTGCACTAAATATCCGCCTAACTGAGTCTATTGAAACACTCTCTGTGCACTTGTTAACGAGAACAGTGAGCAACACACAAAACTTGTTCCGATAGCACTATCAATGACTCGAGGCCCTTTCTCATTACTTTGGACACACTGTGCACCAAAAAGGTCCTGTTGCGGATGCCAGAATAATTGTCACAGGTGCCGTTATTAGGGACATGATTGCGGGGTAATTCCAAGGGCCGAAGTATCGGTCCCCGAAATGCACCGCGAAAGCGTAAACAATTTAGAAGTGGTCCTATTTGGCGCACCAGAGGACGCCGGCTGTGACCCAAAGAACAAGTCAGAGTCGAGAGTTGATAAACAAAACAAAATATTTTCTCGAATATGGCACATCAAACGATACGCAACTATGCACACTCGACAATAGTAGAATACGATATGTCACCAATCAAACAACGTACTACAGAGTACAATCAGCAACACTCGAAACAATGGACACAAACAACAATACGCGATACAATGCAATCACATGCATCCAAAAACCAAGACACTTAAACACTAAAGAGTGCGAAAACTCATTCAATTTAAAGTCCTTAGAACAAAGTCTGAATGGTACCCTTCCAAGAATCACTCACTCAAAGTCTAGCACAGTTGTCAATCCACTTCCCCCGAAGTTTTTTCTTCCAGGAAACCTCGTGTCTTCAATCGGCCGCTCTTCAAGCACCAATTTTCTTCGCCGGTACACGTAGACTTCCTACGCGTTGCGATTTCAGGACGCGTCTTCGCTCTCTGGCAGTAGTCTCACACTATTTTTCTGTTGGTAGCACCAGCCTTCAGCCTTCAGGCGGAAACCATCTTCATTACCAGCTTTGTCACTGACGACAAAAGCCTTCGCCGACACGGTCGAATGACCCTACGCACACTTGCGCAAAACTTCATTCATCTCCTGCCTACACACGCTGGCGTAGACTGTCTTCGTCTCCAGCTTCGTCACTGAGACCAAAAGCTTCGCCGACATGGCGGAAACACCCCACGCACCCTGGCACACACTTTTTTCTGCTTTGTCACTAAGGGCAAAAATTTCATCGACACGGCTGAAAGACCCTACGCACACAGGCGCAAACTCCCTTCTTCTCCCGATCTCCCTTCTCCGCTGCTCGCTTAACTACCTTTCGCGCTAGATTCAAGAAAATCCTAATCGTTTCGTCGGCGCGATGCACAGCCAAGGCTGGGGAAAGAGCGAGACGTTTCGAGGGCCATCCGTGACCCGTGATGCAACTCGACATCACCACGTCCCTTTCCATCCAGATCCTTCCAGGGCTTGCTCGGCAGCCGATGTGAGGAGGTTGGTCAGCGAAACTACGCTTCCGAGGGGTTGAGGCGGCGCGCCCGGGAGTATTTGGATGCTTGTTTTCTTTTTTAGCGTTGACCTTGAGGCGCCCCTCTGGCGCCCGGCACCGTCAACGCCGCAGAACTCCGCAGCACGCTCCCTTTCTGAGCGCTCGTTTTTGACACCTACAATAATGGACCGAAAGCCACCGCTGCACGTAAAGTGCTGAAACGCTCCCTGTCTGCGCGAGGTTGCGTCGTGGTGCAGTACTTCACATCAGTGATCCTAGGTGATGACACCATCTCCGCCAACCAAATCGCTGCGAGATGGAAAAAGTACAAGATATTAGACGTCTTTGTGAAACTTTTACACTTGAATTGGCAGCGCAGTAGTTGGAGCTTCTGAAACTTATGGTCGCAGGCCGAGAAGTCGAGGGTTCTACTTCCATGTCATCCACATTTGCGATGCTTTTTATGGTAAGGTTTCTTTGTCATTCTTTTCGTGTATATTTTACCGATGCCATTTTTGAGGTGGAACGAAGGTTAGTGAAGTTTCCGGGATAAAACACTACCTTATTGAAGGATAGACACATAAGCCTAGAACCATAGTGTCCTCGAACTTTAGACCGAAATCTGTGATGAGTCTGCAACTAGAGGCGATTTTGGTGGTGTATTTGTCGGCCACCGTTGCCCGTAACCACTATTGCGCAAAATCAGTAAACAACATGGAGAATCAAGCGGGATTTTAGCGCAAGCAATCTGTGTGTATCAGTCAAATATTCCACTCGTAGGTATGCTGCTAGCTGAAATTCCTGCGCAAAATTACTCTATAAAGCCGTCATGTTGAAGCAAATCTTGAAGTTGGACTAGTTCGTCCTACATTAGGAGGAGAAAACTGCGCGCTAACAGACGCAACAAAGTTACGGAATGCCACAAAGAGCTTGTGTTGTGGTACCTATCTTGGGCACGTCCGTATGCATGCTAACTTTCTTCCTCAATTCACCGTGATACGCAAGAAATTACGTTGAAAGACGCAATATAGCGTTGTAGAAAAGGAACGAACAGTTGTAACACAGTACCAGTGGTGCTACAAATGAGTGCTTTACCGCGTGCCGCGTTTTGCAAAGGTTGCAGCCATAGCTCTTCATCACCATCACCCATAGCATAACGACCCGCCGATGTTTTCAAACGGTTGTGGTGCTCCAGTGCTGGCACAGAGGTTGCAGGATCGGAACCCGGCGGCCGCATCCTCAGTGGAGGCGAAAATACTCGACGCTCGTGTACTTAAATATCGATGCACGATAAATAACTAAGGGTGGTCTAAATTCCTAGTGCCCTTCAGTACGACATCGTTCACAATGGTGTCGTGGTTTCGAGACATTAAATCTAAACAAAGTATCAAAACACCAGCGAACTACGCTTTAACAAGATATAGTCTAGTGCTCGCTCCTCTGTGGATTGATAGCGTGTCTTTGTTTTTCTACAGGCAATAGAGACTTTATATAAAGGCACTCTGGCTTCTGTTGACTTAGCAAAATAGCTCTGCGTACGCCCACGTGGAAAAACTTTCCGCCCCTAAAGTTTCGTTCAAACGAGTAATTAGCAAAAAAAACTTTGTTACATAACGTTTCAACTTTGGGATTGTTGTTTTATGATAAAAATTGTACGACGTGGCGTTTAATGACAGGTTCATTGAAAATGCCCAAAACCGTTTGTGATAGGAAGTAATATTTACCGAGATTTATGCCCCCCGATCTCGGAGAAATGAAAACCGATCGCACTGGGCGCGCAATAAAATCCGTCCTTCCTATCACCTCTGACGGTATAATCACGCGACACTTTTTTTTATTTTAGTAAAGGCCCGTCACCGTAGAACATGGTCAGGAAAAACAGCAAGTCAACCCAAATACACAATCGGGCTGCTTATTCTTTGCGTTTAGCGTTTATGTAGTACAGGCTTACCCGTTTCTTTCTTCAAATGGAAAGAAGTGCAGATAACTTGTTCGGTTGTCGGCGAACAGTAAGTAGCCCCGCAGTGGTTGCCACCTGGTTTTAAACTATACATTGAAATAAACACTGGTAGTTGTAGTTATTTTGTGTACAGCGCCTATAAAAAGAATTGAGCACCACATATATAAATCAAGGAATAATATACATCGTTGCAGTTTGATGTCCGATAACCACGATGATGATTATAAGGGACGCAGTAGTCGAGGGCTGGCAATGGCGACCACGTTTAACATGGACCAAAATCTAAGCACGCGGGCTTCGATCATTCTTTTCGCTTCCACCAAACATGCAGCCGTCACGGCCAGGATTAAATCCGCGATTACCTGGTCTGCAGTTCAAGACCATGGCCACTAGACCCAAATGCAAAGAATAAGACGTCTATTTGGTAATATCGGGCGGCTTGCCGTTTTCCTGACCATATTCTGCGCCGACGCGCTTTTGTTTATTTCAAATGCTACAAAGTAGCCGTTGCTTTTTGCCATTCATTTCTTCTCTTCTCGTGGAAAAGGACATGCATGCCCAATTATGAACTCAATTTTTGTACATTCTACGACAAAACTTTTCAACCAAAGAACGATTGAGACGTAATACCTTGGCTCTGACTCACGGTTTCACCTGTATACTGTGGCATTGTTCAGTAGAAGAGCAATTAACACTACGGGCACAAAGCATTAAAGTTTTATGTATTTTGAGTGAGAGTGCCTGCTACCCTGTCAAACTAGTGGTGCGGAAGCCGCTGCTGCAGTGACAATCGCATTATTTTGTCATTAATAACTCATTCGTTGGTCGAGTGCGTGCAGTATTACACTTGACTTAAACTGTCACTGCCACTTCTAAGATAAATTTGTGTAGAAAGTTTTCGAACTCTCCCTCGACGAAAAGAACGTGACAGCCTTCTCGCATTTCGAATTTCTATAGTAGCAAGCCTATTTACTAAATTTTAATTTGCACTTTTTTTCAAATTATTTAGATGCGTGATGTGTGCCTAGTAGGTTATCTTACTCGAGCAAAACTCCACACAAAATGTCTTCAGGCACTGCATCTCGGTACGTCTGCCAATGTAACTTGCCAGTGAACTAGACCTGTTAGTTCAGGTGCATAATGTAGTAACAATTCGGTAGTATAATTGGTGTTAGTTCTCAAATGGCTGACCACAGAGGTCGAAATTAGGCATCAGTGAAGAACGTATTGTTTCACCTATAGGGGGGTGGACAGCGAAGACAGGTGTGCAACTACAATACTTTCCTTCGCTCGGTTACTTTTTACACAGCCTTTACAAATTTTCGCAAGTAGCTTGAATAGAGATGTTACCCTTGGGAATCGGATAATAAAGAACAAAGTCATTCTGAAAATAATTATTATTTTACCATTTTAGTTTATTCATTTTTGAAGGAACATTTGCGAAAACGATTGTCCATGTAAAAGGTTTATATCTCATGTGGTTATTACTATGCCTAGTGCATCCTTCTCAAGCTAAATAATGATTGTAGGCATCACCATTATTTTGTGTACTATTTAAATATTTCATGACTAGAAATTTAGGTCTTCTTTCATGGAAAAAACTTTTGTAAGGATGCAGTTCTGGTGGCCACACGATATTTTTCTTCAGAATTAGCGCATGCCATTCGGAAGTCACAAAAGTTGGCACTTGACAGCTGTAGTGTTTACAGGAAAAAAAATGTTCTGTTTCTATTGAAAGCACTCATCAGTAATGCAGGAATACAATGATATGCAAACTGAAACATCAGAATTTCAGATAATTTGGCCCTCGATCCTCCGTCAACTTAACGACAAGAGCCAACCCTTCATGACTCCCTTCAGGATTTGAGGGTGTTCACCATGACTTTCACCCCTCGCAGATGCCAGGTGGCTACGGGGCTCGACACTTGATCAAAATGTCTCAATTTTGAGTCCCAGCCGCGACCGCGGCCTTTAGATGAAGGCGAACTGTTCCAGACCCACGTACATTAAATTTAGATGCACATTAAAACCAGTGAATGTTCGAATATTCTGATGCTCTTTATTGTAGTGTTCGTCACAATAAAACTTTGGTTTTAGAAAGTAAAGCCTCGCCAATTTAATTGTAGGTCTCGCACTATAATGACGGGCCCAATCTGAAGTAATTTTGCACCAGCGAATAGATCGACCAAAACAAACTCAAACGATGCTAGGACCATCCACTCGGGAACGATGCTACCAAATCACTAACTGGCTTCCATGTAACACTATCTCTTTCACGATTCGAGAAAATTATTCTTCGGGCACGCGTGGTCATGTTCTTTCATCGATTCACCACCCGCACGTTTTACTTTTTTCTCACCTTGTCGTCGAACGCCTTTGCTATGTACCGTGCCAGTGTGGCACCCAGGCCCGAGTATACGATTCCGTTTGTGGCCTGGGCATAGAACAGAGGTGCATAGAAGACGGCAGGGCTGACCAGAACTTCGTTGGCCCAGTAGTCGTATTCCAAGGGTGGATCACGTGCGGCGTTTCGATACTGCAGCTCTCTAGCGCCCCTACGAAGATAAATTAATTAAATGCGAAGCAATGAAATCGACTGCTACAAGTTGGAATAATATACAATGTAATACAAACAGCTAATTTGTTTGGATCCTATCTCACGCAAAAAGCTCCGGTTTAAAGTGAATGTGGCGGCTCCAAAGAACAAAGAAGTTCTCGTGCAGTCCGTTTTAGTGCGGTCAACGCTATATATGCAAGTGCCGAGAGCACAGCATCTGCACGAGCCGTCAAGTAATGTATACCGAGATAGCACTAGCGACCGCACATTTGTGTTCAAAGTTCAGAGTTCCTGCTGGAGCAGCACCCTTTAAAGCTCTTTCGCCCGACGAAAGACAGATGAGGCACCAATTACTCTCAGCTTCAGGAGCCTTCGACTCCAGAAGCCGTATCCTGAAACGATCGCAGAAGGCGACAATGTCGCCTTGTGCAATGTTCAGTCTTATGTGTTGAAAAACTGAAGGAGCTGCTTCCTTATGGCAGCATCGTTTCTCTGTACGCCAGTGTTACAAATGCCTCGCAACACAAATGTGAGCGTTAAGTACAAGCGCAGAGCGACTGGAATGCTGTGTTGTCGAGAGTATACTCGCTTACAAGCAGTGGCCAGGCTTGGCTCTGTCTACTTTAAACGGTAGACGTGCTTTCAGTCTTCAACTAATAACGTAGCGCGTAAAAAATCTGAGACACGGGACAAGAGAAGGGACAAAGGGGAGCACCGCTCTTCATCCCTTTCTTTGTCCTGTGTCTCAATTTTTTTTACGGACTACGCTATTAGTTATACATTACCAACAAGCCCAACTTCAAACTCTTTCAGTCTTTCTTGTGCAGTTGTTTAGAGAAGAGTATAATAATTGAAGAATACAACCTTGCGTGCAAAGTTATTTTTTCAGAAGTTTGACACGGCGTATTGTATAGAGTCTGCCACGCGCCACAACTGCGCCATACTCCTAACATATATCAGCATATCACCGACGCGCAACCAATGACGCGAGCAACGCCTGCTTCCTGCTTGCTGGCACGTTCAAACCACAAACTACGTTGAAACATGCGCCAGCAGCATAACCAATTTTGAAAAAAACACCACGGTAGTGCTTGCTGAAAGCCTCCGCGTAAAAAATGCACCGTATATTCATTAACGATTGAATAGTAGACGCTACATTTTATTGTCACTGACGTGCTAGACTTCACCTTTAACCAAAGGTTATAGGTCTGTTTTGTGTTGCAGTCACGAGCATCGTACAACGTACTACAACGTAACATCGTTGGAAGCACTAAATAGCGCCATCAATTTTAGGGTTTTGATCAATAAAAAACTTCGTGTGCGCCATAAGTGGCAGTTTAGTGACTGTCACGTTTTGAAATTGACTCAGAGTATAGCTCAAGGCCTTGAAAACAAGGTGGTATCTAATGTGCCCTTCAATATACGGAGATATCGGTTCTTTTTTATCTCTGCTTCAGCCTTGCTCGTACCCAGCGTTCACACGCATTTACTAGCGCATACACCCTAGATGCGTGGGGCGTGGTTGTTGATTTGCAGTTTATACGGATCGTGACGCCAGCAGCGAAAAGCGGTATAGATAATCTATATAAAGGAATAAAAAGCACTCGAGCATTATTTCAGCTGTCACGATAGGTGGCCGGCATCCATTTTGATCTCGCAAAGCACCTGACGCCACACACGCACTACGGAACGCTAGTTTGAGTGTTGCGTCCTGTGTGTCTGGGGGTCAAATGTATAGCGCTTGATGTTGTTGGTTGTTACTTGTTGCCAGAAGCCACGTCAAGAACCCCTCCTCCCTTGTTTAAACAGTGCCGTTTAATGTTAACCAATGTGTTGGATTTTACTTATTTCAAATGTGAAGCATTTCTCAGAAAACTTCGGCGAATTGGACGTATCTATCTATCTATCCAGCCGCCTACGACTTCTAGATCTCCTGGCCGTTCGGATAATGGGGTGTATACTAAAACTGGTATGGCAAAACATGACTGTATGACGAGCATAAGTTACAAGCCATAACATAAAATTCATAGTGTGTGTGTCATGAATGTCATGATTTGCATGTCAGGGTCTTGCTACTCCTGCGTTAGTTTCATTCACATCACATATCCCAAAACTGGTATGTATGACATTACTGCATGGCAAACATTAGTTATAGGCCCTCACGTGGAAATGATGAAATGCGTGTCTTGTAAAAAGGTGACTACATGCCACGCTCATAATGCACTCGTTTTGGTTTCTCTGTCTTCACATATACCAGATTTGGTAATACGTGACGTGAATCCATGACGAAGGTATGTTACTGGTGCAAACATGATAATCATGATATCCGTGTCATGTAAGAGCATGCATATATATGCCATGTTCATGATACCATGCGCCACGTAATACCAACTTCGGTATAAAGTGATGCTAACGAACGACGAAAGTAAACGACATGTCCATACACAGTAATCATGACATGCGTGTCATGTAATACACTGCTACATGGTATGCTTCATAGTGCGCACGTGGCCGTTTCGCTGGCTTCACATATAGATAAATTTTGTATTACGTAACACGAACGAGCGACGAGGGTTAACGACATGTTCAAACATAACAGTCATGACATGCGTGTCATATACGGCATAATTTACGTCCGCCTTGTAACCTTGTGATGATTTTAATGTGACTATTCAATTTTGCCTCATTCTCACTGTACGTGGGATCTACCAATACTTGGCACCTTCCGTTTGCACTTCTGCAATAACAACCTTGCTTTCCAAAGCACATCGGGCAATCCTTATTTCTACCACTGTGTTTTTTTTTATTCGATAGCAGGCAATGCAAAGTGGCTTCAGTTTTGAGAACTTACCAGGGGAAGACTTTTGCAAAGTGTATAGGAACACTCACTAACACGGCAGCTGGAGCGGTGCCCAGGTACCATTTGGTCAACAAGTGCATAAACCGTTGTTGTTACCGGACTCATCGACAGCTTAACCCGAAAAATAGAAACCCTTGTAGTCGGCATAGATGACTTCACTAATTACCAAACTTCAGTTACGTGATCAAACTTCTCGCGATAGCCATCGAGCCTTCACCTCGGCAAGGACTCGCCAGAGTGCCTTCGTGAGGCGGATACCTACCCGTTTTCGGATTCTTTCTGTCAACTGCTGTAAAGGTTGTTTCTAATTCGTGGAGTCACTCTTCATTCATTTTATTGTAATTTAAGCATTCGTACTAGCTTATGTTCGTCTTTGCTGACAGGTATATTCATAATGCACACGGCTAAGAGGTTGCGGCACCCTCTAACAGCAGTTCTTTGCGATGCTTGTGGTTATAACTAGTCAGATTAATTTTTCGTTGTCGTTCTTGTTCTATTGTGCCGACACTCTGATAGCACCACAACGCTGAAGTAAGAGCAGATCTCTGTGAATGGTATGGCAAATGCGATCGGCACATTCATGCCAACAACCGTTGCACAGGTTTGGCGACCGAAAGCATGAACGTGATACACGTACCTCCTGCCAAGCATAGGTGTGCAACGTGCATTACGCGTGCCATTCGGCTTGTCATTCAGCGCGTATTGTAATACGTTTCGCAAAACTGTGAGTTCTGTTGTTATGTATAGTGCCAATCGGAACGGGGGCTGCCACTGTTCACATTTCAATCGGAACCGATTGCAATCATGGTTATCTTGCCATTTCCCGTTTTTTTATTTTTTATTTTGTAGAGATCCTCATTATCTTCTGTTTTCATTTGCTTCCTTTGAGTATTTAAATTAAAACTCAAAATACTGCAACACTCCGGTGAGCGTTGCCAAACCGGATGTACGCGACTGTCAGTGCTGACAACTGAACGACGCTCCCATTAGCTTTGCTATTGCTTGGACGCGCACTCTCCTGTGTTGGCTCTTCATCTAACGTCGATAGTACTACTTCAGTAACTTCCTAAACAATACCCACCAGTTATATTGCTCCTCACTGTACACGCCGCCTGCTGTGGCGCTCCGCATTGCTTCGAACAGCCAGAGGCTTTGTGCCTTGCCCGTTTCTAGCCAAAAATCGACGTACGAAGATGCATGGTCGGGAAATCCAGAGTACATCCGCGTTATTAAGGCATCCGTAAGGCGGCTGTCGTGCCAAAGATTGACCTGCGATTAAAGATCCACATTGCTAAAAGCAAGAAATATCGGTTAAAGCACGAGACGTTTGAACAACCCAGTCTTCGAATCCATCGTGCGGGTGATTCCTTCTTTTGATTGTATCGCCGATTTTCGAAAGCGGAGACGACGATACTGTAAGCGAAGCACTGTGGATCTAAGCTGAAGAATACCGATTCCTCAAGAAGCGAAATCGATACCCTAAACTGTAGAACGAAAATAGGCGTAGCGGCGGTACAGTCAAGTGCAATAGCGGGAATAGGAATGCCGCTGCGATTAATATAATCATTGGTAGCTCTGATTACGCTACAAACCATCTACTGTTGCTTCACTCCCATCGCTCAGTGTCGTTTCATTTGAGCCAAAATGTTGTGTCGACCTTTGTAACTTTATTTATTTATGAAGATTCATCCTGATATGTCACAGAGGTACGAATGGACAGTTTTGCTTGTAAATACTAGTATTACCTAGTACTAGTATTACGTCCTACTAGTATTACGTCCTAAAATGACCATAATAAAATAAGACAAGCCATAGTAAAGTGCTACGAAAATTTTGACTATTCGGTTTTCTCGAACGTTTCTCTAGCATTTCCCTTCCATTGAAATGTGACTGCCGTGGCCTTTATCGTACTCGCCACTTTCCGGTCAGCAGCCGACCACCGTAACCATAACACCACCATGGCAGCTATTTTTCTCGTTGAGTCGGCACGAATAGGCCTGCACATTTATATGCAAGCGACCAAATCAACTGAGCAGCAGCGCACCGTAATGTTTTCCAACTTTGCGGTGACCTTGATCTTGGCCTCACCAGGGACCCAGCTGCCCGTCTTGATCACAGCTATCATCTGATCCAGGACGTCGCTTTCCACGGCCTTGATTTTGCGCCGTTGACTCTCGTTAAACTGCGAACGCAAATATCAGTGATAAGACAAAGAATGAAGCACTTGTCTACTTCTACTTGACATGCTGGCTCGTACGCGTGGCCAGTGATATCAACGTAGAGGTCGTTGTAGAAAGCCGGCCCAATGCACCGCCTTACCGGTAGCTTCAATAAACGGAGTATCTAACATCCATGAAAGCACTGAGCAGCGTAGTACACACAAGTCACACGAGAAAAACTAGACTGTACGAGCACTCAATATTACCGACTGGATCTTAGCAATGACAATACTGTATTAATACTCTGCTTGTCTGACACGCGTGATAATCAGCTAAAAGTGACTAGATTGATGTGCACAACATTATCGCCACGTGAAATAATAATAAATATATTAACAATAATAATTAAACTCAAAGTACCATCATATTCCTATGAAAGATGTCATAGTAGAGCGTTCTGGAAACTTCAACCCCCTGTAGTTCATTAACATGCATCTAAATGTAAGCAACTGGCCTGTAGTTTTCTTTCCTTATAGCTTGGTAGGTGCTCTTTGTAAGATTGCGAAAAAAAAACAGTCGCCTTCTAAATAGAACTTGTATCTGTAATGAAGGCAGTAGACACTGGGCATGAGCAGCGAGAAGAATGAGACGGCAGACTGCGATCGTGGAGCTTCTTCGAGGTAGCTGTTACGCTAAATGAACCATAGCATCGTCGAGTCGACTGCTGCTTGCAAAAAAAGTCGCTTGGAGTTCGCCATCATTGCAGTTGGCCAATAATGAACCAACCGGGACAACTGTATCACCCTCACGAATCTCTGTTATAGAAGATGGATCGAAATGTCGCAAGATGGGAGGCGTAGTGGCGAGGCATTGGAGTTCCCGAAACTCATCATCGCACGCCTTGCTGACAGATGAGCGCTGCCGGCAAGACGATTGGTCAAACAGGTGACAATGAATGCGAAACAGCGCACGTAAGTGCCGGAAATAACAACATAAGCGAATGTTGCTTTGGAGGAAGTTGTGGGAGCGGGCTTGTTTATATTCATGCCTTGAGCAGCTTAAGCGCAAAAAAAGGTAACAAAGGACCAGAAGAACAACGAGGACAAGTGTTTATTTCCAACTAAAATTTTATTGTAAACCACCAAGAATGTATACCTTTCATACGACATCACAATCAAATCAATGAATGTACAAAAATAAAAACCAAACAGCTGTCAATTTACATGAAAAAACCGCATGCTAATGAATTCAAGTCTTCCAGTTCTTTTCTAGTTCTTTTTTTGTTTTCACCTCTTCGATAATGGTTGGTTTTGGGAATGACGCCACAGCTGTAGGTTTTATAAATTCCGGAAAGATAGCGTCCCTGGTAAATTACATCAATCAAAAATAAAAGCATGCCGGCGCCTACGTCCATTTCTTCGTCATGTTATTTGCGAGGTCGCCTTGTAGCTTTGTCAAAGCTTAATCACTAAACAATCAGAATTACATTCAGAGGAAATAAAAAGTCCCGACCAGCTATCCTCAACGCTCTAGGAGGAAAAAATATGCCCCCGTATCTGCATGTGTCACTGCAAATGTCGTAGAAAGACGATCGTACTGCGTGTGGAGAGAGTGAACAAAACGTTTAGTTGAGCTTCTGTGCGAGAATATCGGTCTATTGTATTCTGGCAGCGCTGCGTTAGAGAGTCTCGATCCGTGCAGCAAAGGCGAACAAGCGCATTGAGGCACGTTAGACACAAGTGCCATCTTGCAGTTGTCTTCGAAAACAAAGGTAGGCGTGCGCTGCCGCTGAGAAAGGTGCGCACCTGTCTCGGAGGCGATAGAAGTAGAACGCTAAGTGACGGGCAGGTGCCACCACCGTGTCGTCTTAGCAAAGCGTTGGAGACACTTGCTTTTTTGAGCATCGCGTTGACTGTCGGCACAGCGTGATAAACGCTATGGTCCTTAGAATTACTCGTGTTTACCTTCTCTATAAAAAGGCACACATACAAAACATGGAGGTTTTGTTATACTGCCTAAGATATGCGCAATAATTTCTTTTTTATTGACAATCGCACTAGTATTAACGCTGAAACATTAAAAATATTGATGGGCGCAGGGGATGGTGTTGGCCATTTGAGGTATCGTGTGGTGCTGTTCGGAGGATCATTACTGCGAACAGACAAATGTACAGACAGATCGACAAAAATTTTGGCGCCGAAGGTCCTCAAGAGAGACTATTGTCTTTAAAACTGTCAGCTAGCAAGGGCACCAGCATGAACCTCCATGACATGGAAGACACATTACGGTAGTCATACAACTCACTAGTGGCCAGGAAACTGCATTGCTGATCTGAATATGAACGTGGTATGCTTTAAATATTTTTGTACAAAAATGCATGTACGAGCTAACAGGTGATTATCTTAAGTGTTTTTCTTCGCCCTGCTCTACTTACCAACCTTCGTAATTTGTATTTTGTATTCTTCACACACACTATGTTTGTTACAACAAATAGTGACTTGACAGTAGTGAACTACCTGCATGTCTTCAGAAGAACGTACCCTGTCTTAAATGAATCCACGCAATACTGCATGTCATATTAGCTAATGAAGTATTAAAAGCATAACAAAAAATGTCTCCTGGTTGTCAGTGGCTTTCAGACAAGACAATCACAGCCTTTCCAGGCACTTTTAACTTTCTTGAGCTACAAGCGCACGGCCTACTGGCGACGGGAATAGTCTGGCCTAGTGTCAACGAGAGTGGTGATATTGCGGCCGTTGAATAGACGTCGGGATCACTAGTTTGCCATTTTGAGTTACGGTTAGGTCGCGGCCCCCAGTCAGGGCTGCGCCCACTTCCTCGCATGTTTCTCCGTCATGCCTTCTGATGTTGTATAGGTGAAGTCCCCTTATGAAGCCTGTGTGCTTGGCGGTGGGCTGATGTCTGGTGATTCCCAAATAAACTTCGTCGGTGGCGAAGCTTCATCGGCATTTTATCATATAGCAAACGCAGCTCATCGGTTGCTGCCATTAGTGTCCCGCTTATGAGCTCGCCGGATGGCCCCGAGTAGAGCCAGAGTACTGGCGGTGCTCCTGTGACATCGAGAGCCCGGTGACGGCAATCGGATTGGTCGACGAGGTAACTACTGTGCTCCAGTCGGTAATGTCATGTAGCCGTTCTCGCCAATGCGGGCGAGGCATGTTGACGGCGTAACCCCGTAGACCCATTTCTCGGTACAGTAGGTGTGGCCGGCCTCCCCGTAGAGGTAACATATCCGGTGTTGTTCAGGATCACGTGATACGTTGGCTCTTCTTGGAGTGTAGCACTAGCCGACATAAGAACAGTAGGACGTCGGGTGTGTTGGCGCTGGTGTCCGCCAGTGGAAGAGTAGTAACCGGGTGTCTTGACATTGTCGCGAAGGAGGAATGGAAGTTCGTACTGCAGCAGCTTAGCTCATAGCTTTCGACTAAGGCGGTGGTGCTTTGGTGATTCTAAGCAGTTACTGGACTTCCTCGTATACAGTGTTGGAAATCGAATGCGCTTGAATCTGTGGCAAAGGCCACGTCTTCAGTATATCATCCTGCACGACCACACGGATTATTTCAAGGCACCGTCGGTGGCCAGTGAGACACTCCTGAACCGTACGCAGGCACAAGACAGTGTTTTTTTCACCCGCTAACCAAGGGGCTCTTCGATAGTGGTAGTATCAGCGAAGAATTCGCTGACTGGTGTGGGCGGTACTGTGGGCAAGTCTGCTGGACAGTCATTTAACGCCTCCCCAAGAGCAGGTGAACTTACTTGTCTTAGGCCATCACAGCGTTGGCCTGGCGCAAAAGTTATTTCTGCAATGAAGATCGAGACGCTGTTATTTGGTAGCTGCAGCTGGGTCTCTGGCAAACAAGCGGCCTTTTGCTTGCGCATGACACCCGTGAACGGGCCCTGGAATCAGCAGCGGAAAACATCCGAGGTATGAAGCAAAGACTCCTGATTCTCAAACCAAGGTCTTGTACCGTCTTCCCGGTACAAATGTACATGATACGGCTTGTCCTGGCTGCTCCCGCGGATAAGTTTGCTGACGTGGTCGCATGCTGCAAACCAGTTTTCGGGTCTTCGATCGATAAACCATAGAAAGTTAGCTGGCGGCTCTTTTGGTCGCCAGCGCAGAATCAGTGCAGACCGCGCAGGGGCTGTCATCGCCACAGTGGCCATCGTCAGCTTTGCCTTGTCTTTCAGGCTTAGGGGAGCGCTCTGCAGAGAATCCTTGTTATCCTTGACTCTTGCGCTGCTTGGGGTTGACGTCGACTTTTGCTTCGCAACATGGGCATGATCCACAAAATGAACATCACCACCGCCAATGTCACGCGGTCCTCATTTCGACAAAGCTACAGTCAGCATATTAAATACGAAACTCTCTAATTGGGTGAACCAGTGTCTAGAAGAGAAAAAACTTATACCTATAGCAATACACACTGGACCCATATTGCCAAGTTCTTTTTCTCAAGTTTTTTTATCGTTCCATGACACTACGCAATTCTCAGTGCAAACCGTGCCTGCAGTTGTCGAGAAGCTTCAGGACTGTATTAGATCGTTTCGATAAGTTCATGCCAACTCCGCGTACTATGCAGATTATTCTGGAACCAACGTCCCCAATAGCGATAACGCTAGAACATTCGATAGCAAGTGTATAAATGCCGACGCTCTTCGCCGCTTGTCAGTTGATTGACGGCAGATGCTGCATGCACCGCTATCAGTGCTAGTGCGCTACCGTAACCCGACTTTCCGTTTAGCCGGTACAGATTCGCCCACGTAAACAGTTGGATCTGACCATTCCGTCTCCTGTATTCAACCTCGCCACGACCCCGTGACATCTGGTGGAGATGCTGCTTCGTTCATGTACCGGGCACCCCCGTCAAGCTGTGAACCCAGCCCACAACGCAGAGAAGACACCGAAACCAACCAGGAGCTCTGAACAAGCCGCCGGCAGCAAGGTCTACCACCGGAGCACAGACCTCTACTATACAACACGCGGAAGACCAAGGCCATGACCTATATGGCGGTGACAATGACAACCGCAGCATCCCAGCCTGCGATCGTCATTCATGAAGCCAGGGAACCACCAACGTTCCATAGGTCAACGTTTGAAGACCCGGAAACCTGGCCAGAGACATACGACCACGTGGCCACCCTCAACCACTGGAACACTGAAGAAAACCTCCGTCGTGTGTACTTCTACCCGGAAGACACCACAAGGACCTGGCTCAAAAATCGGGAGTCTGTGCTTCAAACGTGGGATGTCTTCTGCGGCGCATTCCTGCAAACGTTCGCGAGCGTCGCTCGCAAGGAGAGGGTCGCTGCTTTACTAGAGACATAGGTTCAGCTACCAAGTGAACACTTCACAATTTCACAGAAGAAATGACCTGCCTAATGCGTCACGCTGACCCAGACATGCCAGAGAAGAAAGTTCGTTTCCTCATGCGAAGGGTCAAACAGGAGCTATTTGCGGGACTGATGACGAATCCACCAAACACCGTCCAAGAATTCACATCGGAGGCGACCACTATCGTAAAGACCTTGGACATGCGCACCATACAGTATAATCATCGCCTGACTCCCGACTTCGCTGCTGCTCAAGTACATTGACTCCGAAGACCTGCGTGAAACGATCCGAGTGATCGTGCAGAAAGAGCAGCGTAGCCTTCGGCGCAGCCTCAACTGGATTCGATTGCAGACATTGTGTGAGAAGAAGTTAGGCAATCGCTTCTAATTCCCCAAGCACCGCTGCCCGAGCCGGGAGCTATGAACTACGCCGCTGCAGTGTGCCACAACGCTCCTCCCCGTCCTCATGAAAACTCGACCCCGTCGCACTTCCGTCACCAGACGCCACCACCGCCACCACCCCCGACGACGTCCTACCGCTTGCCAGCGGGTCAGCGCAGTGCGCCGAGGAAAACCGACGTTTGGCGTGCACCATCTGACAACCACCCGCGCCGCTACCATTGTGGCGAGGCCAGGCACACCTACCGCTGTTGCCAGTACCAAAAAATGGGGATGCGTCACTTCGCCATCAATGCACTTGTCTACCGCCAGGGGAACGATCACGTGACATCGACGACTACCTAACAGGAACTCAACTGACACCACGAAGTCCTTCCCGTTCGCCGTCGACCAGCCGCCGCATGTCAACACACCACCAGCAGTACTCTGGCCCAACGCAGGGCCGGCCTCCTAGCCCGTATCCGGAAAACTGAGGGCAGCAACTGATGGAGGTGCGGTCGCTGTGCGACGAAATACCGAAGATCCGACTACGATGACGCCAAGACAGAGCTTTCCGAACACGACGCCAACCTGGCAAAGTCCTGACGACAAAACCTCACTTACCGAAGGTGACCTGACGACGCAACATAGAAGCAGCGGGTAAAGCAGACGCAGCCGTGACCCAACGCCACGGCCTAACTGCAACGCGAGACGGCGAACAAGCGACCTCGACGTTCTTATCGACGGCCACAGTGTGACCACTCTTGTCCATACTGGGGCCCACTATTCCGTCACCAGTGGGTCGTTCTCCGCGAAGTTGAAGAAACTTAGGACAGCTTGGGAAGGCCCCGAAATCCGCACAGCCGGAGGTCATCTCGTAACGCCGGCAGGAATCTGCACAGCGAGAGTCACCATTAACGGCCGTATTTATTTTGCAGACTTCGTAGTCCTACAGCGTTGCTCGAGAGATGTCACCCTTGGCATGGACTTTTTATGCCTCCATGGTGCAGTCATCAACCTAAGAACAAAGTCGACAACGTTATCCACAGAAGACGCACTACTGCCGCGCACGCCGTCAGAAAACCACGCCTTGAATGTGCTGGAAGAACAAGTCACTATTGCGCCTCTCTCCAGCGTCATTAATCCAGTCGACGCTCCTAAATCACTTGACATGGAAGGCGATCGTTGAAGGCCGTCAGCATCTGTTCGTCACCCGCAATATTTGCGTCGCGAGAGGAATCGCAGAGCTGCGGGTAGGCAAATCAACGGTTATGCTCACAAATTTCAGCAATGAGTACGAACATGTGAACAAAGGAACGACGGTCGCATACATCAAAGAAATTGTGGAAGCGACCAGTGCTTTCGCCCTCGCCGATTCGGCGGTACCTGCTCAGAGGAACCGAGCCCCTACCTCAGCTTTCGACGTCAACCTCAGCCTTCCGAACCATAAGCAAGAACAGCTCAAGACCCTGCTCGTGTAATACGAAGATTATGTTTCGTCGTAATTGAAAATCCGACAGACCCAAATTACGAAACATCGCATCCCAGCCGAGGAAAATGCCAGCCCACTCCGTCCGTACAGGGTCCGTACAGGGTTTTGACGGGAGAACACTAGGCCATAAGAAGATAAGTAGATTAAATGCAGCGGGATGACATCATCCAGTCGTCCAAGAGTCCATGGGCGTCCCCCGTGTTGTTAGCGAAAAAAAGAATGGAACCCTACGTTCCTGCGTCGATTATCGCCGCCTGAACAATATCACTAGAAAGGATGTGTATTCTCTTCCACGATTAGTCGACGCACTCGATCGGCTACATAACGCCAAGTACTTTTTGTCAATCTACCTTAAGACTTGCTTTTGGCGAATCAATCTCAAAAAAAGACCGAAAGAAGATGGCGTTTATAACACCGGATGGCTTCTCCCAGTTTAAGGTGATGCCCTTCGGTCTTTGCTCAGCGCCTGCAACTTTTCAACGCGTTATGAATACAGCACTGGCAGGATTGAAGTGGAAGACTTGCATTGTGTACTTGGACGACGTCATCGTGTTTTCCTCGAGTTTCTACGAGCATCTTCGGCGCCTTGAAGATCTATATCAAGCCATCAAGGCATCCGGACTCACACTGAAGCGAGAAAAGTGCAGATTTGCGTACGAGTTTTTGGGGCGTGTTATCAGCAAGTCTGGAGTTCGTTACGATTCACGAAAAACTGCCGCCATCGCCGACTTCCCGCCGCCCACTGACAAGAAGGCGGTGCGCCGATTTCTGTGCTTGTGCGCCTATTATAGGCGGTTTGTGAAAAACTTCGCCCGCATCGCCGATTCTCTCAATAACCTTACCAAGGCTGACGTGGAGTTCAAGTGGGAAACGCCACATGAACACGCTTTCCAGGTGCTTAAACATCGCCTCCAGGCGCCTCCGTTACTTGCCCATTTCGACAAATTCGCCGAGACAGAAATACACACTGACGCAAGCAGCGGAGGTCTTGGCGCCATCATTGTGCAGAGGGCTGACGGACTTGAAAGGGTTATTAGTTACGCCAGCCGATCACTATTCAAAGCAGAAGCAAATTATTCCACAACAGAAAAGGAGTGCCTCGCCATTATCTGGGCTACGTCGAAATTTCGCCCCTACCTCTACGGCAGGCCCTTCAAAGTTGTGAGTGACCAATACGCCTTGTGTTGGCTAGCGACCTTGAAGGACCCTTCAGGTCGCCTTGCACGATGGAGCCTGAGACATCAAAAATATGACATTACTGTCATTTACATCCCCGGCAAAAAACACTCCTACGCCGATTGTCTCTCTCGTGCGCCTGTCGACCAACCACTACCCGACGACCCGGATGACGACTACTTCTTGGGAACAATAGCTACCGACGACTTCGCTGAACGACAGTGGGCCGACCCGGAACTTTAGGCCCTAATAGAATACCTCGAAGGCAGGACCGCCGAAGTCTCGAAGGTATTCAAGCACGCACTTGCGTCGTTATTTCTACGAAACGGTCTTCTTCAAAAGAAAAACTTGTCACCGCTTCGAGCTAAGTACCTCCCTGTGGTGCCATCAGCTCTGCGACCAGAACTTCTGCAGAACCTGAACGACGATCCGACGGCAGGGCACCTCGGTGTTTCTCGCACACTCGCGAGGATACAAGAAAGGTACTACTGGCCACGTCTTATCACCGACGTCACTCGTTATGTGACGGCATGCCGGGACTGTCAGCGACGCAAGACACCGCCGACAAGGCCAGCGGGACTTCTGCAGCCAATTGAACCACCTTGCCGACCTTTCCAGCAGATTGGTATGGACCTACTGGGGCCCTTCCCGACGTCGGCTTTCGGAAACAAGTGGATCGTGGTAGCTACCGACTACCTCACCCGCTACGCCGAGACAAAAGCCCTGCCTAAAGGTAGTGCATCCGAGGTAACTAAGTTCTTCGTCGAAAATATCGTCCTACGTCACGGCACCCGGGAGGTCCTTATACCCGACAGAGGAACGGCATTTACTGCCGACTTAACTCAAGCGATCTTGGCATACAGCCAGACAAACCACCACCGGACGACAGCGTACCACCCACAGACCAACGGCCTCACCGAGCTGCTTAACAAGACGATCGCCGACATGCTGTCAATGTACGTCGATGTCAAACACAAGACGTGGGACGCCATTCTTCCGTACGTGACCTTCGCATACAACACGGCGGGGCAGGAGACGACGCAGATATCTCCATACAAATTGGTCTACGGAAGGAGCCCGGCAACGACGCTCGATGCCATTTTACTCAACGTCACCGACGAAGAAGACCTCGATGTGAGTACCTTCAATGAGCCGAAGAAGCCCGACAACTCGCGCGTCTCCGTATCAAGAATCAACAGACGACCGACAGCCGCCGTTACAATCTTCAACGACGCCTCGTGGAATACCAGCCCGGTGAACGTGTTTGGGTGTGGACGCCAATTCGCCAACGTGGACTAAGTGAAAAGCTTCTGCGACGGTACTTCAGACCGTACAGAGTGGTTCGACGTCTCGGCCCACTTGATTACGAGGGTGTCCCCGACGGCATCACGAACTCTCAACGACGCCGATAGCAACCTGAAGTCGTCCATGTCGTGCGCCTCAAACCGTTTCATGCGCGTTAACAAACTGAAACAGTGTTTTTTTGCATTATTGTTGTATCGTACTTTATTCATTGTACTTTCTTGCATTATTGTTGTACCTTCATCTTTATTAAAAGCATCGGGACGATGCCTTTTTCAAAGGGGGGCAATGCAACGTTTCATTTCCCAAGTTTTGTTATCGTCCCAAAACACTACACGATTCTCAGCACAAACTGCGCCTGCAGTTTTCGAGAAGCTTCTAGACTGTAGTAGATCATTTCGATAAGATCACGCCCACTGTGCGAATGGTACAAATTATTCTGGAACCTACGCCACCACCAGCGATAACGCTAGAACATTCGATGGCAAGAGTATAAATGCCGACGCGCTTCGCCGCTTGTCAGTTGTTGATCGAAGGCCGATGCTCCGTTCGCCGCTATCAGTCCAAGACTGCTATCTGTGCAAGACTGCTGTTGTAATTGGACTTTCCGTTTACCGGGCACAGGTTCACCCAAATAAACAGTTAAATCCCAACACGAAGCCTCCTGTCTTCGGCCACGTCACGACCCCGTGACAATATATATAGGCCGCGAGACACTTTTGCGCGGAGTGCTTCTAAGGGCTACAGATGGCGCCCCACACAGGCCACGGAAAGAAAACACAGCAGCAGAACGCCGTCGTGGCAACATTGGCATCGTCACCGGTGCCCACGCAGCAGCATCAGGCACAACCAAAGCCTCCATGTTCCAAGAATCAAACACGGCCTCAGGAGGACCGCCACCATGAAACTGCCACCCTCTCCCAGGCTCCGAGTGAAAAGTGACAACTGCATCCTCCACCTCTCCCGCCACATTCATGGCTTCCTCCAAGGGGCTACTTCCTTGCAACAACATCTCCTCTCCTCTTCGAATTCCTCCTGCAGCCGTGCAATAGGCGCCTTCCCCAAGTCCGCGCGTGCCTTCAAGCATCTTGCCCCGCCCTCATTTGAGCCACGAAGATATCCAAGCATGTAGAGATTTACAACCGGATGATCAGACCACCACATACACCTATCAATCTGTCGGTAAGCAGGCCAAATATATTCATGGCTGTGTGGACGGACGCTGTCGCCACCTTTCTCTCGAGATTCCCTGCCACCTGAAGTATTTGGGTGAAGACCAAACGTAACGTGGTTGCAGTTGACCCCCACCCCACCACTGATCTAATCGCCCTGTTCCAGCTTGGTGGCACCTGCGAAATTTTGGTGCAGTCTACTGGATCGCAACACCTATTTCGACGTGGTTTCTGAACTTGATCCACCAATTTTTTTGACGACTCACCCGCCGACGTTGCTTCTTTTGTACCACTTTGCCGGTATGCACGGAGGTGATTGCCTCAACCTCAATTTGTCGCGACCACCTTGGCCCTTGACTTCCTGCTTTGTAACGCCAGCCCCAGTCCTTGCAGTGTTACCGTTGCGGCCACTTCGTTCACGCAACTGGCACCTACTCACGAGACAAACGAAGCCTGCACTGCGGCATCAAGCACGCCCCAAGATCATGTGCAGCTAAACATCTACGCCGCATTAAGTGCAGCGGAAACATTTTGCAACCGAGCTACAATGCCCTTTCTGGCATCTTGAGCGCAATGCCGTGGTCATCGTGGCTTCATCTGACGGCACGGTGACTCGCCGCCTAGCCTTGGAACATGCCACAACCCCTGGGTGCAGTGCAATGATCGTCAAGGACCGCTATTTCTGTGATGCGCTCACCGAAACCAGTGGAGCGTCCTTGGAAGCCGCCCTGCGTCCCACATTCAGTGCGCTCGTCGTCTCTTGAAGCACGACGACGACATCGCCCTCCTCCACGACTCAGCCGGCCTCAGCCGTCGTCAGCTCGCGCTCGACGGCGACACAGATACCGCCCATTTGCTCACCACTGCCAGCTTCTGCCACCGTATTCAAGTGTGTCACGATGGTACAAACTGCTTCTTTAACTGGTGGCTCTTGTGGGACCCTTGAAGGAAAAAAAAATTGCCCGCAGCTTCCCTCGGGGGAACACTGAGGAGGATGCGGAAGCATGTAATTGGTTAACGGGTGTTAAATTGCGACTTACTTGGGTCGATGGCTAAATTGGTTAACGTGGTTGTGAAATGGGGTGTTAAATGAGTGAACACGTACGGCACGTATGCGAAAGGGCGGTGTTTTATTTATTGCGACGAACCAACGGACGAGCGGCAACTGAGAGAGCGAGCGCCGACCTTGAGTATATATACAGCGCGACGGTGCATGCCCTGTCAGCTGTCGAATGTTCTCGAAGGAGAAGCGCGCGCGCGGCACAGATGGCGACGGCGCGACGGCGCATGCGCTGTCAGCTGTCGAATGTTCTCGAAGGAGAAGCGCGCGCGGCACAGATGGTGGGCGACGGCGGACGGCGCATGCGCGCGCGTCAGCTGTCGAATGTTCGAGAAGCGGTGCGGACGGCGCGGACGGCGCACTACAAGGCGCGAGTATAAGATGCTTCCGCATCTAATATGTTGAACAATTTTGAGTACTTCGTACTCAACTATGGGAGAGCACTGAGCCGTCCCGCTAAAACAGTTTAGTGGCTGGTAACAGAGTTAGACACATGCCTGAATACACAGGCATGGTTCAGTGTGCACCGACGCTCGCGTAGGTTTTAAATAGCTAACTTTACCGTACAAGCTCATGTTTGTGTTACTGGTTTCCGTACCAATACTTTACCTTCCTGGTGCATTTAATGTGAAACTTTGACCGTTTTAACTCGGACACATGTATGCTTTTGAAGTGCAACAAATAACCTTATACTTGATGAACGCGTGAATATTGCAGTAGCAGAGAACGAGTGATTATTGTATCAGACGTAATGAATTAGCTCAACTAAGGCGGTGCGGACGGCGCGGACGGCGCGGACGGCGCACTACAAGGCGCGAGTATAAGATGCTTGCGCATCTAAAATAATTGCGGCACTCCTTGCAGCATTTTGTGAGGTGGTCAAGGTCATTCCAGTCGATTCTCGGAAGCGACAGATTATGTGTATTGTGACTATGCTGGCTTACGATTTCCTGGCGCCGTGGGATTGACCCTCCAAAGTGGCGCATCCACCGGAGCCAACCGGGATTACATCGGGAGTTTAGAGGGCCTCCTTCTTATTATTGTCCCTATTGAACCGTGCGCATCCCTCGTTCCTTGGCTTTCTCGGTGGCTTTTGCTGTCGGCTGCGCGTTGCGTAGGTTCGAGTGTGTGTTGCGGGGGCCGAATCGAACGAGTTCTATTTTCAATATTTCTTTATCTATTGTTCCTTACCTTTTCCTTGATAGCCCGGCTATTGTCATTTACCCATCCCTGTGCCGAGCTGTTAAGGTATCATCTTAAGGATAGACAGTTACCAGAAGCGCTTTCTTTTTATTTTTCACAACCACTTGAGAGAGAGGGAGCGAAAGGAACCAGGGCAAGAAACAATGGGACTGGTCGCAACCTTTCGTTTCTTGGCCTCGTTACTTCGTGCCTCCTATTTATATACACAATCTAGATCAAGAACGTGCATTAGTAAACTGACCTGATTTGCCTCGTGCTCAGCCCTGACGACGAGGCCGAAACGTAGCTCAACGGCTGCATGGCAGAAGAGCATTCTGTCGAACATGTAACGTGGTTGTATGGGTAAGAGGTCCGCGTGCAGCTGCAGGAACCACAAGGCCACCTGGTCCAGCAGTCGGTTGTGCAAGGTCACCATCAGCTTGGCGACTATCGATAGCAGCCGCGAGTTTACCACGAACACCAGGTCGTTCTCGCTTACGGTCACTGAGGTGCCGTTCAGTACGTGCCGGAGGAGTCGCAACCACGTAGCGCCTGTGTGATGCAGGATTACAAATTGAACAATGTCCCGTTTATCAACGTACATTTACACACACTGAACCCTAGTTGAGGCTGTGTTTTAGATGCGGAGTAGCTTTTATTATCCTGTGTAACGCTGTCCCTTCGTCCGCACCGCTCCCCACGCCACAGATGTGGGAGCGGCGCCAAGTAGCTCACGCCCTCCTAGCAGTGCGTGGTGACGTTTCTCTCCCTTGCCTGCCGCGTGCTCGCCACGTGTCAGCTCTTCCTCGCTTCCCCCTTTCCACTGCTCGCAATGTTCGAGCCCACATCTATAGCGAACTCTAATGTCAGTTCACTATACCCACTCCTGACGTGGGCAGCTTCTCACCCGTCCCTACTCTCTCCATCTGTTGGCGAGAACAAGCCATGGACCTGGGGGTGCGCGCACTGCGCCAGCCCCGAGAATTTGTCTCGTAATTACGGCACGTAAATGGATGACAAGGTATGTGACCGGTGCAAACATGATAATCATGACATGCGTATCAAGTAACAACATGGCAACATGCCACGCTCATGACGTGCTCGCAGCTGTTTCGATGGCTTCACCTAACTTAAATTTGGTATTGTGGAATGTGAATGGATGACAGTGGTATGTGACTGGTGCAAACATGATAATCATCAGAGGAGTGTCATGTAACAACATCACTACATACTACACTCATGATGCGCTCGTGGCCGTTCCGCCAGCTTCACGTGTACCAAATTCGGTATTACGTGACAAAAACGGATGACATAGGTAAATAACACGTCCAAAAAGATAAATATGACATGCATGTCATGTTACAACATGACTTCATGCCACGCTCATGATGCACTCGCGGCCGTTTCGCTAGCTTCACATATACCAAATTTGGTATACAGGACATGAAGGATGACAAAAGTATGTGACTGGTGCAAACATGATAACCATGAAATGCGTGTAATGTAAAAACATGGCTACAAGCCACACTGAAGGCATCAATACACTTCGACATGACCAGGCGCACGTGCGCGTCGGCGTTCACTTCGTCGCGTCACGCCTGCATTGCTACGCCAGGCGCACATCTGCCTGCCATATACTCACAGGCGCGCGCCGCGCTGCGTTGCTTGACGCATGCTCGTTTGAGCGCACTCGGTCCCTCCGTCACGGAGACAGGCAGACGCAGTGCTGTCTGGATAACGTCATCGGTGCGAAATGCAGCATGTTGCATTTCGCACCGGTTGCCGCCGGGCCACGCCGACGGACGCTGATGGCGTCGGTCGTACTTGTCGCCAGACTATAGACGAGAGCACGCCTACCTCGAACCCAGGCGCCTTCGGCGGTATAGCCTCACTCCCAGAGGCGCCCTAATTTGTTTGCAACTGCCAAGGCGCAACTCGCTAGCATGGCATGCAGTTGCTGCGGGAGTTTAAAATGCGAAAAAGCGCCTGTTTACCTGTTTACGCAGCGCCCACTTATAAAATATCATCTAGGTAACACTGCGCTGTCATCTGATGCGACAACAACCAGCGCAAGGGAAAGAGATTGCTGAGCACTGCATGTGAAGTTCACAGCACATCGCGGGAATCGTGCCCGTGCGGTGTTTTGCGACTTCACATATTTCCGTCCACAACGAAATACGCCGAGCTCGGCCACCCTATGCAATCAGCAATCAGCAATCAGTAGAAAAAACTATGAGCCCAGTGAAGCGTACGAGTAATTATACCTATTGCATTTAATAAAGCGCGACTCCAGCTGCTCCACTTTACAGCAGCGATTTGCGTGTAGTATGCCTGTAGTATGCGGCGCAAAACTATTGCCGTACTCCTTCGCAGGCCGCATGTCAATAGTAGGCGCAAAGCTATTGCCGTACTCTTTCGCAGGCCGCATGTCAATAGTAGGATATGCGTATTACGACTCTCGCGTGGATGCACGCGCCGCGCATGTTTAGTACAACTGTAACGGCCTACTTTCGCGACGAAAAGAGATGTCAACGGTGCGGGAAGCATGGCTTTCGACTTGGTCGAGCTGCGTCATGTCTTGATTGTCACTAGGCGAATCTACATGTGTTTACGGACGGCGTCACCATAGCATTTTAAAGTCTTGTTCCGGCGGGCACTTTTGCACGACGTGTGTGTTCCGAGCGCCTGGCAGGACTGGCAATTGATACAGATGCGGTGCACAAGTGTAATTTTGAGCCAGTGTAGCGCTACGTTGACGCCGGCTTACAGCACAAATTCTGCCTTGTAACAGCCAAGACACGCCCGCAGTTTACGCTGTTCGCGTTTCTTTTAGTCGGATAATATGTACCTGATGAAGTTGCTTCCGCAGTCTGCAATACGCGTGCTGCAGACATTCCGGCCTGTCGAGAAAGGTTTCCTCGACATTTCACACAAAATCAGTATGAAATTCCAGCACAAGAACGGCGCGAAACGTGATTACAGCCTCAATCGGGTTGTGAAGTTTCGCGTTTGAGTTGCAGAGCGTCTGCTCGCGTGGCAGTGGAGGGTGTTGCTTCGCCGCACTTGCAACAGATGGCGCCACGCACCTTTTAATATGGCAACAAGCACTGAGCTCGCTGTGTTCTGGTGCGTAGAGTACTCGCGTTGTGCTAGCGTAGCGTCGCTGCACACCGCGTGTGCGCTCTTCAACGTTACATCGGGGTATATGGGCCCTTCATGATGCGCTCGCTGCCCTTTCGCTAGCTTCACATATGCCAATTTTGGCGTTACGTGACGTCAATAGACAACGAAGGTATGTGACTGGTGCGAACTTGATAATCATGACATGCGTGTCATACAAGAACATGACATCATACCACGCTCGTGATACACTCGCGGCTGTTTCGCTTGCTTCACATTTGCCAAGTTTGGTATCACGAGTTGTGAATAGACGATGAAGGTAAATGACACGTCGAAACTTGGTAATAATGATATGCTTGTCATTAAAAATATGACTACAAGCAACGCTTTTAGTGTGCCCAAGGCCTTTCCATTAGTTCCACATGTACCAAATGTGGTATTACATGACGTAAATAAACGCCAAAAGGAAACGACATATCTAAACATGATAGCCACGACACGGAAGTCATATACGGCCCAATTCATTTCCACTTCGTATTCTTGTGCTGATTTCAAAGTGACATATCAACCTGGCTCATTCGTGCTTCGCATATCATCGATTGCCACTGTACGTGGGATCTGCTTTTTTTTTTCAAAAATATACAGCCACGACTGCAGTGCAGGGCTAGATGTTAGCTATGAGACTTTTAGATGCGGGAAGAGATGACTTGCACCTGATTTTTAATAATTATGGAAACACTCATATGTTCTCTTCAGCATGGAACGGCAAGCATAAAGGTACTGTCATCATTGAATCACACAGGCGCGTTCTGCTTGAAATAAGAGACATCAAACAATTCCGAGAGATTGGTTTTATATTGGTACATTGTCGTGTATGTGTGACTTTTGCTTTAAAAAATAGCTGAGCATAGCCGAAATCTCACTTGTTAGTATCAAAGTTAGGCGCAAAATAAAAGAAGGCGTTTCGCTCGGTAGTGCAGCGTTACGACGATCGGACTGCTGACTCAAAGTTGGCTGGTTTGATGCCGGCCTCGGCGGTGGCGTTTTCAAGGAAGCAAAAGGCCGGTGGCCCGTGTACTGTGGGCTGTCATTGCACGCTAAAGAGAACCAGGTGGTCTGAGGTTCTTTTCATGCGCTAGTGCGTCTCTCATACCCATAACGCGGTTGTGGGAAGTGAAACAAACTTAATATTACCATTATCATCCGATAAGGGAAGACCAAAAATGTCTGAACACCATGCTTTCAGTGATGGCGTCCACTTTCGTCACGCCATTTTTATGCTAATGAGTCTGTACAAACCCGCCTACTTACCACTCTTACTTGACAAAGAACTAAACCGAACTTTTAAACTACCGAGTAGGTGTAACAACATAGTTAAAATTTCCAAGTCATACTTAAATGGGTCCAAAAAAGCATCCGTTTTATTGATTTCGATACACGCTATCAAAAAAAACCCTGCTACAGTAAGGTAATTTTACTTTGCTACCGTGCGACTAGTGCCTGATATTTTGGGCTTCGTTCTGCTCCTGCAATCCTCATATTGCAATACGTTTTCTTTAAATAGCGAACCTTTTTCATGTGCCGGTAGTTTATGTTTCGTGGACAAAAAATGTAGGTGAATATGCACTACAGGAATTAGGCAAGTGCCACTATCGAGCGCAGCACGTGCAAGCGTTAAAAAACGAAGCGGCTTGGCGAAGTCGAGAACAATAAGCACTAAACACACAAAGAGAGAGAGAAAGAGAGAGAGCGAAAGATAGAAATAGATATATAAATAACAGAAATATGTTGATAAGGGAACGAAGGGGAAAACAAATAAAGAACAATTTAAATAGCAAGAAGGAGTAAGAAATATATAGAGAACGAAATATAAAGAAGCAACCAGAAAGAACCAGATACATATAGGCATAGGACAAGCAGCGAGAAATAAAAAGGTAGAGAAGAAAGATAACGAGAAAAACGAGTCAGGCAACAACAAGCAACCTCAGAAAGACGCAAGAAACATTGACCTTGACGCGTGGCCAGCGCTGCCGTCAGTGACACCGCCATTAGAGCCACAGCATCACCCGCTGAAAGCTACGTTAGAGTGAGTAAGTCGTGACAGTCAAGATAACAAAATAATAGACGTAATTAAGACCCTCAGGAAGGCAATTCGAGTACTTCTGAATAACATTCAGACAACGGCTGCCCACAGCGCTCTTCAAATATTGGACGCTTTGAATCCGGTGCTATCAAATCTAGAGAAGCACCATGGCTCTTTCTCTGCAGCCCTTCAGTAAACAAGTGAGGGAGGCATCAATTTTCCATTAGAGTGCCCGAGGTCTTCAACTCCGCGTTTTGAACTTTTCACCATATGTTTTCAAGAATCAATCTCCAATTATCGTAATTTGTAACCACGTCTTCACAATGCTATACGACTTTTTAAATACGAGGCTTTCACATCTGCAACCCGTAACGAAAATAGTAACGTCATTGTTTACATCACCTGTGAACTCACATATATTGAGCATGCAGTAACACGGGACGACAGCAACCAGTGCTTGTGCCTGGCAGTTAAGCGTAAGAACGTAAACTTCACGCTAGTGGCAGTGTATATTTCACCTTCAGGCCACTTCGACGCAGCAAGATTAAGTGTCATTATATAAGCGTAACCCGGGCCATGGATTTTAACGCTCATCACCCGCTGTGGGGAAGCCAGAAGATGGACCGTCGGGGAAGAATTGTGTCCTCCTTTGCATCTGACCACCAACTATATTGTTTAAATGACGGCACCTCCACGTTTTTACGGAGCCTGACATATAGCAGCTGTCTCGACCTAACTTTTGTGTCAAGTAGCCTAAGTACAAGGTGCAGTGGTTTCGGACAATGAAACACATGGCAGTTACCACATCCCCACCTATATAAAGATTAAGGAGCTAAGCAAGTCGCAAATCACGCCTGCTTCACGGAGAGACTGTCGAAGTGCAGATCATCCACAGAGAAGCAATGCGAGAGAAACCAAGAAGGTTCTCTTGAAAGCCTAGAAGGTACAATGAAGGCCGCTACCCAAGAGGCAACGTTTACTTGTGGACCTTTGCCAGATTTTTGCAAATATGAGGTGGAGTTTAAGCGACTTCGAGCAATTCGTCGTCGCGCCGAACGACGGTTATAGGCGCAAGAAATCCTTCTACGACTTGAGGGAGGCGAGACGTCTACAAAAGAAGACTCAACGTCGATTCAATGCACTACAGTCGCTACGATGGAAGTCACTAAGCGAGTCGCTCGATCCCCACAAACCTCTTTCGCAAATATGGAGAATAATCCGTGGCCTACGAACATTGCCACAACAGCATTGCCAGTTCAAATGCCTTGCTCTCCACCAAAGTCGACGTGAAATCGATGTAGCAGAAGTCTTTGGTGCCAGGGTTGCAAACAAGGGGTCCGGTATCAACATGAGTAACCTACAAACGCGAACGATGTCCAGAGACACTCGAATGAACAAAAAATTCTGCCATATCCACGAAGTGAATGATGATGAGGGGCGAAGCTCCGGAGGTAAACCTGGTAAACCATGAATCCTCTGTACATTTTGCCCACACGATTTTATTACATCGCTCCCCCTAGCGTACGTCGCCGCACAAAATCGAACGATTGCCTTCAACCAATGACACGCGCTATATGTGACATCATCCCTATTTTATAAGATCTCGCATCTTTCATCAACTACAAGTACCGCTTTCTAGTTTTATAACATCTTGCATCTTTTCATCATCAGCTACAAGTACCACCATCTTGTAAACACTACAAGAACTAAACGAGAGGTGGCTACATGGATGGATGCTATGAGCGTCCCCTTTATAACGGCGTGGGTGACAAGTATGCCACCAGGCTCGACAAAAAAAAAACCTTTTTTTCTTTTTTGATGTTGGCCTAATGCCTCTACTTCGATAAATTCTATCTTAATGGAAAAAAGGTAAATTTTTCAGCTTAAGTTCTCTGCCATTTACGGCACACTGTCCATATTTTATTTTCCAATATTATTTTGTCCTTTCTCTCTATTTTCTGCCACCAATACTCTAACCGTCTCTTACTTATTTCAATCGCGGGTGTGTTCAGCTTTCCATTGTGTCCCTAAAACCCAAGGCTTCCTGTAGGCTCGTGCCCAAACGTACACCTGGTGGATATCTCCACATTCAATCAGAACATGCTCCGCCGTTTCCTTATCTTTCCCGCAGCATGTGCATGTTTCTTCTTCTTACTGAATCTTGCTCTATAACTACGCGTTCTAAGGCAACCCGATCTCGCTTCAAAACAGTAAAGCGCTTCCCCTTGAATTATCGTAAATGCCTCCCTCCTTATTTCATTTTTGCCCTTTCGGTAGTTACTCCAAGCCGGTTTTTTCTCCATAGCTGCCATCAGTAAATCCTCTCCACCTCCCTGACTTTTCCCTTAACGCTCTTTGTTGACATATGGCTTACAATACCAGCCGTATATTTACTAGTGAGTCTTCTAGTTCTTTTTCTCCACTGTGTGTCCACGCTCTTCCTATACAAATAATGGAATACCTTCTCTGCCCATCTACTCTCCTCAGATTTCTTAGCCTTTCTTCGAACCTTATTTTGCTCTGCGCTTCCCTCGCCTCAAAACCTGCCCACCCATATCGCCCTTTACAGCCTCGTTTGTCGTCTTCCCGTGAGCACCCAACGCGAGGCGTCCCACAGTCCTTTGATTTACATCCATTCCCGATTGCACCTCTGCCCTCATGCACACCACTGAGTTCCCAAAAGTAAGCCCTGGAACCATTACACCCTTCCACAGACCTCGAAGCACCTCATACCTATTGTATCCCCACAACGCTCTGTGCTTCATAATTGCCGCATTCCTCTTTCCTTTTGCTGCCGAGGCTTTTTCCTGTACCTCCATGTATCTATCACTCTCATTTACCCATACTCCAAGGTACTTGTATTCACTTACCCTCGGTATTTCTTGGCCTTGTATGGGACACCGTCTGATCACAGGGATCATTGAATACCATCAATCCACACTTCGTTACACTGAATCCTAGTCCAAGAGCTTCACCTTCCCTTCCGCATATATTCGCCAGCTGCTGTATATCATCTCGACTGTCCGCAAATAAGACGATATCGTCCGCATAAAATAAACCTGGAAGCTTCTGCTCAATCATCATGCCGCCCTGTTTGTGTGACAGAATTAAAACCAATGTTGCTACCTTCTAGCGCTTTTCCATACTCACCATGTACAGCATGAATAACAGCGGGGACAAAGGACATCCCTGTCTCAACCCTTGCTAACCTCAACGTTCTCTTTGCTACGCATCCCTTCCCACTCTATGCAAACTGTATTTTCTCGGTATATCTCCCTCAAAAGCTGTATACAGTCGTCGCCCATGCCCATTCCTTTCAATATATCCCACAAAATTTCCTGATTAACGTTGTCGTATGCCCCAGTGATGTCTAGAAAAGCCACGTACAAGGGCCTATTCTCTATTTTAGATATTTCTATACACTGAGTGAGAACAAACAGGTTATCGTCTAACCGCCTGTCGACTCGAAATCCGTTTGAAGTTCTCCCAAAATATCGTTATGTTCGGCCCATGTTTCTATTTTCATTCTACTGCTTGCATCGCCAACCTGTATAGTACCGATGTAATGGTTAGTGGTCGATACGAGCGAATCTTGTCCTTTTCTCCCTTGCCTTTATAGATTAAGTTCATTCTACTTTGTCGCCACTGTCCGGTATTTGTCCGTCCTTTAAGCTTTTTTCTACTGCTTTAACAATGCTTCTTTAGTGTTATGTCCTAGTTCGTTAATGAGGCTAACGGGAATCCCATCTAAACCCGCGGTAGTGCGCTTTGGAATTTTTCCTTCGGCTTTTTCCAGTTGAAATTATCAAGTACTAGCTCTTCCTCTGTTGCTTTCTCCGCCACACTTTTACTCACCGGGGAGATCCCCTGGACGCTCTTTTGAAACGAATCGGCTGTTACCTTTTGGATGTAACCTAGCTCTTCGTACCCTTCCAATTGATTTCCTCCTTCATCTAGAATATGTGTTGCGTTGTTGTGACAGCCTTCCTACCTAGCGCCTTTATGTGGCTCCAAAAAATCCTAGGCGCGGCCTCCTTTTTTTCGTGTATCTCTGTCATCCAGCGTTCACTTTCACCTTTAATTTTTGCCTCTACCAATTTCTGTACAAGAGATTTTTTCTCTAAATATATTTCCCATATTTTTTTGACTTCGTCCTGCGGCCGCTTCTCCTTTTTTGCCTTTCTATGCTCCCGTGATGCTTCGCGTCGCTTCTCGATCGCCTCCCGGATTTCCTTGTTCCACCAACTTTTTGGCTTCCTTTTTCCTTTCCAGCAAACAGTTTTCTTCTCTTTCCCTATCTCCTTCGTCATTAGATGTAACAGCTCACTATACTCCCAGTCCTTGCCTGGTATTTCGCCTACTTCTCCTCGACTCTTGCGGCTATATTTATTATTTGTTTGTCATTTAAATACGAGCTGCTAGACTTTGATTCCATGCTCATATTTTCAGTTTCGTATCCCATTTGTAATGTTATTCGTTTATGATCACTACCCAAGCTGTTAATGCCTTCCTCGTCTATCCTCATTTCTGTCAATTTGTGGTAAATTCCTTCAGTCATGAGACAATAATCAATACTTGATTGCTTGTTTCCGACTTCCCATGTGATCTGGCCGTCACATTTAGGCCCCGTGTTAACTATCTCCAGACTATGTTGCTCGCAAAGATCTAGTAATAACTTCCCATTGGTGTCTGAATATCCGTCAAGGTCATGTATGTGGGCATTCATGTCCCCTAGAAGGATGATTTCGGCCCCATTACCAAATTCCTTAATATCCGCACTCATGCAATCCACTATCTCCTGATTCTTTTCTCTGCAGTTATTCCCCGTCCACAAGTAGGCTACCCCTAGCCACGTTTCCTTTCCACCTACTGTGCCCAGAACCCAGAGGTGCTCTGAACACGTCTGTTTCACTCTAACCCATTTGGCTCCGCGATGAATTAGCATTCCTACACCCCCACCTTTCCTTTCCGATATGGTCCTGTTACACCCTTCCCAAACATAATTTTCGTATCCATACAAGAGACGGTACCGCCATCTAGTGAACACTGCAAGAACTAAACTAGAGGTGGCTACATACAGGGGACGGTACTGCCATCTAGTGAACACTACAAGAACTAAACTAGAGGTGGCTACACATACAGGCTACAGGGGACGCACAGCCCACGCCCTAAGGAGCTTCGCCCCTAATATGTTTTCTCTAGAGGAGCTTCAGGCAGCATTGGCAGCATGCAAGCGCTCGTCATAACCTGGACTCGATGGAGTCACTTACATGGCCCTTGCTAACCTAGGACAAACAGCTCGGCGGCGTGCCATTCTAGCTGTATACAATGACTCGTGGAGCAACGGTTTGGTTCCTCCTTCGTGGAGTGCAGCCGCCTTGTGCCCCTGCTCAAACCAGGCAAATCACCTCTGGACATGGCCTCCTATTGCCCCATCGCGTTTGCCAGCTATTTTGGAAAGATGATGGAGAGAATGGTGCTGACTCGCCTAGAGTGGTACCTGGAACATGACAATTATGCCCCGATGCTTGACCGGCTTTCGACGTTGACGGTCTTCCATAGACAATGTTGTTGATCTTGTCGAGTCTGTACAACAGAAGAAGAGCCTAAAGAGATTATCAGCGGCATTTTTCTTGGATATTAAGGCTTCATATGACAATGTACTACATGAAACTGTCCTGGACGCCTTGGGCAGCATTGGATTGGGAGGCCACGTTTACCAATGGATCTACAGCTATTTGAAGGGCAGAGAGCTTCTTCGTTCAGATAGAAGATGGTGGTGCAACAAGGCACCATCATACTTATCGCGGCGTACCTTAAGGTGGGGTCCTAAGCCCCATACTTTTCAACATAGTGCTCATCGGCCTCGTTGACGTCCTGCCACACTCCGTACATCAGTCGATATACGCGGACGACACCTGCATCTATGAATCAGGGGTCACGCGTCTACATGTACGAGCCAGGCTTCACACAGCGGCTACCCTGACAACAAACTACCTTCAAAGATGAGGACTGGAGCTTTCATCTGAGAAATTCTCACTGGTTGCGTTTACGGGCAATACAAGACGCCATACCGCATCAGAATTAATGGACACAGTATCAGTTATCAAAAAACCTACCGCTTCCTGGGAGTAATTATAGATCGTGACTTGTCTTGGAGCCCTCATATCGCTCGCATGAAGAAGAAAACTGACCATAATCACCCACGTCCAAAGGTTTCTTGCGGGAAAATCATAGGGTGCATCGGTACGAGCCATGCTTCAACTGTATGCTGCATTTTTTCTTGGTTTCATGCGCTACAGCCTACCTGTGCTTGGCAAGGCCCGCATAACAAACGAACGTGTCCTCCATTCATTACAAGCTAGAGCACTCAGAATATGCCTCGGGCTTCCGAGATGCGCATTCTCAGCACCAACTGTCGCAATCACTCATGAATACCCTATCACAACCTACATTCGTGTCGATGTTTTAAGAACGCACATAAGACATGCCACCCGGATTCAATCGCATCACCTCGCCTCCCTTCCAACTTCCAGGCCACGCTCTGTGTTCCGCTCTATTATTGCCCCACATCGCACGGTGATTCCCACGAACGTCTTTATTTTAGTGGTAGCGGGAGCTAGTCAAGCTGTTTTAGTGCAGCTTTACTCCCGCCATCCTTCATGTTGTACTAGACATGAAAATAAAGATTCAATTCAATTCAATTCAGTTCAACGTCACGCACGCAGCAAGACCGTCGTTACAATTGTGGTGTCTACATCCACTGGAAGCCCTAATAACCATCCCTTGAATAAAAAGCAGAAAAATTTGTCAATTTGGCCCTAAAACAAACCACATTACTGTTTCTGCATGATAAACACAATGGACGCATTCACATTTACACGTATGGGTTGGCCACTTTTACAAGTTCAACAGGCGCAGTGGTAATTCCAGAATAATCCATCACGATAAAGTTCAGGACTTCGCATCTCACACAATCTACGGCGGCACAACTCGCCGCCATTCGTGCCGCTCTAGAGTTCCTAGTTGAAGAACCGCAACAGACATGGTCAATCTTCTCCGACTCCATAGCAGCCCTCCTGGGCATCGCCTCGCTATACCGTCATGGACCAAACGGACAGCTAATTGCTGACAAATACGACTGCTTCATCACCGGGCTATATAGAAACAACATGACATAGCGTATCAGTGGATACCAGGCCACTGCAGCATTGATGGAAACGAACGTGCAGATGAGGCAGCCCGATCTGCTCTTGATGATGCCCCTTGTGAAGCTATACCATTATCAAGAAGGGACGCCACTGCAAGGCTTCGATCACTTGCACGAGAACTGACACTCACTCAGGGGGAACTCACCGGCATTCACCAACGTCCGCCTTCATAATTTGGACCCACACCTACAGCTGCGTCTTCCATCAGGAATAACCAGAGCTGAGGAGACACTTTTGTGCCGTCTGTGGTGGTGGGGTGGCCTTTATGAATGCTCATTCGTTTCGAATCGGAATGGCCAGGAGCCCAACATGTGAAAACTGTGGCTGCGCAGAGACTTCCTCCCATCTTCTCTGCGAGTGTCCTTGCTTCAGCGTTCCAAGAAAAGAGCTGTCGAAAGCTTTAGATAAACTATACAATCTCCAATTGTCGGAAAAAGGGTATTAGGACACCGGCCGAGACCATCCTCTGCACGCAAGGCATAGAGAGCGTTATTGCGCTTTCTGCGGGCAAGTGGTCTTAGAGACAGACTGTAAGCAGCGTCGTGGATCGTCTGATGACCTTCTGTGTCTTTTTTTTTCAAACTCTCTTTTCATCTTGATCTCCTTTACCCTCTTCCCCAGTACAGGGTAGCCAGCCGGTCTGAGAACTTGTTGACCCCTGTCCTTCCTCTTTGAATCGTCCTCCTCCTCCTGAGTACTTTTGGGCTGTCAATTAACCCGTGAGAGTTTAGTACCCCATTTCAATATTGAATGCAACATAACTTACTGCAGCTTGAAAGAGAGATGCCACGCCGGTGAAACTCTAATTTCTGCGTCTTTTTGCGGAAAGATAATGCTTCTGTCGCTGCTCGGAAATGGCCATGCATGAGACAGTACCTTTAACTTTGTTTGTGAAAAGATGGCGTTGAAGTGTAATAACATCTTTTTGCTCGTGGTGCTTGCACAAGACAATACTTTTCATGGGTTATTTCAGATGCGACCAGAAGAAAGCGAGCGGCGGACTCATGCACTTCCGCTGTCCTAGAAGCTGTGCCCGTCCCCACTTCTACCGTCACAAGTCCTACGTTATTGCTGGTGGCCTGGGTGGCTTCGGTCTAAACTTGCTGATTGGATGGTGACACGTGGATGCCGCAAGCTTCTCCTGATCTCCAGAAGTGGAATACGTACGGGGTACCAGCGGCTTTGCATTAGACGCTGGAGCGAACAGGGGGCGACAGTGCTAGTCAGCAGTGATGACGTATCGATGGAAGACGGTGTACTCAAAATCATTCAGACTGCTTCAAGCATGGGACCAGTTGGTGGTATTTTCAACCTCGCCATGGTAAGATAGTCAAGCACTAAAACCACATGAATAATATATTTAGCAAAAAAATGTTTCAGGCACTCTTGTAAGCGTTATTGTAATTAGACTCTGAAAAAATAAGCCTCGAGCAGTTATCATGAGGTGCATTTGCCCAGTTTCACTAGTCAGGGTGTATCTACTTCATGCGATAATGTTTCCCTGCAGCAAAGTGGCTTAACAATACGTGTACTCCACTAGCCTTAACTTATGGTACCAGCGTTTCAGACACAGTATCAGAACATATTTCATTTGCATTGTAATTTCGCAAAATATTGACCCCAGCGAATATACTGAAAAACAAACCATTCATGATTCTTGGGTATCAGCAAAAACCAGGTATTTTGTGGCTCTAAACAAAAGAGCGCTCACACTCACCTTGCTTTTTCCAAATATTTTTAAACCATAAAATAAAGAGCCTGCATGCGTATGCATTATTATACTGTAGTGTTGAAAACTTCGAAGCTTCATAACTCTCTTAAGTGAAAGTTTAGAAGCTCTCAAGGTAACACTTAATACGGCATGGAAAAAATTGGAGTTTAAAACTTCAGCAGATCCCACGCCTTGAGGGAAATGATTTCACGAGAAGCCCCGGGCGAGTAACTGTCCTTGCTGCATTTCTTGTGACGTTGTACTGACTACTACGAGAATTGACAATTTCTAAGCCTAGTAGTTCTGTGTCCCCCGCAGACATGTCACGCACGTCCTCTGCACTTGTGTTTGAATGGCCTGACCTATGAAGTGTCCGATGTAACGGTAATTTGTGGTCCACATGGCGCCTGTACGATATGAGTATATAAATAATGTTCGTTGCTCTTTTCTAAATTTGGCTAGCCAGAACCGCAGTCAAACTAGACATTGCACTGACATTACACCTGCACAGGCTCTTTATCAATGCGGTATTAATACCTGGGGCAGGCCCTGTGGGAGAACACTAGTATGTCTAGCAAAGTGCTCAAGTTTTAGATGCGGAAGCATCTTATACTCGCGCCTTGTAGTGCGCCGTCCGCGCCGTCCGCACCGCTTCTCGAACATTCGACAGCTGACGCGCGCGCATGCGCCGTCGCGCCGTCGCTCACCATCTGTGCTGCGCGCGCTTCTCCTTCGAGAACATTCGACAGCTGAAGCGCATGCGCCGCCGTCGCGCCGTCGCCACTTGTGCCGCGCGCACGCTTCTCCTTCGAGAACATTCAACAGCTGACAGTGCATGCCGCCGTCGCGCTGTATATATACTCAAGGTCGGCGCTCGCTCGCTCAGTTGCAGCTCGTCGGTTGGTTTGTACGGCGCGTCGACCTCCAAGGTCGCGGGGAAATGAATTCCAACGAATCCACAAACACAATGATCGACGTCCCTTCGACCAGCGCCGTCCTTTCGCATACGTGTGTACGTGTTCACTCATTTAACACCCCCTCCTACAACCACGTTAACCCAATTAGCCATCGACCCAAGTATGTCGCAATTTAACACCCCATTTCACAACCACGTTAACCAAATTAGCCATCGACCCAAGTAAGTCGCACTTTAACACCCCGTTAACCAATTATATGCTCCGCATCCTCCTCAGTGTTCCCCGAGGGAAGCTGCGAGCATTTTTTTAACACAGAAATGTTTTATACCAGGTCCAGCAAAACTGCAGTGACGTATTTTTATCGCAGAAATGACCTCGAACGAATGCACGTGATCAGAGGGCAAAGAAAAAACTCGCCGTGTATCTGTGTTCTTCGATGCAAGTGTCAAAGGGCAAGAGTCCTTCGGACTGGAGGCGCAGCGTTAGAAATTGAGACCATCTGGCTGCAATGCCATGAAATGAAAGCTTGGGTAGAACGCTGAGCCACTGGTAGGTGGCAGCACTATTTAGTGTAACGAATCGCCAGAAACACTACTTTTTTTTCCGTTCGTAGCGTTCTATTGTCAGCGCAGCATGACCAACGCTAGTGTCTCTAGAATTCCGTATCTACGCATTTTTAGTGAAGATACGCATAATCTAAAACCTACGTATTGATGTTCAGGCTCAAGTATGCGTAATATCTAATTTTTGATCGGCAATGTTTTCTATAGTATCAACCAAGCCAGAAAATCAAGATGGCTGGCGTTGAGCAAAGGCTTAAACGTTTGCTGTTGGTTGAAGAGGCGACAGACAGAGAAACGAAAACGCAGAGGGACGGGCCAAAATAAATAATTCTGCAACGAAGTGTAGCAATTGAAAAGTGCTGTTAGCGGGAGTCGAACCCACGATTTCCACTAGCGAGAACAGAGGCTGTGCTCGCAATCAATAGCGGCTGGTCAGCCATTCTTGAGGCTTCGCAAACGCGGCTTGTTTATTTCACACATTC
>WOVY01010523.1:0-115061 GCA_013436015.1 Rhipicephalus annulatus
TATTAGAGTGTCGCTGCAGAACAGGTACTCGGCTCTTAGTGAGGAAACCAACCTTAGCGTAGATACAATGAATGATAATCTGACGAGTATAATTACGGAGTGTGCCGTGGGAAGTTGGAGGCAGGGTAGTTAGACAGGACACTGGCCAAGCTTCCCAGGAAAACGAAGAACCTAATTAAGAAGAGTCAAATCATGAAAGTGTCAAGTGCAACAGACAAAAATAGAACTGGCAGAGCTTTCGAAGTTGATCAATAGACGTAAGGTATGCGATGTAAGAAGGTATAACATGGAGAGAATTGAACACGCTCTGAAAAACGAGGAAGTGTCAAAGCATTGAAGAGGAAACTTGGGATAGGCAAAAGTCGGATGTATGCCACTAAGGGACAAGAAGGCAAAATAACTACCAATATGATAGGATAGTTAAAATAGCAGAGGAGTTTTACAGAGATCTGTACAGTAGTCGAGACAACCCACGACCCTTAATACTATAAGAACTTGCAAGTAACCCAGATTACACCCCACCAGTAATGATAGAAGAAGTCAGAAAAGCTTTGGAGAGCATGCAAAGGGGCAAAGCTGCTGGTGATGATCAGGTAACATCAGATCTGCTGAAAGATGGAGGACAGATTGTGTTAGAAAAACTAGCCGCCCTGTTTACGAGGTGTCTCTTGACGGGAAGAGTACCAGAGTCTTGGAAGAACGCTAACATCATCTTAATACATAAGAAAGGAGATGACAAGGACTTGAAGAATTACAGGCCGATCAGCTTGCTCTCTGTAGTATACAAGCTATTTACAAAGGTAATTGCTAACAGAGTAAAGAAAACATTAGAATTCAATCAACCAAAGGAACAAGCAGGATTTCGAACAGGCTACTCAACAATTGACCACATTCATACTATCAATCAGGTAATAGAGAAATGCTCAGAGTATAACCAACCACTATACATAGCCTTCATAGATTGCGAGAAGGCGTTTGATTCAGTAGAAATATCAGCCGTCATGCAAACACTGCGGAATCAGGGCGTAGATGAAGTATATATAAACATTCTGGAAGAAATCTACAGGGGATCAACTGCTACCATAGTGCTTCATAAAGAAAGCAACAGAATACCAATCAAGAAGGGTGTAAGGCAGGGGGACACAATTTCCCCAATGCTATTTACCGCGTGCTTACAGGAGGTTTTCAGAAGCCTAGAATGGGAACAGTTAGGGATAAGAGTCAATGGAGAATACCTTAGTAACCTGCGCTTCGCCGATGACATTGCATTGCTGAGTAACTCGGGGGACGAATTGCAACTCATGATTACGGAGTTAGACAAGGAGAGCAGAAAGGTGGGTCTTAAAATTAATCTGCAGAAAACGAAAGTAATGTACAACAACCTCGGCAAGGAGCAGCGCTTCGAGATAGGTAATAGTGCACTTGAAGTTGTAAAAGACTATGTCTACTTAGGGCAGGTAATAACCGCAGAACCGAACCACGAGATTGAAGTAACTAGAAGAATAAGAATGGGGTGGAGCACATTCGGCAAGCACTCTCAAATTATGACAGGTAGATTGCCACTATCCCTCAAGAGGAAGGTATATAACAGCTGTATCTTGCCGGTACTTAGCTACGGAGCAGAAACCTGGAGACTTACAAGAGAGTTCAGCTTAAATTGAGGACGACGCAGCGAGCAATGGAAAGAAAAATGGTAGGTGTAACCTTAAGAGACAAGAAGAGAGCAGAGTGGATTAGGGAACAAACGGGGGTTAAGGATATCATAGCTGAAATCAAGAAGAAGAAATGGACATGGGCAGGGCATGTAGCGCGTAGACAGGATAACCGCTGGTCATTAAGGGTAACTGACTGGATTCCCAGAGAAGGGAAGCGGGTTAGGGGGAGACAGAAGGTTAGGTGGGCAGATGAGATTAAGAAGTTTGCGGGTATAAATTGGCAGCACCAAGCACAGGACCGGGTTAACTGGCGGAACATGGGAGAGGCCTTTGTCCTGCAGTGGACGTAGTCAGGCTGATGATGATGATGATGATGATGTGCTGTTTAATGCAATAACTTCCTATGAAGACCAGGTCTTTCTAAACACTAGTCTCCAAAATATCTTTGCATGGTGCGAGCAATGGGAGATGAGGTTAAACACAGACAAAACCGTCTTCATGCGAGTAACCAACAAAGAAAAAATATTTTACCATTTACATATCAATACGGTACACAGACACTAGCTGAGGTTGTTGAGTCCCTCTAACAAACGACCTCAGCTGGAATAAGCACATCTCTAATATTTGCGCATCATCTTTCCGTAAACTTGGTCTTTTGAGACACAAACTAAAGCATGCTCCTTCTAATGTACAAAAACTAACTTATTTGACTGTTATACGCCCCTCATTGGAATATGGCTCAATCGTCTGGGACTCATACACAAAAAGAAACATTGAGGCTCTCGAACTAATCCAACGCAAAGCGGTACGTTTTGTTCACTCCAAGTACCGAAGAACTGATTCCCCCACAAACCTTATGAAAGAAAACAGTATACCCACACTTGAAAAACGTCGTAAAATTCACAGGCTCAAATTTCTTTTTCTTTTAAATAACAACAAGCTGTCAGTAAACCGTGATATGTATCTGAAACCGCTTACGACAAGACAAACCCGGCATCGACAAACTCATTCATTAACACCATATTTCGCCAGAACAAACATTTTCAAATACTCCTTCTTTCCTCGAACCATAAACGACTAGAACTGCCTACCTCAATCGTTAAGCAGCTCTGTAGAGGCACTTGAGCGTATTTAACAATGATCTTTGTTTTTGTATCTTTTGTATATGATGTATCCTTTTTGTTCTTGCTGTTTACACCTGTGTGCATTGTTATGATCTTTGACCTTCCTGCTGGGGCCCTTAAATGGTCTGCAGTATTTTGTAAATTAATAAATAAATGAATAAATATCAAAACCATCATTATCAGGGCTAGAACAGAGCGCTGGTGGTTTCGCCTGGCGGCAAGCCTGCGTGGCGGCACAGGAGAATGAAGCTGGCCTCTGGCGTGTGGCGATTGGCACGAGCGGTTGTCTATTGTGGCGGTCAGGGGTGGGCGGCACCGCAGGTCGTCTGCCATGGGCCCTTGTGGTGAATCAAGCGTTGGCGACACCGCCTTGTGTCTGTCATGTTGTTGAGTGTTGTGTAATGTTGTGTGAGGATGTTACAGCGTGTTGATCACAATGGATGTATATTATTTCAGCTTATGATATCTTCGTTATAAAAGTAGTCAAATAAATGTGTGTTCTTTTGTTTTTTCTGACCGTGTCAACTGTGCCCGTTCACTCCAAGAGCGTAGTACTCTCCTCTTCAAGGCCTCACAAATTCCAAAGTCGCAGGTTCGGTTACTTTTCAGGCAACTTTATTTTCTTCCCGTTCATATCATAGTTACTACACGTGACGATTCCTATATTTTCTAAGTGTCATTGTCTGTGAGTTTTGATAATAGTGATTCTATCAAATTAAACAAGCCTGCAATATTTTCCTTGCCATCAATAGCTTGAAACCATCAATAGAACTATTATTGGGAAAAAAATCTAAACGCCATGCCTGTGCGGAAAGTGCAGCACAGTCGCACCGAAAGCTAGAACAGCGGCCTTTCAGAGCCTTTTGTGAGCAATGATTGAGTAACTGCTGCAAGCACATTTGCTTTATACCAACTGCCGCATTAAAGTTTTTGGCTTGTAGGTTTGCATTTGCTATGCTATGTTTCGTCATTCTTTCTAGAAGCGTAATATCTGCTGCACACTTGCAAGGAATTTTGTGCCAATCATTCATGCAGTGACCGACGACGAGGAATTATGCCTGAAGTAGGTATGTGCCCCAGTAATTATTTGATACAAAACAAGCTTTTGTACTGGTTTAGATAATTGCATGACCTACTCGCTACGTTATTCGCATTGTGCGACGACTGGATGCTACTTGGTCGTTTTAAAGCGCTTTTTAAGTCGTCTTAACGCGATTGCTTTCCCGACATCGAGTCTGCCTGAGGCAAGTTTCCAACAAGTCCTAAGTACCGGCTTGGCTCAGCGGTAACATACTGGGCTGGCACACAGCGGACTCAGGTTTGAGTTCCACTGTGTCATACTTTCTTTATATATTTCATGTGATATGGTTACGGACACCGGCGGCGGCCGCAGCGGGGGTGGCAGGGGCGGTGGCGGCGGAAAACTACGGCACCGCGCGTCACCCGAGTTTTGATCTTGTAACACCTTTGGCTGTAAAAGCTGCTAGTAGTCGAGGAGCGCCATGCGACGCGAGTCTACCAGTGAAAATTCAGCTGTTCCAGCCACATTGCAGGAGACGACAAAAGCCGAAGCCATTTGCCTACGCCATTCGCAGCGCCGCATTCTTTGATACATGTCGTGAATATCCGTGCGACGTGACACACAGTTATGAGAGGTGATGCGCCAATTTGTGGGTTATTGTGAACGAGCGTCTTTTCCTCCGAGGCAACTCTGCGATTGGTGTACGAATAACTGTAAATGGTGCATAGAAGTAGTTCGTCTTTAGTAGGATGGTGTTTATTTTAAGTGCGTTTCGGCGAGTGTTTCAAGAGATTGTGTCATGGAGCAGCTGACTGGGGAAAAAAATTCTTCAGAACTATTTTTTATGTGACAAAAAGGCAGCCTGTACCAATTACCACGCTGCAAACTTAGCGCATATTGTTTCCAGCACTTTGTTATAAACACCACAATTTTTTCGTTAATTATTTCAGTGAAATATTTGTAGTTATACTCAATACGTGAAAAGCTGTCGCCTAATTACTGAAAGGTGAATAAGACATAAGTAGGCAAGTCCATGTAACATACCTTTGCTCTTTCGGCGAAGTAATAGTTGTGTCTCATTTTTTCGGGTTGATAAATAAATAACAATATTATCGGGTTTTACGTCCCGAGAATACTGCGAGAGACTGTAATGGAAAGCTCAAAAAATTTCGACCATCTGATGTTCTTTCAGATGCACTGATATTGCACTGCACACAGGATTCTACAATTCCGCCTCCATATAGAGGCGACCTTCGCGGCCGGGATCAAACCCGCTATTTTGGGTGAGCAGCCGAGTGCGTATCCACTGTTTATTTGATGTGCATGGCTTTTAAAAAAAGCCCACGAACTCTGGAAAAAGCGTATTTTTAACCCGTGACTGTCTTGAAGTGCGCATTCAAGTTACTGAAACAAGAAAATAATATTAGTTTGTGGGGTTTTGCGTCTCTAAACACCATATGATGGTAGGAGACGCCGTAGTGAAGCGCTATGAAAGCTTTGACTATCTGGTGTTCTTTAAGATTCAGTTACAGCGCACAATACACTAGCCTCTGCCATTTCACCTTCATCAAAATGCAAACGCTTTGACTGGGAGCGAACTCTTCAGGGCAACAACTGAGTACCATAGTCATTGATCCAGCGAGGTGGACAACGGCCTAAGTACTACGCTTCTTTTATATTTGCTGCCGGACGCCCTCTTCCCCCCCCCCAATGTATTTCTCGCACAATAAACATTCCTTTTTTTTGATTCCGTGGTCATTTCGCACTAGAAAATGACTCACCTCACTCCTTTCTCTGGGCAGCCAAAGCGCAGTGTTTTGGAGGGCGACTGTATCTTTATTGCGATAGAAATATATGGACACTCTCGGCTGAATTTTTCCGCCGGCGTCGGCGTCGATGCCATGCACCCTATATGTATGCGTATCTATATATATTAAAACACAAGAAAGGAAAAAAAATCCAGGAAAATGCACTCCAGCGCTCAAAATTGAACGTGGGACCACTGCGTCGTGAAGCGAGGCGTTAAACACTTATCCACCCCGGAGAACGTTATTCACCGTTCAAACAGCAAGCTATTTATATCTACCAATTACCACTGCTGTGTTTGCGGCATTACAACAAAGATGGCACAATGAGCGCACGTCGCCACATCGCGCAGCGGCACGCGCTCTAATCTCTTACGCGTATTTTGCCCGGCTTAGGGAAGGAGAGCGACGCTCCCTCGCGCGCCCTTATCTCGCGGTGGTGAGGAAGGGAGAATCCTAAGCCTTGGCTGGCCTCGGGCTTTACGTGGAATGATTCTACGTTTGTTACCGGGCGCACAAAGTCACTGCAATCATTGCAGTCTCCGTTCAAGAAAAGCGCACGCTTTTCAGACTCAGCGAATTGATTGATTTGTGGGGTTTAACGTGCCAAAACCATTATTTGATTATGAGAGACGCCATAGTAGAGGGCTCCGGAAAGTTTTACCTCCTGGGGTTCTTTAACGTGCACCCAAATCTGAGTACACGGGCCTACATTTCCGCCAGACTCAGCGAAGTAAGAAATCAGACACCTATTTGCGTCCACCTATACCTGTGAGTATGTTTCGTGCGTGATTTGTGCGCGAGATACGGATGACATGTTTAGATATTTTTTTCTATTCTGCACGTGACCTTTCAAGTTGTTGCTATTGCGTTCATTGATTCGCCTTTCCGGCAAAGCTGTCACTTTTGTTATAGTTTCTGGAGCGCGTTCATGGACATTGTTTTGGCGCTTTCTCGTTTGCAATGGTACCAATAGAACCAAGAATGTCTGGGGCTCTGCGATGTTATAAAGCAACCAGCGAGAATCATCAAGTGCTCACTTGCAATGCGAGCAAAAAAAAAAAGACGCCAAGCAAACCACTGCATGGCACCACACAGGATAAGGCTCGAGGAATTTCTTCCTATAAAATGATACTCGTCTTTGCGATGTAAACATTTCGTTTTGTATTCTCAAATGCCGTCTCGAGGAATCGCTAACCCCCTCCTATACTGACATAGCGTGTTTCCCGCAGTTACCGGATCGATGGCATACACAACGACATTGACGGTTGGTTTTCATTGTGTTTGGCATAAAACGATGTATATGGCTTACAGATAACGATCAGCGAGCCAAGTGAGTAAAACGCCTAATTATAGAAAAAAATAATCCCTCTACTGAAGAGAAATAGTGTCTCTGCGTTTTTTCGATACGAGTTCTAACTCTACTTAGAGAGCCAGAGGGCAACTTCAAAAGAAAAGAACTGGTGGTAGGCTGCGTCAATGAAAATATCTGCAACGAAGTACCTGCCTGTTATGATATTTACAGAATAACGTTATGAAAAACAAGTTTATACATATATATATATATATATATATATATATATTTAATTTGTTATTTCCTCATCATACATCGTCTGAGTTGGTCATAATGCAGGGGCTTAAAACTAACAGACTGGTGTACACTAATAATCAAGATGTACCATCGCGCAGCAGTGCCTGCGCATTCGCTGCAAGACACATCTTATTTTACAAAATATGATGTATTCGCGGGAAGACCTACAACACACACTTCTAACTACTTTCATTCAAGAAAAGAGATGAAGAAGAAGTAGACTAGTTCCATTCAAGAAGAAGAATAAATGAAAAAAAATTATTCAGCAAGGACGTCTGTTTGGCGGCTTGTTTCGCAGTTGTCCTCGAATGGTCATTCCTTTGTGATGGATAGTATAGGCTTACCATGCGTATTGTTTTTAGCGCGATAGCGTGAGCGCTCATGTCGCCAAAATCCCGCCGTTGGGGTTGGTCCCGTCGGCTGTGACCGAAAAAACGTGTGTGCGTCTGTGAGTGAAAAAGGAAGTTGCAGAGATCACCGTGGAGGCCGCTACTTATCCATGAGTGTGCACACGATCACACTGAGAAAGCTGCGCATTCGAAAAACAAAAACGCGTTCAGGACACCTTTACAGCGTTTTGTTCGACAGGTGCCACGACGAAAACGAGCCCATTCGCCTATTTTTAGGCGCATATGGGAAGCCTCAATCTACGTCAAAAAAGGCTGGGATTGTGCAGTCGTCGCCGCTAAAACACTCAGAAACATTCAAATGGCTCTAAAAATAGTCAACTATGTCCATGTACCGGAAAACATATCAAGCCTTTCCAGGGGCGTTGGTCAAGCAAACGCTACGTAATGTGCTGCTATCTGGGAGGCATTGTGAGACTCTTTATGGCCACCGAGATGATGAGCGCATGGCATTTATCTTGGAAGCCATGCGACTCTTGCTTTAGATAAAAAAAACATGTATGTGCTATTCGCGCGCACGCACGCGTGCGAATGGCGTACGATTTACTATGTGTGTGTGCGTGTGCATGTGTGTCCATGTTGATTTGTGGGGTTTAACGTCCCAAAACCACCATTTGATTATGAGAGACGCCATAGTGGAGGGCTCCGGAAATTTCGACCACCTGGGGTTCTTTAACGTGCACCCAAATCTGAGTACACGGATGCGTGTTCATGTGTGTCTGTGTTTGTGTAACAAAACATAATAATTGCTTCATTATAATATGTACTTAGCGGTTGAAGGGCGCACTATAGGAGCCGGACTTAGATGTCGTGTTCAACTCTTAAAGGTGAAGCTTGAGGATACTCCGATTTTTTTATTACGTGTTTAATCTGAAAATTGCAATAAAAAAGATTCGTGCAAGTTCCTCAAGAAGTTTTAAGAAAAAGTTTCAACCAAGCAATACTGAATTTAATGTTTTCATTGCCTGTGACAAACCCTACTGCATGCAATAAAATTTATATAGTCGCCGTTGACACCGAAGATCCGATGCTGCATGGGTATATACTGTAAATACCAACACTGCATTTTCCGAATGTTTCAATTTCCTGGTCTAATACATGCGGCATTTCATAGCAAACTTCAGCGACTTTGAGAGTATCTATCTATCTATCTATCTATCTATCTATCTATCTATCTATCTATCTATCTATCTATCTATCTATCTATCAAACCGCTTAAGTTCGGGTGCTCTGGTAAACAGCGCGAAATACGAAGAGAGAGAAGTAGGAAGACACTTAACGAGCGCTGCCCAATTTGCAGTACCACTCTCGTGGTCGCGCCCTTAACTTGGCGTGGACCAAAATTAGCATGGAAGGGAAAGATAGTTTGACAAATATGATGCGCTGATCATGACATGAATAATGTCACAATCCCGTGGCGTATGTCGTCAAACGTTTGCCGCTAGACAGTAGCACATACCCTCCGGCGGGTATGCGCCGCTTGTATGCGGATATGTGCCACAGGTGATTGACATTATTATCTACTCAGGAATGACGAGAACACACATGGACATTTTTAACGCGCGAGCATTAAGAAATACCCGACACCATTAACGTCGACCCAACGAATGCAAACATTAAATGTCAGCGTCCCAGCTGGAATTGAACCCACGCAATCTGCGTGGCTATGAAGCATTCTACCACAGGTCTGGCAATTACTTTTTAAATAGACGTTAATCTTCGTGAAATGCCTTTAGTGGTTGCAGTGCTGTCTAGCAAATTTTATAAACATTACATGTGCACTAATGTGATACTACCGTCACGTCGGGCTAACGTCAATTGTGGTTAGTTGCCATGCGCTGAACTTTATTTACGTAGCAGTGTCCAGGGCGAGCAATGATGCTGGCTGCGAGCATTAGCGCTTCATATCAGCTTCTGTTGTTGCTAACACGCATGTTGCAGTTGGCATCGTTGCGCGAGTGCGAACAACTAGTTATATAAACATATGAAACGTTTCAGCATATTTCAGTGCGCGCAACATTTTTACATATATTTAACGTGATTTCATGACGTGTCGCTCAATGAAAAAATTGCAGCATGGTCACGTTTTCTCCACATGCTTCGCATAACGTCGATTCCCAGGTACGTGGAATCTGCCGAGCTTGTTTCCTTGTCTTTTTCAAATTCATTTTTTCTCGATGTGTTTCTCGCATCCCCGTTCTTTCTATCTCTTTCCCTCCCTCTCTCTTTTTATCTCTTTCTTTCTAGCCTTTTCTTCTCTTTCCTCTACGCTATATCTTTTTCTCTCCCCCCCCGTCTCTTCTTTATCCTTGCTGTTATGCTTGATTGATTGATACGTGGGTTTTAACGTCCCAAAACCACCATATGATTATGAGAGACGCCGTGGTGGAGGGCTCCGGAAATTTAGACCACCTGGGGTTCTTTAACGTGCACCCAAATTTGAACACACGGGCCTACAACAATTCCGCCTCGATCGGAAATGCAGCTGCCACAGCCAGGATTTGATCCCGCGACGTGCGGATCAGAAACCGAGTACCTTAGCCACCAGAATAGCGTGGCGGGTCTCACTGTTATGCTTCACTAAGTAAGAAGGTTAATGACATCTTACAGAAATTCATGCCAGCAGAAGCATACGGGATCTATTCGATGTAATTGTGTTGTAAATGTAAACAATAAAAGTGGATGAAAAGATAGCTTGCCAACAGCAGGATCCGAACCAGTGACGTTGGAATAACGTGTCCCATGCTCGACCACTGAGATACGGTGGCAGTCATTCCCTCGACCACTTTTTATGGTACATCATCATCATCATTATTATGAGCCTGACTAGGCCCATTGAAAAGGAAAGGCATCTCCGACGTTCCGCCGGTCAACTCACTCCTGTGCTTGCTGCTGGCACTTTCTAACAGCAAACGGTTTACCAGCAATCTCATCTGCCCACCCAAATTCCTGCCTCCGCTTGACCCACTTGCCTTCTCTTGGAATCCCGTCACAGATTCTCAATGAACGGTGGTTATCCTGTGTTCACACTACGTGCTCTGCACATGGCCATTTCTTCTTGATTTGGACTATGATGCCCTTAGCACCCGTTTGCTATCTGATACACAATATCTTCTTGTGTTTCAAGGTGACACCTATCATTTGCTTTTCCGTTGCTCGCTCTGTCGTCCTTATTTCAAGTTGAACCCTTTTTGCAATCCTCCAGGTTTTTTCTCTTTAAGTAAGCACAGGTAAGATGCCGCAGTTATATACATTCATCTTGAGGGATACTGGCAACATACCCGTGATGGTTTGAGAATGTTTACCGTATGTGCTTCACCCCATTCTTATTATTATAGTTACTTCGATGGCATAGTTCGGCTCCACGTTTACCACCTGTCCTAAGTAGACGCACTCTTTTACAACTCCAGGTTAGCTGCTACCAATCTCGAAGCACTGTTCTCTTCCGAGGTTGTTGTACGTTACTTTAGTTTTCTGGAGAATATTATGCATTGAATTGTTTTATTTGACGAAACTTGAAATTCATTTCACGAAATTGGACAAGATTACAAGGTTGACAAGAAGTGCAACTTCAGAGGTGCCGGAGTGAAAAATGTCGGCGGGACCTCCTAACAAAACTTAAATGGGGGTTTACAGAAACCAGGCAAACAGCAAGTCATAAATTTTATATAATTTTTATAGGTTGAGTAATAAAGGGTAAAGTATTTAAAGGCAATAAAAAATAAAAAAGCTAACCACAAACGTAAATGATCCTATAATTGTAACATTGAGGTAGAAAAAGTCACAAAAATTAATTCAAACAAAGAATAGTGGCGCGAACAGCTACACATGCGAACAAGTATCAAAAATGGGCAAAAGTGAAACACATGGAAGTGACAACAGCACAATGCGAACTAGTAGGGTAGAAAAAACGTTGTGAATTCTATGCGTCTAATGTTAATGAAATTCTCCTTAGTTTGACGTTTGAACGGGAGTAATGAAGATGACTTCATATTTGATGGCACTGAATTTTATATTGAAATGCCTAAAAAAGCAACAGTAAATTGCCCATAATTTGTTCTACCTTTAGGAAGGAATAGATTAGGTCACTTTGAAAATCTTGTATTATTGTTATTGATGAAGCTGGAGCGAGTAAAACTTGGAATGTTGAGATCGGTATTGACAAGACGAAACATTAGTAGTGAAACCTTGTGAGAGAATAACCTGCGCAAAGGTAGAAAATTTACACAACGGAATATGGGAGCCGAGGGAGATGTATGATTGTGAAATAAAACCAATCGTAATGCCTGCTTTTGCAAGATTTCTAGAGGATGAAGATATGTGGAATATGTATTACCCCAGGATGAGAGGCAGTAAGAGAGGTGACTGTGTATGTGCGCAAACTATAAAACATGAGAATGTCCAGAAGAAAAAAGTAGCTATAGAATGATATGAATGCCGAAAGAGATTTGTTGAGTAAGTGATTGGGTATGATAGTGGAACTTCATAATTTTATCGAGAACAACACCGAGAAATTTTGTCATCGTAGATCTTGAAATCACATCATTATTTAAAGAAACTGCAATGGGATGAATGAGCAGATTTTTTGACAAATGGAATAGCTTAAATGTTGTCTTACATGGGTTAATTATCAGCTTGTTTTTTACACAACATGATTGAACACTATCTAGGTCAGCATTCAGTTTATTCTGCAATGAGCAAGAAACGTTATCAGACACAAATATGGTGTTGTCATCGGCATAAAATAGACATTGTGCATGTGTCAATAATTACGACAAATCATTGATAAATATAAAAAACACGTGGTCCAAGTATTGTTCTTTCTGGAACACCTACTTTTATAGTATTTTGATGAGGAGAGAACGCAATCAATTCATGCTCTGTAAGGTCTGCCTTTTAAATAACTACGCAATAATTCCAAAGGTGGTCCAGAAATACCATAACCTTCAAGTTTGTTTTAAAAAATATGATGATTGATGGAATCAAATGCTTTGGTGAAGTCAATGAAGAGAGATCCGACTAAAAAACCTTGGTCGATGGCTAGTTTAATCCTTTCAACAAAACTGATGGGAGCTAATTCAATAGATATAGTCTCGCGAAAGCCGAATTGGTCATAAGTTGGTCATCATGGTCCTCGAGTTACTCAGCATGAAGGCGTGCAAGTCTGAAGCACAACAAACAAAATAAAACTGGCAGAGCTTTTCAAGTTGTTCAATTAGCGAAAAGAATTCCATGTAGATAGGTATAGCATAGTGAAAATGGAACATGCTGTAGAGAACTGAGAAAGTGCCTAAGCGGTGAAGAAACATGGGTTAAGCAAAGACCAATTGTAAGCAACAAGAGCCAAGGAATGTTAGGTAACTACCGATATGGATAGAATAGTTCAAGTAGCGGAGGTCTTTTGTAGAGATCTGTGCAGTAGCTGGGACAACCACAAACAATTTGTGAGAACTAGCAGTGCCCTTTTTTAAATCTAGGTGAATAGGAGCTTTTACCATTCTATAGTCACTGAATTTGATCTTGCCAACTACTTCTAAATGCCGTACAGTGCTTGAGTGTGCACCTAAAATGTAGTCTGTTTCATTTTCAGTTTCACCATTAGGACTTCACTACGTGCACTCACGGTAAGTCTGTTTTCTGAAGAAGGTATTCAAGATCCGTAAATAATTACGTTCTGCGAACTGTGCTGATAACAACCCTCTAGAATTTCCAGATCTGATTCCATATTCACCCGCCTCCCCTGCATTGTCTCCGGCCTATTTCATTCCTACTTTGGCATTAACGTCGCCAATCAGTATATTGTACTGTGCCTTTACTTTAATAATTGCTGACTATAGGTCTTCGTATAAGCGTCAAAACGAATGGTCATTTTTAACCAAGGGCAGCGCCAGGTGAAACCGAGGAAGAAGCACCTCCCCAGGCAGCACACCGGCAATGGACCAATCTTGGTCCCGTATCGGCTAACGTCGGCCGCAATATCGGCCCAAGGTTGGCTTCTCGGCCAGGTGCAACTTCTTTCAATGAAGGTCCGATGTTCAAGAAAACCTGGGTCCGACGTTTTTTCGTTCCATATGCAGCAGATGCCGGCCCACTCTACACAAGCCAATGAAGGCCCGTCCTTTCACCGACGTAGTTGACAACATACATCCAGCATAGGACCATTCTCGGGCTATTTTGTTGCCAATAAAATGCCATTATTATGTCAACATTCGCTTTACTACGAATATTGGCTACCAATGGCTTGCCAATACTCCGCCGTTACTAATATGGGCTTTTACTACTGGCATTCCTTAGCCGGTAGACTTTACATTACGCCCCCAGAACTTCTCATAGCAGCTTATAGCAGCCCCGTACAAGCTTCGTGGTGTAGTATACCTCAAGGTGACTGACGACTGGATGACTTGAAGTAGAAACACTACACGATTCCACTAAATCGTTCGTTTTTGCCTTTTTTCTTGCAATGCTTATTACCCTCCCCACTAGTAGAGCATAAGGCTGCACAAGTCAAGTTACTGTCTAGTTTTGTCCACACATTCCTCCTCAGTATTGTGAGAAATTGTAACATGGTCTATTTCATTAGGTATTAGCTAAAAACATTAACTAAAATAACTGCTTGGTGCAAATATTCCGCACACAAGGAATCTATAACTAAGAATACCAGTACACAATTTTTGTAACTTTATTTCTAATAATACCAAGACAAACCATTTACTTTTCAGTTCAGCTTTTCAAGTTACTGCTGTTCAGCAATGCAGCCCAAACTAGGAGGCGAGTTCAGCAAGGCTCTATGGGCATAGGGCTGGCCAGGGCAGGAGAGGCGGGGCGATGATTTAGAGGCTGCTGCAGGAGATGAGGCAATGATGGTGGGCTTCCCACGGTCCTGAAAGCAGCGATTGGACAGGAAACCAACCATCACAGGCTGTCGTAGATCCCTGCTCTGAGGGGCAACAGCGATCGGGCTGCAAATCTATGAACACATTTTAGAAGTGCCTTTTCTAACGTCCATTAAGGCCAACAATCAGCCATGTCTTGATGAAATGCTGAGATTTTTCAAACACCTGCATCCGTGAATAGAAATAGGCACCTCAAAATAAGTTCTAAGGACTGCAGTATAACCTATATGCAAGCTAAAACAATGAAAAACAATGAGATCACACATGTTGTTGTATTATCTACATCAAGTGCCATGTGGATATCATGAAAATAAATGGATAAGTACTACAACAGTCATTGTCCAAACAAATCTGCCAGAGACCAAAATATTTAGGAATAAGTTTCAATGAAAGTTAATGAAACAAGCTTGTTTGACTAAATAACAAATAAACAAAAGGCCTATCATGATTTCTAAACAAGAATTACATGGTTGCAAGCCAGGTGAACAAGTCTGCAGCTATAGCCTTTGGCTCTATCAGTTTGTAACAGGACAAGGCACACGACCGCACGAGCTTTCAACTTTGAGTTGTTCTTGGGCACACATCAGCTAATTTTACACAAGAGGATTACTGACCACCAGATAGACAGCAAAAGATGAAAGAATCTATGCAACCCAATTTCAGCTCTGAAACTTTTGGATTATTGCAAGGCTCCTGTACTAATTTTAAAATGGTATCTCCAAATGCTATCAAAGATGTGCTGATGCGGTTTCCTATGTTGTTGTTTTCGCATTAAATAAAACTCCTAAATTCCACGTGCTTTCTGGGACTTGCATTGATCCGAAGTCTTGGATTCATAGGAAACCTGGACTGGATAGGTTGCTCGCCCAGAAACAGCACTTGGCAGAGAGTCGCGACACAACTCAGCAATTCGCACCCAGACGACCGGCTGCAGGGAGAGCACGTACTTGTGGCGCTGCCGTGCTTCATTTTGGAACGAGCTGCTCTAAAAGCCATTGTGCCAGTAATACTGCACTGTGGTTTAAAAAAACTGTCTTAAGGCTACTCTAACATAAATGGCACTTGAAAACGGAGAGAAGCTCTGCAAAGCGGACTGCATCTATGCATGTGGCATCGAAGAGAAAGTGTTCTGCAGTGATGGCAACTCCCTACTGATCATTTTCTGGTTGGGAGTTTGTGCTATGATAGTACCAGCTTATATGCCCGTGCGACGACGATACTGCACGGCACACTTCCGTAGTGAAAAATGAATAAGTAGTAGCTGCGGCATCACTTCTTTTTTCTGGTGGCATACATACGCCCTGTCTGCGGTATGTATGTACGTGGACGTTATCAAGCAAACCACAATGAGAGCATAGCATGGATGGTGTCTTGCTTTTATGCTTGATAGTGCGAGAAGGATCTCCAACCATAATGGCTGCATTTAGATGGGTAGGCTGTATAAAAAAACGCCCGTGAACCAAAAAATGTGTGCGCATCGGAGAACCCCAAGTGGTCCCAATCTTGGTACGCACACTACAGTGTACCTCAGAATGATATCTTGTTGGCACATTAAAGCCTTGCAATTATTGATGTTGAACAGGCATGTTCATTTTAGGCCGACACAGGCAAGCGTAAAAAACTGAAACTGTGTGTTAGGTGAACTAAACAACAAGTGAACATCGAAGAAATTGGATACTTCTCCAGCAACGCATAAATTCTGATGTTACTTAGCCACGGCAACAAGTGAGAAAAACGCTTACCGAATGGGCTGGCTCCATAATGCTAAGCCTTGAGTAGTCTGCTCCTTTGTTCGTAACAAGAACATTGTCTTTTGCACAAATTAAGCTAAACAGAGGCACTTCGGCATCGAGTTTTCACCGCGAGAATATCTTTTATAACAGCCCAAAGGCGTATGAAGGTGGCCCTGCAGAAGTGTTGTGGGCAACGCATCTTTCCTTTACACGCAACTGTTTACAAAAAAAAGAATACCTGCCTATCGTTTCGTTCACTACAAGCAGTGGCATTAGAGAGAGTTTGGTGGTGAAGTTCAAACGGACGGGCGCATAGAAACTTTGTTAGTCTTGAAGTTCACTATTCAACGCTCAGCGGGCCAGATTTTAAAAAGTTTACAATGCCGTTTGTTCCATAATACGCTCGTTTCATTTCCGGCAAAACACATTTTAAACTTTACTGTTTGGCCATGGTTTCCACTGGTGGCTCACTTCGCTATCGAATAAATATAGCTGCCACGTGTCATGCGGCTTAGAAACGAGCCCGACAGCACTAGAAAGGAGAGCGAGAGCAGAATTTTGCTCAGCTGACCGCTTGGATGCAACGCCGCCTCCTCTTTCTATGTTCTCTCTTTCCTCTATACGTCCTTCTGTTTACTTACTGTTGCATTTGAATACGCCGCAGTACCGACAATGCCCTCTGTTTTTTTTTGAGAGAAATATATTTCCTTAGTGCGCAGGGAAATTTTCAGAAGGAAGATACAGCAGAGATATAGCACAGAGCGCACACTTAGAGTCAATTTTATTGCACAGATGGCGAGAATATATATACAGCCGTGAGGGCGAGGAGATCACACACAGAAGAAAAGACAAATGAAGGCGCATGCGCCAGACCACCTTATTACAATCCTAAAATGACTACTTAACTGAAAAGATACCTGTATTCATTATTCGACAGTTTGGCAGGTATCTTTTCAGTTAAGTTGTTATTTTAGCTAGCTATGGAGCGTTCAACGTCTCAAAAATCACCATATGGTTATGAGAGACGCTGTGGTGGAGACCTCCGAAACTTCGACCACCTGGGGTTCTTTAGCGTGCACCCAAATTCGAGCACACGGGCCTACAGCATTTCCGCCTTCATCGGAAATGTAGCCGCCGCAGCCGGGATTCGTTCCCGTGACCTGCGTGTCAGCAGCCGAGTACCTTAGCCATTAGACTACCGCGGTGGGGCTCAGTTGTCATTTTTGGAATGGAATAAGGTGGTCTGTCGCATGCACCATCCTTTGTATTTTCTTCTTTGTGTGATCTCCTCACCCCCTTGTCTGTATATATATTCTGCCATCTGTGCAATGGAATTGGTTGTGTGTGCTCTGTTCTATCTCTCTGCTACATCTTCCTTCTGAAACGTTCCCTGGGCACTAAAGAAATATATTTCTTTAAAAATTGCAATACCAACCAGCCCAAGTAGCCACTCCTTTGGTTTTGTTACGGCGATGCGCACACGCACCATCCCTACCAGCCACCACTCTCGTCTGTCAGAGCAGCTGAAAAGTGCTCGCCAGGGTGGCCGTGGAAACTCTAGCGTTGGTTCCCTATACTAACAACGTTTAGGATTCGATGGTGCGGGTTCCTGAGAAAAAACCTCCGAGAAAGATAACTTGAACCTAACAAACCTTGAACGACACCTTTACCTGGGATGAGCAACAGAAATCAAACCTGATAGGCACATCATCAGCACTATGGGGAGGACCCTAAAGAACTGAAGACGGCCGGACTGCGAAGACGCGATTTTGTACTCAATTGAGTCCACTATACAAACAAGGTATCTTTGAGGTAAAACATCTTGATCAAGGAGGTACATGTATGAATAAATTTTCATACAACTGTGAGGTTGCTAGGAAAGAAACCAGTTGTAGATAACTCAAATGAAATTTTATTTGTCTAGCTTTGCATAGCTTTTTCTTTTTCTCAGTAGTATTCAGCCAAAAACAACGTTGTCACAAAGTTGCCCCACACGATGTAGAGTCATTTGCCCCACCTTACCTCCCCACCTCAATAGAGCCATTGGTATTAAAATTGCGGATCAGTAGAACACTTCGTCATGCGAGGAAAGGTTTTATAAACGTTTTGCCATTATTCATTTGTCTTTATATTGACGATTCTCCAGCAAGAAAAAAACATGAAAAATCTGTCACAAAGTAACCTCATTTCACGGTAGTACAGGTCTCCGTTATCTAAGCTAAATTCACTGCCTGTCTTCAGATCATTCTGCTGCAGAAATAGCACGATAGCTCCTGAATTTGGCACAAAAAAGGGATCATAATAACACTACGCCATGCCCGAAAAGGAACTCATGACCGCTGTTAAGTCGCTAGAATACGAGGTCAAGACCAATTTCGATGAAGTGATAGGTCTGAAATGTCAAGGAACTTCTGATGTTTTACTTGAAATCTATTTTTGTAGGCATTTAGAATCAATTATTGCTGCAAAGAAGTGTTTGCAGTGACTCGTGTTGCACCAGCAGTTGGCAATATTTTCTTAAAGGTACACTAAAGAGAACCAATGTCTCAATTTAGACTGACACGCTGCACACCCAGACCTCTCACGCCAGAAGTTCGTTAACAGCAGAGAAAATGAGGGTTGAAGTTTATTTTCAAACTTTGTGATGCTCAAATTTTGAAAATGTATTATATTGTCGCGACATTGCCTTGATGAATATTTCTGAAACTTCATAACTTAGGTTCATCCCACCTACAGATGACAGTGTACTCAACTTTTATGAATTAATAGCTACGTAAGACACAGTGCACGTGTTTGAATTTTATGATGTCGCGTGGTTTCGTGTGAGAAGGTAAATCGGCATCTCCACGCACATTTTCATTTCGCGCGTTTTCTCACTTACCAAGCACCGTTTCGTAGTACAAGCGGTATTTCCTGGATTGAGAAATTGTACGAAACTAATACGCGGAATTGTTTTTGGTTTTGGTGTTTTTAAAGGTGTACCGAGATAATTTTGAGACATCGCAAAATATACATTTTTAGTTTACTCGGTATGCAAGTAGTATTACCACTTACCACACAAGAGTCAGGCAGCATGTATAAGATAGTTTGAGTTTAAAGTTTCGTTGCAGAATATTGGAAAGCAATGAAGTGGACATTATCGTGACGAGTCAACAAGGTTCCTCCGAGTTTGCAAACGGAGTCTCCATGCAGCCTAAATCACAGAAATCACTGCCATGGTTAATAGGGGCAATGCACTCATCGTTGATATGTACCACGAGCAGATCGCTTATCCGCAATCAGTATGTAGCGAATTGCCAAGTTCCTGCAACGTCACACTGCTTTGTCATGCCACGGAGAAGCCACCCATTTGATATGAAAAGTGAAAGTGTCTTTTAAAGGTGGAGGTATTAAAAATATATGCGATGCTTTCCGAGGCAACACAGAAATCTCTTCTTGAAATCAATCCTCTTCTATAGAGAAACAATTCCTAAATATTGCAAACTCGTCTCAGTACTCTTTTAAGTGATGCCAACAAGATTAATCGGGACTACTATGTGGTGTAGCAGTATGTATTTCGGTACATGCGTGATTACCTGATCAATTGTGAAGGGAGCCTAAGCAGCCGCCGCGAGTAAAATATAGTTGTTTCTATGCAGTGACAGTGCACTCCGCTTGAGCGCGTCAAGAGCCAACTTTTCAAAAGGCATTGCATTGTAAATCAGCTGTCCCCAGCCACTTTCTCGAGCCAATTATTTTTCTATCTGTAGGAAGCCATGAGAATAATAAAGGTGTGTGTGCGGGAAAAGCCTGCATGTTTTGGCACTCATACATTGGGTAATTAATACGCACACGCAACAGCACAAAGATATTTTTTTTCAAGGCTCGAACACAATCTATTCGCTGAATTCGAAAATGCTTGAAGCTCGTGTGGTTGTATTTATCATTTAGGTGCACGTTAAAGAACTCCACATGGTGAAAATTCTAAAAGCCTTCCACTATGGCGTCCTTCATAAACATATCAGTGAAATATATTCCTCGTACGAAAATCTTTCACAGTCACAGTTGATTATTGAGCCATACATTGAAGATTCACTGCTACTGGGCCGTCCGTAAAGTTTGGACAAGAGCCACGCAGAACTGTCGGCGCTAATTTTTTTGAAATGTTTCTCCAGATTCTTCTATTTATTTGCATAAATAATGTTAACGGATCAAATTAACATGCCATCTGGCTTTGTTTACAAGCCCACACAAAAGCCTTTCTGGTTATAAACAATGTCGCTACTTTAGCTAAAAGCATGACGACAGAGTTTGGCCAACAGTGTTTTTTTTTCTTCAGGCGCCGTAAAAAAATATTAGCACTAATGAGAACATTTTCTGATTCTCTAAAATTGTATTGTTTCCCTGCGTCTCTGGCAAGCCTCATTGCATATGAAAATGTTTCACAATTTTTCATCTGCACTGAAGATTGCGTCTGGGACTGTGTGAGCTTGGTGTTATTTTTTTCTGTACTACAAGGGCTTTCTAAAACTGTATCGCTACATGCTCTTTCATGTTTCTAACTTTTGTGTTTTCATTTTGAACAATTATTATTTTCATTAAAATTCTTATTTCTATTGTTATTACTCCTGCTATTGCGATTGCTATTCGCACCTACTTGCGAAAAATTGTGGCCATTCCTATTACGCTTTTACTTTCACCTTTTAGAAGTACTTATTTCAATAGGCACGAAATGTGATACCTTGAACGAAAATGCGCAAAATTTATCATTTTCATGTGCACTGCCTGCCGGCGTGTGGATTCAAAGTAAACGTTTCCAAAACTATATTTCTCAGACAAAAAAAGATTACGTTGTATGTCACTTCGTCTGCCAGGTAGTGACGGATCATGTGGCCGAGCCTTCTGAACGCCATGCACATTGGTGCATGCGTGCACAATGGAATATTTATCAATTTACTCATTTCTTGAAGTATCAGAAAAAGTTGTCATACGTGATTCCTACCATGTTCCTATTTCTTTGGTACCTCCAGGAAGTGCAACAGTAGAAATGAACCTGAGCATTATTTGAGTGCGCTAGCCTTTTTTTCCAATAGACGGTGGCGAGTTAGTTTGGAGCGAGATTACGGCGATAGGTAGAAGAACAGCCTTCTTACTGTACACAGGCCCGTAAAGAAAGCGAGCGTGCGCCTCCATGACCAGGCCGCAGGTAGATATACTCGGGACAATAATGAGAAACAATGACTTGACATAGATTACTAAAACTGTGGTCTGAGAACTCTAATGCTACAAGTTTCTACTGTCATCGATTCATTATTAGAGATTAAAGAAAGGTCCACATTTCAATGTTGAATTAGTTGCTTAACTCTTTGCCAGGGGCGCAACAGCCGAAATATAATATAGAACAATTTTCGGAGCAGCAAAACGTTAGTTTTAGAGCAATAAAACCCAGATTCGGAGCATGTTACAAGGGAAAAAACAATCATTATTTACCACGAAAGACGAAATTTTGAGTAGCTTGAGAAAAAAGGCTTAAGTATATATATATATATATATATATATATATATTATTATTATATTATTATTATTGTATATATAGTATATAAATATATATATATTCCCTAAATCATGCACAGTGAATATGAGCACTGCTATTTCAACGAAGTAGCATTTTCTTTATTCGCCCCACTCTGCAAACAATGATGAGGTCCACATTAAAAGTCACCAGGCCTGTGAAATAGTTCGAAAATTCAAATGTGGAATTTCCCAAGATGGTGACCTTGAGATTCGTAAAACCGGAAAAAAACTGTTGGTTTTTTACAGCTGCAGAGATGTCATATTGTACTCCAAATAGTTTTGCCAGTAACTTTTTAGACAACAGTGAGCACGTTATATTCACAAACATGTGGCATATACATACATCAGCCATTGAACAAACTACAATGTCCAAAGATTACAACTACAAGCGCCTTCTAAATAATATTACGCTTTCCCGCAGGCGGCTCAAGTACTATAGCAAAGGTGGCTTAAGCGGTGTTTCTGCACAGGTTAGAACAAGACCAAGAAATTTTCGAGCTATACCCCCCCCTCCCCTTCAATTTTTTTTTCATGAAGGGGTTAGGTTTAGGACACAACTTTTCGGCTTGCTTACAAGGCGCGTTTGACCAGATAAAGTAATAACGGCACGCGGCAGTTGGCCTCGCAACGGCACCAGACATCTATCGCATGTGGCGTTGCTATGGCAACTGGCGTGGTCATGGCATGAACTAAAGCTGGCAGCGTAAAAGCTCGATGTGCTGACAGTTTGTACAGTTCCAGTTTTAGTTCTTAATGGTTCCTGACATGCCATGGCCACAATTGCTGACTAGAAAATTTATATTTCCAATGAAGTGTTGCTGGCTACGGCAACACATCTTGGTGTGGTAGTTGCGTCGGCCCGCCGCTAAATAGCTGCTGCGGTCAGCAGACCAACAGGCACGCGGCGTTGTTACTTCATCTGGTCGATCGGGTTTCGCAAGTGTCTTGACCTAGTGAGCAGCTATCTTACACTGGGAATCACGGTTAGGGTCTGCGCGCATAAATTGATGACGCAAACTACAGGTGGCAGAAGTGGTGTCGATTTATCGCTCAAATTAGGGCCAATTAAAAAATTTTGAGGCTGGTCGGGCATTTTGGCGCTGCGTGGCGCAATTTCGGCAAATTTCATAGTTTCGGCACAGGTCGGCGCACAAGTGAAGAAATTTATCAAATTGGCGCAATCAGCGCAGCTGTTGCACCCCTTCATTTCAGCATCCCTTTGCAAATTTCAAAATGTGTTTTTCGCATTTTCACAACATTAGCTCAATGGAATTTTCCAAACCATCGTCTAGCACCCACTCAACACAATGTACTTCATTTTATGGAGTAGAACTTATGTGAACCCTCCCCCCCCTAAAAACAATAGACGCCTTCAATATTTCGTACATTACTGTGTTTGGCACGGCAAGCTTCAGTGGAATCTCCACCTTAGTTTACTTCTTGCATGTTTTCTCCGTTGCCAAGCATCATGTCGCGGCAAGAGAGGTGTTTTTGGGATAGTGAAATTACAGTTACTAATATGCGAAAAATTGTTTAGCTCTTTCGGTGTCTCTTTAAAGAGAATGGAAGCGTACTTGACTTTTAGACAGAACTGCCACAGGAATAAACCTTCAGTTTTTATACCTAGGGCAATTTTGGAGCAGTTATCAGCCTTCACTGAGTTGTTCTGGCAGCTTAAAAATACCAATGTTCAGCAACGGGGGGGGGGGGGGCGCACAAGTGCATATTTTATTTGGCTTATAATACAAATTACAAGTAAACAAATTTTGAAGTAAGTTTTTGTACAGATTACCGCTAGACATGAACTGCACTACATTTTACATCTCACGTGACCTATCTAGCCCACGTAACACGTTAAATATTATATAAAAAAGGTTTTGTTGTAAGCTGGGTTCCACGGAAACATTAAAATAACACATCACACTCAAAAATAAATTTAAAAAATTGTGATTGCACAAGAATCTCAGTGACGTAACAGTAGTACTTCGCTTAAAGAAGCCTGACATGATAGCTTAAAGAGCTTTTAACAAACAGAAGCATGCTGCACTGCCGTTCACACCCACCTCATGCCGAACCACCTCCAAGAGTAAAACGTGAGAGCCAAGAAATCTCGCCGCATAGAATATCTCGTAAAGCACGTGCATATGGCACTAAGTGATAAGCAAGTGATACCGATAACGCCTCTCCACATCAGCAACCACGCGCTATTATTGTAGCACAAGTTGGCCAGTTTCATATTTTTTCATTATTATAGGTCATCACTGTCGACGAACTTCCAATAATACATCGACTTGCGATTGCTGCCCGCGCCACTCCGTGACTCGCGTAAAGTGCTCGCGCAGCGCCGGCGAAAAAATTCCTGTCCACGCAAACAAACCACTGAATATAGAAAGGCAGGTTTTATCACAAAAAAAAGGAAAGAAAGAAAATGAAGTCACAGTGCCGCCGACCGAAACACTGATTGAGATAGGCCAAAAATCTCGTGTAGCCCGGGGCCGGCACGCATGCAGCGACACCTCTTTAAGCCCTTGTTGCGATCTTCGATTACTAAGTGGGGCAGTGGCAAATTGTCATTAATTAAAACTGTGCCAAGTGAGTACCGATGCGTAATGAGTCACAAATAAAGCACCAAGGTGCCCTTTATTATTGTTTACAGTAGTTTGAACACTCGTTTTGTCACTGCGGCTTCGCATGTAACCAAGTGTTTCTCTCTACCTGCAGACACTGATGTGTGGATTTCACTTGCAATTTATTTCTTAAATGCAAAATGCAATAAGAACTCGCCTGTAAACATAAATTAGTAGCTCATAGGTATAAACCGAGAATACGTTGCACACATTCTGCTGCTCATGGGACCCGTTTTGAGAACCTATGTGCACGTTCCAGAGCATCTGGGAGACGCGTCGGATGCAGGGAAAAAATGACTCCATGTTTACAGTTACTCGCTCACAGCAAACACGTACTCGTGGGTGACCGCATACAGCAACGTCGACATGAAAGCCATAGTGACCGGAGGAACGCGCTATGCACAACAGAGAACCGGACAGTCAACCCCGCTATGCTTGCCACCCAACTCAGTGGTTGTCGCTAGCCGGCAGTGGCACTAGAACACACAGCCTAGCTAGTAGAAGCAGCACGCTTGATGCACGGCAGCACATTTTTGTGGGGTCACGCATATTTGCGAAAACTTAAAGATTGAGGTGGCACCATTGGAGCATTTGTCACCAGTAGGATAGAAAGTGAAAACACCCTTGATTGGGTGCGTCTTATTAGTCAAACTTGCCATTTTTCTCCCACTGAAGCTAAGGTCAGCATCGAAATTGAAGCTTTCGAGGCTCTTTCTGGGCTTTTCGGTGCATTTTTTTGTTTATTATGCTTTTGGAGCATCTTGGCGCAAAAAACGGAAATGTATCAAAAATGCGCTATATTAGCAGCTGTCTCACTCCTTACCAATGAGTGTGTTGGCAGTACTGGCCCAGGTCGCAACACCCTCTTTTGCCTTACAGATTAGCTTATTCCAAAGTGATCAATGGTGGACTGGCTGCATCTTTTGTACAGAAGGCTGTGTGCAAGTCATGTGTGCACCAGGTATTGAGCAGTTTTTATGTTCAGATTCAGAGGTTTTCAACAACAACGTTTCGAGATTATGCGCGCTCTATATCCTGCGAAAAGGTGGCATGATGGATCAAGCATTTCAGCAAATCCAAAGTCTGTGAGAAAAATCATGAAAGCCGCTTCAGCCTGCTGCCCTACGTTCAAGTTCTTCTCGGTACAAGTTCTTATTAGTACATGAAAATACGCAACATTTGTTAGACTTGTTCACAAGATGGCGCACAATTAAGAGTGTCGCATACAGATATGATGCAGCAGTGATATGTACGGCTCTCAAGAAGCTGGGCAGCACTTGCACGCTTGTTAAGCTCGGGGCCAAAGGCAAAACCAAATATAAAGGTGAATGTGGTCAGAAACACCGAAGCTCCTCCATTTCTTGTGTTACAGGAGTAGTGTACAAGATTCCTATGTCATGCGCCAACAGTTATATTTGTCAGACTGGTAGGTGCATGTTAGATTACTGAGGCACCAGAATAAATGCGAAAAGAATGTCCGCATATCAAACTTCTCTTAGTGAACCCAGCGTCACTAAAAAAAGCAAATGTTCAACAATATCAGGGGTGCAACAGCCGAGATACAACTTGGAACAATTTTTATAGCAGCCAAATATTACTTTTGGGCCATCAAATGTGAATTTTGAGCGGGTTACAGAAAAAAAATACAATTTTCATCACTAGATACCAAATTTAGAGCAGTATAAAAAGAAAGCTTAGATTTAGAAAAAAAAATATGCATAAGCCACTCGACATCACCTAAATTGTGCAGTGTAAACATGAGCACTGCTATTTCATCGAAAGTGGTATTTTGAAACACTCCACTGAGCCAACAATGATAAAGTCCGTATTAGCATTTTCTGTGCCTGTAAAACCAATTGACAAACTCTGCGAATTTAAATATGGATCTGCAAAGATCGCGACCATGAAATTTGGGAGATTGCTGAAATCGAAAGGCACGGGTGGTGAAAAAAAAACAAAAAAAACTCGTGCACAATTTAGTTTGTTCTTTTAGTGAAACAGAAATGTTCTTTTAGGGAAGCAGAAATGTCATACACTGCTCATATTTATTTCCAGTAGCATATTTAGACATCAGTGATTACACTGACACTCAGTGTAATCACTGAGTATCAGTGTAATCACTGGGCTTGGTGGAACCGTTCGGAGCATCATGCTAAACTACGCGCTCTTCGTTATACAGGTATGCCATGGATTTCACGGGACTGAACGTGCTTCCCTGCTGGGTTGCTGGGGTCATTCCGCCACAACGCCGATGTCATCAAGTATCCAATACGTGCAACGTGGGACGACGCTACTACCGCTATCAGCAAGGCAGAACGAACCCCATCATGATGCGACGCTTCGCACGTCACGTGCGGAGGATCTGGCACATCGGCGGGACTGCATAAAAGGCCGAACATTACCCGCGCGCGTTTCACTGGGCTTGGTGGCTCCGTTCGGAGCATCATGCCAAACTACGTGCTCTTCGTTATACAGGTTGGTGATAAACGGTCCTTTGTTAAATGTACTAAAACTAGTTACGTTGGACAAGTTGTGCTGCCAAGCCCACAGTACATGTTGTTTTGCTGCCTGCAGTGTGTTCGCGTGATATTTTTGTTATTGCAACTGAGTGTTGACGTAGAAGAGAACCCAGGTCCTGACAAAATAGATCAAATACTAAAGGCCGTCAATGAACTTAAGACATCTCATACAGCTCTTGAGACGGGTCTTAAAGATGTCCAGCTAAGGCTACCTCAGATTGAAAGTACCCTTACGTCATTATTGCAATGTCAGGAGAAGATAGAAAAGTGTGATGCAACCGTATCGGCTATGCGCAGTGAGTTCACTGAAATGCACAACAAAACAAAAGAACTAGAAAATACAAGCCGCTGAAACAATATCTTTAGGGTCTTAAAGAAACAGAACAAAAACCAGAAATGGTGCAACAACTTGTGACGCGAGGGATATTTTCTGAAATGTTGGGCATTGAAGTGAAATGTGTTGAGCGTGTGCACAGGCTCGGTCTTCAGAAGCCTAACCGCGACCGACCGGTTATATTGCGCTTCTATGATTTTACAGAAAAAATGCTGGTATTACGAAACTGTTATAAACTAAAAAATACAGCCATAACTGTATCAGAAGACTATTCTAAGTTTGTTCGTGAAACTCGGAGGAAGCTGTGGCAGGCGTCTGCTTTGAATTGCAGTAACAGAGATAAGGTGACACTAGTTTACGCAAACTTAAAATCAACGAGAATGCTTCACATTGAATGAGATAGAAAATAAAATGGTAGCTGTCAAACGTGATCATACCGATGGTCACAAGAAGGCAAGCACTTCTCAAGCGTGACCGAAAAGAAAAGAGCCACTTACGCTGCTTTGCTTTATTGCAAGAAGTATCGTAAAGAAAACACAGCAGTTGGAAGAACTGTTGCTTTTGTACGGATTTGATGTAGTGGTCATTACGGAAACGTGGCTAAACCCTGATATTCACGATTCAGCAATAGTGCCGCCAGCATACGCACTGCTTCGTACAGATCGGGATGGCCGTGGCGGGGGCGTGGCCATCGCCATTAAACGGAACACGCCTTTTCATAAAGAAAGTGGCATTGCTGGTCACGAAAGTGTGTGGTGTTCAATCCTAATTAATATCGTCCCTGTGTTGACTGGTGGTGTATACCGGTTGTTCGGGTGCTCCTGATGAATACCTGGTAAAGCTACAGAAGCTTCTTCACGGCTGTGTAGGTGAGCGAACGAAACTAATACTTACTGGTGATTTTATTATGCCGTGAACAAACTGGGACACTTTTGCCATCGGCAATACTGCTGGTAAAGGTTCAGATATACTTTTTGACATTATATTTACTCACTCGTTGATACAGCTGGAGATAGAACCGACTCGCATTCACGTGTCGGCATGTTCAGTGCTTGATCTTGCATTTGTGTCTGGCTCATTAACACCACAAATAAGTATTGAAGAGAGAATCTCTGATCACAAGCTCATCTTGTTCACATTTCATGGCATGGGCGGCCGCGTATCACACGCAACGACGCGCATATCAGTTAAAGATTACTACAGGGCGAATGACGAAAGTGTTATAGATTTTCTTGAAGCATCACAAGACGATTTCTTTAATACGTCATCGGGTGTCGTGGATCTATGGAACAAACTAAAATCTGGAATCGCGCATCGTGAATCAACCTTCATACCTACTAAGCTAAAGAAAACTAAACGTAAAACGCAGTGGATTACGAGAAACATAATCCACCTAAAGAGAGAAGTACAACGACTCCGCAAACATAAAAAGAAATCCGCTGCGCTCAATGAGATTTCACGCCACTTAAAAACGGAAATAAGATGGCAAGAGACCACTTTTTCTCAAGCACTCTGACTGAGTTTATGACAAATCAACCACGTAAATTTTGGAAGTACTTATCAAAGCCAAATAGCATAGTAACTAAAATGGAAATATCGGGTAGTCTTGTACTAAATTGCACGGAGTACTGCAGATGCTTTCAACATTTACTTCCAATCAGTTTTCACGCGTACGCAGCCTTCATTTTTACCATCGTCTAACAGTAAAAATCTCATGCCAGAGTTAACAATAACAGAGTCTGGCCTACTTAACCTGCTTCTACAACTCGATGTCAAAAAATTGCAAGGCCCGGATGAAATTTGTAATGTTTTTCTTAAGCGCTATGCCGCTCAGCACACCCCTTTTCTGCAAACGTTATTTTCCTTATCACTATAAACAGCTGGACTTCCTGATGATTGGTTGTGTGCAAAACTAATTCCTATCCATAAAGGGGGGAACAAACAACTGATAAACACGTACCGGCCAATATCACCGTCAAGTACATGCTGCAAGCTAATGGAGAATATAATAAACAAAGCACTTATGAACTATCTAGAGGAAAATAATCTGCTATATCCGAAACAACACGGTTTTAGAAGGAAGCTTGCGACCACTACACAACTTTTAGAGATTACTCATGACTTTCCTTTAGCTATTGATTCTAAACTGCAAATAGATGCAATATGTATTGATTTTTCTAAGGCACTCGACCGCGTGCTGCACTCGTTGCTCATACAAAACTTGAATCATTTGGGATTGACTCAAGAATAGTCCATTGGATTGCCGCTTATCTTTCCAACCACACCCAGTATGTTTCTTTCAATAATGGTGAGTCCGACCGTGCCGACGTGTTCTCTGGTGTTCTCCAAGGGTCTGTACTAGGACCGACACTCTTTCTCATATACATCAATGACACCTACACTGCTACGGAACCAGGTATTACAATGAGGCTTTTTGCAGATGACTGCGTCATATACTCTCCCACTAGCACTACAGAAGACCATGTGAAACTTGACTAATCTTTAGAAAATATTGGGCGATCGTGTGAAAAACATGGTATGCAAATTAATACAGACAAAACTTGTGCATTACAATTTCCCGTAGAAAGACACCACTTCTCTTTCAGTACAACTTCTCTGGGGCAGACATCAAGCATGTAAATACTGTAAAGTACCTGGGGGTCACATTAACATCATCGTTAAAGTGGGATGTCCACATTATTCAAATTTCTGCACTTGCATTTAAACAAATAGGTTATTTAAAACGTAAACAAACCGGAACTTCCTCTCAAGTTAAACTAACAGCGTACAAGACGCTCATTAGACCTATCCTGGAATATGCAGCTATAGTTTGGAACCCGCACCAAAAGAACATGATTGATGCATTGGAAAACATTCAATACCTGGCTCTTAGGTTTATTTTTTCAAAGTATGCCAGGCGGGAGAGTGTTTCCACGCTGCGTTTTCTAGCACATGTCGCAATTCTTGCTAGCTGACATCAATTAGCCATCCTGAAGTTTTTTTTTCTTCTTTCAAACAACCTGCTAAATTTAAAAACGGATGATTACCTTAAGGTTCCACACCGTCACTCCCGTGGAACTAACAATGGCAAATGCATGTGCCCATTTCAGTCACGTTGTAACACGTTGAGGTGTTCTTTTTTTCCCGCAGCTATAGAGATGTGGAATGACCTGCCGAACGACGTTGTCAGTGTGCAATCACCTGAGTCATTTTCATCGCTGTTGGAAATTCACTTGGAAACATTGCAATAGATCATGTGCTGTCTTCGCCGAAATAAAGGTTAAAACAGTGTATCGCGCATGTGCTCCCACATTGCTGCCTGTGCTTGGCCGCCTGCATCTGCGTGTCAGTGTTACCGTTGATGTTGTCATGCTGGGTAGTTTCTTTCGGCGAAACACATGTGCATTGTTCATTCATTGCTTTATACTGTTATATCGTTATTTTTCTTTCCTTTTCATCTTTGCGATATGAAGCGTTGTTTGCTCTGTACGCCCTCTCCTGTATAGGCCTGAAAAGGCCCACAGTACTGAATAAATAAATAAATAAAAATGAAGTACTAGGCAGCGTAAAAACTTGAGTAAGTGAACATTGTGTACAGTGTCCCGTGACTAGGGATAACAGCCTTTTCCAAATCTCTATACGCTTTTTTGCAAAACACTGGTGTAAAATGGCAAAGGCGGCCTGTTCAGATTTCCCAGCACGGGTTAGAAACCCAAGCCAAGAAATTTTCTAATCAGTACACCGCCCCTGCCCCAACTCCCCACTTTGTTTTTTTTTTTTCACTGTGGGGTTGGGTATCACTTCGGCTCCCTATTGAAGGTGCGTTCGACCAGGTAAAGTAACAACAGCGTGCATACGTCGTCCTGGCGACAGTACCGCAGATGTTTATCGCCAGGACCGTGGCCGGGATGACGCAACCTTAAGAAAAATAAAAGACGAGGGGGGGGGGGGCTCAGAGCTTTAAATGAAATAGGGAGTGTGCAGTTTTTTAAGCTTTATTCACAAGCTTTGTGATAGTTCACGGCTGCTCTTAGAACATAAATCAGTTTTCAAAGCTTACCAAAAGTTTGCCTGTAGATCAAAACAGCATTTAGAGGAAGTGACAGTGTCTATGGGCCCATCTTACAGACGTAGTCTATAAGCTAAGAATCCTGTGAGCTGAGGTGAGAGGTGGCAAACGTGTTGCCAGAAATTTTTCAAGGGGGCGCCACCTTCATTAGAATGCGTCCCAGCTAGGCAAGCAGACATGGTAGACCGTTATTTTGTGCGCCCTTACATACCATTGGAAAATATTGGGGGGGGGGGGAGCCAGAGGCACGGGCCTGGTGTGCCACCCTTTGGCTACGCTACTGGTGTATGGAAACCAGTGTGGTCGGGTACACACATAGGGAAGGAGAGCCGGGCAGGATGGTGTGAGTGGCACAGGCTGCTTTTAGGTTACCATGGCGAGAGAAGTAGCTCCGACTGGAGCGGCACATGTATGATGTAAGAAAAAAGGTTTCGTCCAACGTGCTGGCCGAACACACAGAAGCAACTGACAACGAAATAGACTGGAATGAGGTAAAATTACCAAAATAAAGGGAAAATAAGTGAACTTCTGGGTTATAGACTCTCTGATAATTTGGACAACAACAATGTACATTCTTGAGTGCAATGACAATGACAGCGACTTCATCCAGATGTACACTCCTACATACATCCTATTTTGAAATATACCTAATTGAACTGTTCGCGCAATTATTTTAGTTGTGAACGTGGCTACAGTGCGGAAACCTAAACCTCCCGCTTTTATGCGAGCATTCATGGTTGGTGCTTATGTTAACTCCATAGTTGAATAACAGCCACAACACAAAAAGAGAGAGGAGACAGTGGCACTGCAAGCCACCGTGAGAGTACTCTCACGTTTGTAGCGCACTGTGGCATGCCACCGGTAACTTTTGCTGTTTTTTCGGACTGTGTAGTCTGCAGAAGTCCGCACACATGAAGCCAGAGCAAAACATCGCTGTTCAAAAATGAAAACACTGCAAAGTCACGGTAAAGTCACCCATGCAACTGCCAGCTTTCCTTTGTGAGTGCGAGGCGAGATCACGTGATCCAACCCTGCACGTCACAACAATTGCAGCACTCGTGCCTCTTGTGGTGGGCCTCACGCCCAATGTGTTAGAGAAACTGGATGACCGAGCCTTGGTATACTGGATAGTGCAGCAAGCAATAGAAAAAGACAAGAGTGGTCGGTGCGTGGTGAATCAGTGGTCAAAAAGACAGTGACATGAGACTTTTCGAAAAAAAATCAACCGTACAATCTTGGCTCTCCAACACATTGTTAAGGAGTGTAAATAAACATCTTGTATATCATAGAAACCAAATTTCAGTGAATTGCTGAATCAAACCCTTTTATAACATACTCTGTCTTGTCATGAAAGTTTTGGTTCATTCAAACATCAGTTGGCAAAAAATTAGAGCTCACTCAAACTTACTTATAAATACTTCGCGCCGTGGGCTCATTTTGACCAACCAAAATTTTCTTGAACCAGACTCGCTCGGCCTCAAGCTCGCTAAAATATTACTCATCCTCACTCACTGAAACATATGGCTTAAATATGAGCGAGTCTCGACCAAGTCAACTCATAAGTGAGTTGCTGACCAAAGAAGTCAAGTTAAGGAGACGATCACAGAGCGCCCAAACTTAAGAGGCTAGATATAATTGATCGATGAGATAGATACTATTCAGACCGGCTGACAGACACATGTGGTTAAGGTGCTTTTAGTTCGCTGAAAAATGCTCTGCTTTGAAGAGCAAGTGACTACCAGGAGTTCAGCCTTAAAGGGAAGCGTCACTTTGAGACTTCAGCTTTTCTGGTTTATATTTATAAAAAACAGCACGAAAAAAAAGAATTCTTTGTTATTATTGCAGGACGACAGCACTTGCTAGGTTAAAAAAGAAATAACTGGTAAACTGGTGTGTTTTTGAAACACCCGACAGCGCTGTACAGACCTTGTGTAGAATCTGCTGCCATCTAGCAGACACCGAGCGCATTTCTGCAATGTTGAAGGTTGGGCGCGCTCCACCTGTGCGGCCATGGAATGTTCGTATTAACGTGTGGTGGCAGATAGGGACGGCTGTGCCAACAAATTTTCGTGTGCCATGTTGCTCAGACTGAGGAAACTGAAATGCTAAAAAATATTTGCAGAAAATTAACCTCTATGTTATTTGACTTCCTCGTGGCTGACGCAAAAGGCCAGATTTGTTGCTCCATTCGCTGCTTACAATTAAATGCGCGTTTGTGTTCTTCGTTCTATCCAGTAGTGAGACAGAATAGGCACTCACCACAGCACGCTCTTTTATACCATGCCAGAATGGAACAGGTTTCGCACCGTGTGAATGCAGGTACAGACAAACCGGCCTTGTGCACGAGCTTCAAAGCTGCATCACGGCTACTCATGCATGCCTCTGCTGCTGTTTACAGCCTTAAACTGTTGATAACATAGCGATAAAAATTACATATTAGCCACGTAGTTTCTGCAAGTCATTGATTCTCATCTAATGGACCGGTTTTGCTCAAACATGTTGCTTATAGTTACTTGTATACTGTGGAGTTTAATAAGGTAAAGTTTGGTGGTGAGGTTTGCACACGTATAAGGGTAAACCAAATGCTGTGACCCTCCTCCTGTTTTTTTTATACACCAAGGAGAGTAAATATCTTATTCCAAATGGTGATCCTCCTTCATGAAGAAATCTTGTATCCACCATTTTGCGCCATGTAAATGTTAATAGATGCCTCAAGTGTGTCAACACTGTTCAAAACTGGGAAAATGCTGTTTTGGCAAGTCTGTTACCCTTAACTTTGGGTGTGCTCAAACTGTTTAGGCACAAAGCTGGTTTCGCAAATAATCAGCAGGCGATACACAACTGCCCTGCTGCAAACGGCGTGAAATTGTAAGCTGCAAATGAGCCCCGAAAGTGATGACGCGAGCAGAAAAATTTTACACCTGCTGTGCTGTTTACGAGCAAATGCCCCCCTCAAAAGGGTATTCAATGAAACACCAGTTAGTCAGCACCTACTTTATGAATACGCTTTCAATTTTTCTCTTTCACGCACTGAAGACAAAAACGCTTAAAAAATTTCACTTGTGTGTTAATGCTATATATAGCATACGTTGACGACTACAGCAGCAAAGCATTATTTATTTGAAATATAAAGAAAGAGTAAAAATTTTCGTTTCAAATTAGATGTGCTATAAATCGGAGGGGCTATTTTGTAAGCATTCTATCTAGAACAGGGCAGACACGAAACAGAAGAATGAAAGGGAGACACACTGGATTGGTCAAGGCTGTTCTCACGGTCACGACGTGAGAATAGCCAAGTAAGTTGCAAAGAATGGGTAGAGGCCACATTGCGCCAATAAAATGGAGACAGAATGGCATCCGAACAACATGTATTCGATTGAAATGAAGCACTTGAGCCCAAAGAATTGAATTAGCCTGTTTTGCACCTGACTTACTATAATCCTGCTGCGAAAATCACAACAAAATGATTCCTACAAATCGCAACACGACCTAGCGTCTACTCAAGACACAAATAAATGGCTAAAGCCTTCCCACTCTGCAATCTCAAGCTTTCAAAAAAAAAAACACGTGCCAATATTGATGATGTGCTGTATTCATTTTATACTTTTTCATGTGTTGAAAGCATTTCCGAATACTCTTAGCTACCTACCAACTTTTTGATCCCTCTTGTTCTTTGATTCTATCTCCTCCCATTCTAGATAAAGCGCTTACAAATGAACCCCCACGTCGACGTTGGCCGTTTCTAGTAAATTGTGCTTTGCCATGGTGTACCAGAGCTTCCTTAGCCCCCCAGCATTGTCTCGCTAGAGCCTCTTCTCAGCCGGCCTGCATTGTTCCTCATGAATAGCAAATAATTAAAGCAATTCTTACATTAAAATCCGGCGACCGCTTCGGTTTATATAAAGGGCCCCTAAAATACCCGTATAATTTTTTATTGAAACGTTTCAAGTAAACACGTGCATCATATGAAAAATGCTGCATGATGAATGATTCTCCACGTGGCAGCGCTACAAGCCGCCAGTTCTCCACGAATTCCAAGAAACAATCCCTCCATGCCTTTGGGCTGGCACATGATATTTAGAAGTTGAATCTGACGTGCAGAATAAATATGCTGCAATTGGTCAAGCAAGCACCTCTGACTTCCTCTTAGCCGGCAAGAAGCTGTCCACGCCAGTGATCGGTTGTCGTGATGCCCACATGCATGCGCGTGCTTGCAAATCGGGTACTGTGGTACGTAGCACAAGGTTCATACCGACACTATTCGTATAAGCACCAGCTGGCACAGCAACAGCGATCCGCCAACAAGCGCACAGTTGACACGGCGGAGTCATGGCAACTGTAATATGACAGTGTTTGGAGCAGCATGTCATCGATGATGTATGCCGCGTAAAATTGGTAGAGGAGCTCGGCAAGAGAGCCAAGCAGCTTCATGAGGGGTACCGACGGAGGGTGGTGAAAAGAAGAATGAAAGAAGTGATTACTGTGCTTAGATAATCAAACGCATTTAACTCCGCTATTACAGCACCGTTTCAAAAAACTTCAACGGCTTTATGGTCATCGTGCGCTTGCACGCAAGTTCTTGACCTCAACTGAATTTCCACTTCTGGGTGGTTAAATATTGCATCTGCTTTCTGGCTGCATGCATTATAGCACATATTGCGTGCCAGCACTGTTCAAGTAATAAAATAATCCTTGGTGTATGGCTGCGAGATTGGTGGCCTCCAAATCAAGCGGCAAATGTTCAGACTCGCAATGCTATTTTCAATGATACACACTGTCAAACGTGAGACTCTGGTGCAGCATGGCATGATCTACATTTATTTTATTAGGATGGCGCAGGAAACTTATTTTGGCACATTTGTGCGCAGAAGCAGCATCACTCGATGAGGAATGGGGGGCGTTTACAATATTAAAAGCACGCGAACCTAACAGACAAGGCAAACATAGGAATTCAGATGAATTATTACTTGAAATTTCATATTTTGTTGCTGACTCACCACGAGTGCATTTTCAAAATGAACTCAAAGGTATTCTTGGGCTTGCTAAGCAAGAAAAAACGAAATAGTAACTCAGACCTTCTTTTGTTGTCTGCCAAGCTAACCTCGCTAGTTGCAACATAATCACCACCACCACTTTCTTTGCTGCGAAGTAACTGACAGAATTGTGCCACTTGTATTTACTCGTATTGATGTCCCGAAGCATTTAAACGTTGCTACTCATATAAGCTAATGTTGCTAGCAAGTTACACAAGCCTTATCTAGCGTACTAACCTCCCACACAGAGAACTGTAGCCTCTGGCTATAATGGGCCACGCTCCATATAATGGCCACGCTGAACCCACGGCAGACTGAAGTAGTTGGCCTTGTTTTAAGTGCATTGTAAAGATGCAGTTATGCAAAATGGTGCGACAATGGCAAGGTGTATGCACCATTTAGCTCACACTGCTGATCCACTGCGCGCGTTTGACATCCAGGCACATAAAATTAGCATGGTGACAGGCAGGCACGTTTCTAAAGGATACCCGGGACATAGGCGGACGACATAGGCACCAGTCATGTTGCGGTAAGCTTACACAAGTTGCACATCAAAAGATTACCTGTACTCTACTATGTACCCCTGAATCGAAAGAAAAAAAATCGATCACTCGGGTCGCATGTACGCGACTAGCCGCAACTGTTCATCCTATTTACTCGCCGAATACTCGCACACAGCGGTGAGCGGTTGATTAAGGTGCACGTGAAAGGTATGAACAAAAAGGCACTCGTTTTAAAGAACAGTAACTTATACTTTCAAATGTAATCAGGTTCATCGCTGACGTTGCTGAGGCAGCTCATTCTCTTTTCTCTGCCCGGAACCAGCATAGGGTTTCTAGAATGGGTTAGGTGTGAAAAGCGCCCACGGAAACCGGTCGCCGAAGTGCTGTACGCAGGCGCGCGTGGCGTTCAGCAGACGACGTACAGCGCAGCCTTGATTATGCTCGCAGAACATGGGTCGCACTGTTTTTGCGTGGCGCACTTTCGAACACTAATCGCTTTTTCTCAGAATGCAGAATAAATAAAAAATTAACTTTGTGTCCTTCTTTAAAAAATAGCGATCCTATGCATTATCATGCTGCAGGCTGCATACGGAGTAGTAGTGCGCACTAGTAATATCGTTCCAGGCATGTCGCCAAATTTAAGCACCGTGTCCATTACTTTTTTGCTTTTGTCCTGCCCTTTCGCTAATTACAATCATATATCACTGAAAACTTTTTAAGTCGTATTCAACGCGTATTCGGATTCTTATAAACTTGTCTGCTCTTTGAACCTGTTTTTATCCTCTGGCTGCTGGTAAAAGCGTCGTGCGCAAATTTTATTGGCAGAAAAAAAAAGCAAAACACATTCGTTTGCGAAGCAAGTTAGTTCGGTCTGTGCAGTAAAAAGAAGTCTTCAGAACCTAGGGCTTAGTCCACGTGGCTTTCTCTTGTTGCTTCTTTTGATTGACCTTGTTAATAAATGAATGCAGCGAGCTAAGCAATACAAGCGTGTAAGTGATCACGTTAACATAATGACATGTTCAGAAAAATCGATCGGTAACATTCCCCCAATCTTTCACTGCATGTATGCAACAGGCTGTGTGTACAAAGCCGTCAAAAAAAAGGCCCACATTTTCCAATTGGGGGGGGGGGGGACTCGAGTAAATGCGTTGCAGAGCGATGGGGGTATCGCGTGAATGTTGCGTAATTGGTTATCGTTAGGGAATGCTTACGTCTTATTTTGTCTTCGTTATTCTCATTTATTCAACAAAGGCGAAGCGTTGCCTTTAGCGAGTGGGGGGACGCTTGTGTTGGGTTGTGCCCCACTAGTGATTGAAGGTACTGTTGCCACTGTTGTTTCCATCGCATCTACACGAGTCAAGCAATGCGTGAACTCAAACAAAAGCCAAGTAGAGATGCCCTTGACTGAATTCTAAATGCGCGATCCGCAGTGCTTACATTTAAGGGGTGGCAAGTCTACGGTTGTGGGGGGTGGGGGAGTGACAGTTTTGCGGGTGTCTTCTGGGCCGGCTTGATACGCGAGCATGTACAGTGGCGTTGCGGACGGTGCCGCTGACGCTGGATCCACGACACCGTGCGACTAAGGAATGTTCCGCATTTAAGAAAATCAGCTTGTTCTCAAGTGACTGAATTAAGCGGCCCGTACACCCTGCCTGACAAGTAAAGGAAAACAACTTACTGTGCCCCCGCCAGCAGAATTGGCGTGTCACTTCTTTTTTATGCTGAAGCAAGATATTTTGCATAGTTTCCAGTTGATACATAGAAGATGCTCCACTGTCACATATAGCGCGTAACGTAAGAGATAAAGTTGGCACTACTTATACAGCGTCAACTCTTAGCATCACATTAGATCACGTCTCAAACAGCTCTTTGCACGGCAGTGCTCGAAACAGATGTTTTTTTGTCGACAAGCTGTACTTGTAGGGCTTTGCGAATAGAAAATTTTAGGATCAGATCAAATATGAATGAAATAGCATAATGACAACGAATTGACTATGAATCGCTTATTATTAAAACAGGTAAAAGAACAATTTTCAGGAGCTATGGTTAAGGTCGTGGTCATCATTTTCAAATGACATTTCTTTTTGTGTGACAGCACGCAGGTCAAAAGACATTAGATTCACTGAAGATCATACGTTGTAAATGACATAAGATTTGCCGTGTGACAGGTGTCTAAATTTCCAAAGTCCTCCCTTATGGTAACTCCCATAATCCTATCGTGGTTTTAGGCCATCGAACGCCATCAATATTTACAAGAGTGGTCTTGGAAAAACTATTTTGCTCTGCGCGAACTCATTCAAGAAGATTTAACATGAAATTAACAGTCACAAACGTTACCAAGAGGATCGGTACGACTTATTTTAATCATTGAAAACGCATTTTTAGCTTAACTGGAGTAAACTCGTAAAGGCAGTGACAGCCAATGAAAATTATTTAAATGTTCGCTGAAATACAGCGGGTAACTTAGAATTTATAGGTGTAATTTCTCGCCAACTTTTAAAATCAACAATATGTTTGCTGAATCAACATAACGAATTTCATGCATAGCAGATTGAAGATGACACTATCGCTTGGGGACCATTGAATTTTAAGTATAAGCACCCTCATTTGTGATCAGCGCGAGATCAATAGGTTTTTAAAAGGTTGTTCCGCGTGCATGCATCTTGATAATCTACCAATAAAAAACAGATAAGCGCTACCTTTTTCTAATATGCATTCCTCCTGAGAGTTTTTTCAACAGTGTTCAATTTTCAAAAATATACTTGGCATTTCGAATATGTGTTATTCAATTCATGAGAAGTGAATTGAACAAAACACCATTCGGTTCCTTATTCGAGCTTTTAGAACATATACTCACCCGACCATTACCCTAAGTTGAATTCAGAAGTGGAGCAAAACATTAAGCGACCTTCGTCGTTTTACAAGGCATTTTCCATCACTGCTGAAAAATGCATAATCCACATGCAATAAAAACCAAGCAAACGCCGAAAAAAAAGAAATGGGGGCGGGAATCGATGCTGTGCTGTTTAGCGCTAGGCTTCGTTCGTGTATTCTGCGACCACGGCGGCTGTCCCACGCAGCGCTAGGGGCTTTAGCAGCACCCCGTGCAGCAGTGCTCCTAGCGGCATCGGCGCGCAGAGGGACCCTATCTGGCAAGGGAAATCCGCAGTGCTCCGCACACCTCCCAATTCTAGCCACCCTAACCCGGATGACAAAATCAGTGTTGCCAGGTCTGGGAAACGGAGCGTCGACAAACTCTGACAAAATCGCCCAAAATGTGGCAAGGGGAGTATTTATTCACAACAAAACTAGAATGATTTCAAGCCTCATTAACAAAAGTGATATTTAGCCCTGACAAAGGTAGTGATGGTGTAGTCAACCAGCAAATGTCAAAATCTATTGTCGCTCAGCTTGGCGAGCTGGTATCACGACAGAGGTCGTGGTTGCAGCAACCGACTGTGAAACAAATTTTTAAATAAAATAGCATGCAATTTATAGCTCTTATACAGCACCAGCTGGCAGTACTACCAAGAAAACAAGCGTACTACTTCTTACGACAGTGCTAAGCTTGCGTTGCGTGTCACATGGACACCTATCATAGCGGTGGGATTAAGATGGTCGCGATCTGCACATCGCAGTTTCCGACTTTCAGGCCGTGATTTAGCTAACGCCTGCGTCAAACGTTTGCGTGATTCTGCGCAAAACATAACCTGAGGGGCCTGATCACGATCAAAAGACACCGTTACAAAGAATCAGCGAGAAAATCGAGGTGACCCTCACAAAATCGCAAAAACCAGCATCAGCTGATCCGATTGCAGAATATATTTCATTTCAACATGCCGAAGTTCCGGACGGCATGCAGCTGCAGTAGTCTTGAACTCGACATGCGTGGAAAGCCACGGTTGTACGTGCGGAAAGGACGCCTAAGTTCCAAGCGAGAATGACGGCCGTAAAAAGTCAAAGAACCGCAAAATATTTGCCGAAATTGTATTAAGTGGTAGTATAAGCTGCTAGGCGTTGCCACAAGGTTAGGTTCAAACTATACAGTTCAATACAATAATAACGGTTCAAGCACACGGTGGGTTTAGCGCTTCACCCAAAAATAAACACTGGCTATGCCCTTGAAAAGGTGGCCCATGCGTGGACACATATGTGCGGACTTTTATTCTCAAATACACCGCGCTCTGAATGCGACATACCCCATACCACGCGAACACATCATGACAGCTCGTAAACTACAATGACTAAGCGTATACACGTGCAATGTTTATTTGTAAGAAATGCGCAATTGATTGATTTGTGGGGTTTAACGTCCCAAAACCACTATATGATTATGAGAGACGCCGTAGCGGAAGGCTCCTGAAATTTCGACCACCTGGGGTTTTTTAGCGTGCACCCAAATCTAAGTACACGAGCCTACAACATTTCCGCCCCCATCGGAAATGCAGCCGCCACAGCCGGGATTCGATCCCGCGACATGCGGGTTAAGAAATGCGCAAAGCCATAACAGTTCACCTGTGCCTGTCCGCTATTAACTTAGTCCTAACAACATTACATGTATACAGTGTGGAAAAGTACCTGACTATGATACCAGCGAGCGTATATGCAAAACATCGCAGAAATAACAAGCACTATAGAAGAGTTTGCACAACACGAGCGCTAGTTTTCAAAATTTTTGACAGCTTAGCCGCAAAGGAAAGCTCTGCGTTGGTGCGAAGCGATCGGTCAGATTATTACTTGTGTTTTAAGGCATAGCAACTGTATCTGCTTCTTTCATTGCAATGATAATATTTCACACTACATTATCACTGTTTCATATATCAAACCGCGGAGCCACCACAACACTATGGGATGCATGGTTCTTTCAGAAAGAGCTCTAGTCTGGGGGCTCTGGAGAGGGAAACAAAGAAGAATTAATTTTGCATATGGCAACTCAACCATGAAATTGATGTACTACATAAAATATATTAGAAGTACTATCTCAATCGGGCTGAAATAGAAAGAATTTTCGAGGCAGCCATACCAAATTACGTATATATTACAGATTTTGCCGACTTCACTCAGCCCATTGTGTGCTGTGTGTTGGTGTTACTGTGTTCTGCGAATGGTCCTGAAGTCTCAATCAGGACGCTGACGGCATAGCACCAACAGTCAACTGAGCCTAGCTGTTTCAATCCAGCACCTCATATTCCGTATATGATGTCACAGATATGGGATGCAGCAATTTCCTCCAAAATTAGCCTCATGTGGTTCAACCATCAAATCATTTAGGAACACGTGTAGATTTAAATAACATACTTATAGTGTAACCTTTCATCGTGTCTGATCTTCTCCATATGCCGTGCGGCATAAGAAATTCCAGACATACATTTCAGCGTTTTCTCCAGCCTTGAATTTCGTCATACTTGCCTTACCAACCTGCTCATCGTGAGTTCATCAGATGAGCACAGTTCACATCTGAATTCTGTAATCCAACGCTTGAACAAGGCGCATTTGTCAGCATAGGCAGGTGTGTATTTGATGTCCAAAGCTCACCTTTCTTATCCCTGTCATTTCAGCATCCAGTATTCAGCTCTACCCAGGCAGATATATAGGTGTTGAGAGCTTCCTATCTCCGAATACTAGATGCTAATAAGCCCTACAAGCTCCGTCGTGTTATTTTTGTGGACTACGTACTGTACTAACATTTTGTACCATGGTGCCAGACCATTCTACATATTTTCTCCACTTTGTGCTATTGATTTACAGAAATGCTACTATATTGAGCTCCCTTAGACCAAGAACTCCCATACAGACTTTTGGGGATCAACAAATGCTTGCGCGATAGTATATGACACTCCCTGAATATCAAATGAGAGTTCAACTATACATCATCGTACGACATCTTAAATGCGATTTGTGCTAAATCACCGACTCGTCAAAGGAATGCATAAGGCGGCCACTCAGATCCCTGACATGTCCTGGAAGCTTATGCCCACTATTTTAGCAGCCTCACTGCATATTTTTGTGGAGACTGAAGCCAATTTTTCGTCAAAAATGTCTCTGAATCAGGTTGTTGGCCCTCTAAACATATCCAGCAATGTGACAATGTGACTGAATCTTGAAGTACTGCAAAAGCAATATACTCAGGAGGTACTCACACCCACGTGATACTGTACTACACCTTACGTTAATTGCCTGGGGAAGTCTTTGGATTCCCCATGTACTTGGGTGTATGTGAAAGACTCTCTAATTTTGATATCCTAATTGTGCTTACAAGTGCACATAAATGGTTAGTGCTCATGTCATTACAATATTACATGGGCGAAATTACGTGATTTCTTTGTCATATAATATGTGACTCCCCTCTTATCGGTACATATTACACTCCCTCAGTCAAAATCGTGGCATCCCTATTTCCATGAACTGCAGCAGATGTCAAACATATCAGAGACAAATCATAGGAGCTGTCATTGTCATTGATGCCCTGTCACATAGTCCAATCAACATGTTCATCTGTCCCACAGAAATATACACCTTTAAAAAGTGGCGACTGGTTGACATGACAACAAATTCTGCCATCTGCAAGAAATATAAGCTTCGACGCTGCTAGACTTTCAGTGGTGCAGAGTCGTTTGCCAGTAACAGGAGACATATTAGCTTCAACATGGCACAAGGCCTGCAGGCAACATGTCTAAGTCGGCATTGCTGTTTATGCAGGCACTTTCGTGGATTGCGGGAGCGACAACTACGAGCAGCACATTCTGGCTACCTTCCCACGAGTCTCATCAGATAACTGTAAGCAACAAGTGGGTGGATCAACCTTCATCGGTGTCAACAGGTGGCAAAAATTGGCTGCCTTTCGACGGAACTTATCAGGACTCTGAAAGCAGCACCATGGACGGCTCGTCTATCATCAGTGACGCCATTAACACCTTGGCTAGAAAAGGAGCAGCCCAACCAAGGAACCCTCAGAGGGCACTGCACATGGCCTGCAGGCAACATGTCTAAGTCGGCATTGCTGTTTATTTATGCTGGCACTTACGTGGATTGCGTAAGCGACAACTACGAGCGGCACATTCTGGCTACCTTCCCACGAGTCTCATCAGATAACTGTGAGCAACAAGTGGGTGGATCACCTTCATCGGTGTCAACTGGTGGCAAAAATTGGCTGCGTTTCGACGGAACATATTTGAACTCTGAAAAGAGCACCTGGACGGCTCGTCTATCATCGGTGACGTCATCAACACCTTGGCTAGAAAAGAAGCAGCCCAACCAAGGAACCCTCATAGGGCACGGCACATGGCCTGCAGGCAACATGTCTAAGTCGGCAATGCTGTTTATGCAGGTTCGTTACCTCTATAATACAGCATGTTATAGTAGAGACAATTGATTTTTGTTAGTATTGCCGTGCCCTCACATTTGTATTGCTTTGTGTCATTGATTGCTGGTCTGTGGTGTTGATGCTTTTGAAAACCCGGGGCCAAGGACTGCTGATACGTTGGAGCAAATCTTAGAAAAACAAGTAGCATCCAAAACCAAAATAGATGCTATGAGCAAAGAAATATCCTATTCAAATATCAAAACTGAAAAGTTGACGCACTATTTTAAAGTTATTGAAGAAATGAGCGAGCGCATTAGAAGGCTGGAAACTATAGTTAGGCAACAAGAACAGAAGTTAATTGATTACGAAAACAGGAGTAGACGTAATAATGTACTCGTTTTCGGCCTACCGGAAGATTCTGGTGAAACCGAGTCAGACCTGACGGAAACTGTTGTTCATAAACATTTTGACGCCAAATTGGATATCAAAGTAAAATCAGTTGACCGAATCCATTGGCTCGGCAAGCAAAAACCAAATAGCTCAAGACCGGGCATCATTAATTTTACGATTACCGCGAAAAAGAAAGTGTGCTGAAATCTGCAAAAAATTGAAGGGGACTACGTTTAGTGTCAGCAACGATTACGCAAAGTAAACTGTCTACGCTAGGAAAAAGTTATGGCAAAGCTGCGAGACCAAGAGGGCAAAGGGAGCAAAAGTGAAGTTGATTCACGCCAATCTTAAAGTGAACGGCGAGCTTTATCAGTGGGATCCGACACGAAATATTCGTACTCAATGCAAGCAACAAAAAGATAACAAGGAACGTAACCACAGCTCTGCAACTTCCGCTTATAGCAGCTCGAATGTGCCAAACCTGACCAATGGAAGTGGCATACAATCATCTGAGACGACTCGTTCATAGCTAAGAATTCTTTCACTGAATGCGTGAAGCATTGTAAAGTAAGTACCAGATTTAGAAATCTTGTTAATTACACACAGCCACCATGTTGTTGTCTTAATGTTGTTATGGTTGCATAATGCTATAACAGATAACTGCATCCTACCGCCAGAATACCAGATTTTCCGGTGGGACAGGGACACCCGAGGTGGTTGTGTGGCAGTGATAATTAAAAACAACGTATGCGGCAACAATAAAACATTGCCAGTTGCCAGAAACAGTGCGGTGCAAGGTGAATTACGCTAATTACACGCATCTCATTTAAGCCGTCTACACACCACCCGGTAGTCCACCCGAGTTTTTAGAAGAAATAAATATGCTTTTGTGTGATCATGTAAATGAAAACACAGGGCTGATAATGGCTGGTGACTTTAATTGAGTGCATATATATTGCGTAAGCTTTTCAACTGGTCATGCGGAAACCCGTAGTGCCGATATGTTATTAGAGCTGATGTTTTCTCATAACCTCACACAAATCGTAAAAGATTATACACGAGTCACCCCTACGTCACAGTCACTGTTAGACTTCGTTTTTATATCGAGTGGAGTGACTGATTATGCCGTATCAGTTGAATATGGCATATCAGACCACAGAATGGTTGCGGTTGACATATTTTTTGATACCGGCTTTCGAACAACGTGTCATGTGTATGCACATATCAAAGATTACGATCGTGCTGATGATATGACAATCCTAGACTTTTAGAAATGTCGCTTGGCGAATTTCAGGAGGCATCGAAACTTGAGTCCGTTGAACAGATCTAGAAACGTTTTAAGAAAATTGTGGGTTACTGTTCAGACAACTTCATACCCACTCGCGTTAAAAAGACAAAACGAAGAAATCTATGGATAAGTAGGAAAATAATTCACATGAAGCGTAAACTAAAAAGACTGCGCAGAAGCTCATAGGGCCTCGACCGAAATACCATGTGCTAAAAACACTTGAAAGCAGAGATAGCACAATCCAAGAAACATTTTTTCAATAACACACTCCCTAACTTTCTAATGAACTCAACGCGTAAGTTTTGGCTGTTTTTTTTTAAGGATGCGAATGAGGGAATTGATCTTATTGTAGATGGAAAAGAAGTAATCACAGAAAAGTCAGATATAGCTTAAAGACTCAATCAATTTTTTCAATCGGTTTTCTGTAAGGATTAGGGTGACAACGAGGAAATTGAATCGGGTACTACAGTGACACTTCAGGAAGATGATGTAACTATTAACCGAGAAGGTATATTCAATCAACTACTTCTTTTACATACCGGAACGTAATGTGGACCTGACGGTATATGGAATCAATTTTCGCGACGATTTGCAGAGTGGCTGTTGACTACCTAGTGATTATATTTGAGAAATCTTTAAAATGCCTCTCGTTACGTCAAGATTGGCGTAGAGCAATTGTTGTCCCAATTTTTAATGGTGGTGATAGAACTACATTGAACAATTATAGGCCTGTCTCACTCACGTCGGTATATTGTAAAATATTTGAACATATAGTGGCAAAAAATATTCGGCAATTTTTAGAACAAAATGATTTATTATGCCCCTCTCAGCATAGATTTCGTGGTGGCCTTTCAACAGTCACACAACTGGTTGATACAATACATGACTGGTGTATAGCTGTAGACGCCTGTATGCAAATAGATGTTATATGTATTTATTTTTCGAAGGCGTTTGACAGAGTTTCACACCATAAGCTGCTATACAAGCTTCGCATTGTCGGTATTAGTGAGAATGTTCTCAGTTGGATCAGAGCTTATCTAAGCAATCGACAACAAGCAGTTAGAGTGGGAGATGCTATGTCGGGAAATCGGGAGGTGTATTCGGGAGTGCCTCAAGGATCTGTATTGGGGTCCTACTCTTTCTTTTATACATAGATGGTATATCATCAGCTGTCCAACCACTAGTAAAAATTAAGCTATTTGCAGATGACTGCCTAATCTATTGTCCGGTATCATGCAGCGAAGATCAAGAGATTATCAATTAGTACTTACAAACACTAAACTTATGGTGTTCTTAATGGGGTATGCAAATTAACATTAAAAAATCCACTTACACACACACATTACAAAAAAAGGAAGTGATTTCGTTTGCATATAACATTGGTGATAATATGCTGGTGAAATTCTGTAAATTTGAATAATTGGGTGTAACTATAACAGATAAGTTGAGTTGGCGTCCTCATGCCGATAACAGATGTCAATCAGCATGTCAAAAATTGTGCTTCCTACGAAGGAAGTTAGGCTGAGCCACAAAATATGTCAAGCTGCTTGCCTACAAAACGTATGTGCGTCCGAGATTAGAATACACTAGCGCTGAGAGGAGCCCACACCAAAAGGTCTTGAAAAATAAATTGGAGCGCATTCAGAGAATGTCAGCTCGCTTTATCTGCTCCAAATATCGAAGAAAGGATTTTGTTACTGAAATGTTGAGAGAATGTAAATTAGAATCGCTAGAATTAAGAAGGCGGAAACAAATGTTGAAACTTCTTTTTCAGAACCTGCATGCCGGGGTGAAAATAAACAGGCATGATTATTTGAAGCATTCTTACAAAAGGTTTCCAAGAACAACATGAACTACATTCATACACCAATACATGCTCGAACAGATATCTTCCGATTTTCTTTCTTTCCCGATGCTATTATTATGTGGAATTAATTACCGAACGATGTGGTGCAAATAAGAAATTTGAGTGGTGTTGGGGTTGCTCATGATAGGCATTTTGTTGAGAATGTATAGTTATCAGTGTTCATGTATGTGTTCCTTAGAAATGTTTCATTGGTCATAGAGATCATGTTGTAAATGTATTGAGTGAAAAAGCATGTCATTGTGTTTCTCATATTATTATACTATATGTTACAGAGTTTATCTGACGAATTTTTAAATGTTTATTTTGTGCAACTCAATTCTTCACCCTCCCTGTAACGACCCTCAAGTGAGGGTTAACAGGATGACAAATGAAGAAATCAATAAAAAACACATGCTGTGGCCCAAGAACTGATCAATTATGCCCACTTGCAAGCACAATGAGGCATATTACTAGGCTATCTTTCACGCCCAAGTACATGGGAAATGCAAAGGCTTCCCCAGGCAGATGACGTGAGGTGCATGGCATCACGGGGGTTTACGTACCACCAGTGTCGCATGCTTTGCAGCACTTCAAGATTCCATCACACTGTGACAGTGCTGGATATGTTTGCAGGCCCAATCACTTGAATCAGTGACATTTGTGAGGATCTTATTATGTCATTGACTATACTGCTGCATTGCAAAAGACACACTTGTAGGCTTGTGTTGATTGCATAGTTCAGCGTTGGGTGGAATATCTTCTTACTCCAGATATTACTAGGTTACGCACTGTTGCTCCTGATTTTGTAGTTGCTGGCTGCATCACTTATGTCATCCTTTGTCTAAACAGATAGAGAAAACCACTATGTACTGATAGTAATCCACCAACCCCTACCTCCAAATGAGCAATGGAATTAATGAAATGTATATGCATGATATTCAAGGCAGACATTGGTTGCAACACTGTAAAACTTGCTTTAGGTGTGACTGTAGGTCTACCCAGTGACCATGTTCGTTTCCTCTGATCGACACTGAAGCCCAACTTCCTGCCAGTGACTACACATCTCGTCTATGTTACATCATAAAGAAGCTTCTACCTATAGCTGGTTGACAGCGCATTGGAAGGCACATATGAAAGATGTGAACTAGACTCTTGTACACACAAGCCTAATTGAATATGGGCTAACCATTCCTCATCGGTGTCGTGCTGCCAACTTAAAAAAAAACCTTTCTCTCAAGTAACTTTTGCTGAAGTTTCATGAAAACAAAACAGATGATTAAGTTTCTATGCAGAAGTCATCATCAGTGCACTAATGGCCTGAAAGAGCAAAAATATCCCACCTACATACCATAAATAAACATTCCTCACATTGCCATGATTAAAACTGCATGTTAACTGGTTGTCAAATCAATCTAGCTAATAAAACCTTTGTCCACATCATTTCTTCAGGCAAAGTGAAAATACTTTTTCTGTGTTTTATGCTCTTGTTATATCTGAAATAATAATTTAGGCGCGAAAAAATGCCCCAATGAATTCGTGACACCTGAGTTATGATGGCTACAAAAGTTATTGATAACACTTGTAATGTTATCATAAGATTCAATAAATATATGTTTTGCATGGGTTTACAAATGTGCTAGTTCTCGAGTGCCACAAATAAAAAGTGAGAATGTAATTTTAATTTTTTATTGCCTAGTACTTGCGCTCAAGTGCTATGAAAAATAAAGTGTAAATTCATGTTTCCTGTGAGCTTGACCCATGCAACCAGACCACACTTAAAGAAGATTGAGGAAGTATTCTGAATACCTGAATTTTCAGTCAGTTGGAATAAAAGACCATGTGGTCTTGCATCTTGAGCTTCGTTTCATTTGTAGATCAACAAGCTCGTGGCTGTAAGTCATGCTTTACTGTCTTTCTTGAATCATTCACATCATAAAAGCACTGAAGCTTGTAAAGCCACATTTGCAAAAATTAAAAATTAAGACGGTGCTTGTACCCCTGAACAGGAAAAAGCGATGTTCACGCAACCAATGTGATAAAATGCTCTGAACCCTGCCGTACATCAAAGGGTCATCCAAACATTTTGAGAGGTATGCTGGGTCATAACACTGACATGCTTTGGTAATACAACTATTGGAGCCAGAAAGCTTGAATAGGACAGACTACATTAAGTTGTTATAGATTCATGATATCAGAACAGTACAACAAATAAGATTAAAAACAAATCAGCTGCAGGAACACAAGCGCCGATTCATGGCTATAGTTTATTCAAAATTACAGAACAGATTTATACATCCACATGGTAATTCGCAAAATTGACCAGCAATACCAAAAAATGAAGGACACAAGAGTTGTACACAAGAGTGAAGGACTTGTTTACCCTGCAGTATAATTGAAAGAAAGCTGATGCATGAATGTTTTTCATTTTGAGTGTACCTTCTCAATTAGTTCCTTTTTTTTTCAAAACATCATCACAGGACAACTCAGGGAGCCTGTGCTCGCGAATGTTACTCAAAAGTCTCTTTTCCTTCTTTTTCGTGCCAATCTAAAAACCAGAAAGCTAACTGGACTTCAAGATTAGTTATAGTATTTCATCTCCTAATTGTTCATGTGAAAATCCATTAGTATGAGCTCTTTTCGACTCCAATGCTGCCATAATTGTTTTCTTATCTTCTGTTTGAGCTGTTATTTTTTGAGTGAAACCTAGCTCACTGAAATAATGCTACCATTCAGACTCCCGGTAGCTTTAGTGCAAAGAGCTGAATTTGTCGCTGACAGCAATCAGTGCAGCAAATTTTCCTGCAGCTCACTGAATCAAACACGCATACAAGGCAAATCAAGTAAGAGGACAACTAGTGATGACATTTTTCATATGGAAAAAGTTGTTTAGAGCAAGGCACAGCATTTGATTTTAAGAAAGGCCATGTAAATTGAGGAACATGTGAGCTCTATGCATATACATTTAATATAATATTAACAATTATATACATGAGAGCCGAGTCTGACAGGGGCTATACAAGAAAGCACGTTGCTTGTCATTCTCTGATCTCCTTCCAGGCCTCACTTTAGCTTAAGCAAGCCTGGCTTTATCCACTCATTGCATGTAGAAAAATAGTAAAAACACAGTACAAATGTTTTTCTATAATATACATGATGTCATTAGAGCAACAAATTGGTTTTTTAAATTCTAACACAGTTCAAATTCGCAATAAATAAAAGACGGTCTCAAAGTTTACATGCCTCTCTTACTAATATTTGTCTTTTATGCCTTTCATTAGGCACTACTACATTAAAAAGTCAACGTGAATATAACGAATGACTCAGACGTCAAAGGTGGTCAAAGATGACCATGCAGGCCATTGCTCATTTATTCGAAGAACACAATCTGCATGCAGCCCTACCAGTGCCCTCTGTCTCCTTCAGTTTGAACACACTCCAAGGAACGATGAAGGTGTTGAGCTTATTAGAGAGAAACGCGGTGAGACAGTCTCTAGAAACCTTGATGCAAAAGCATTTTAACTACGTAAAAAGTAGTTGGGTGTGTTTATGCCCCTGTTTCACAGCATGGCGATGGGCAGCAGGTCATCGGAACAATCCTATTGTGTTTGTGAGGTCGAGATTTCGGTTGGTATTGTTGAGTGTTCCCAGTGTTCAAGATTTCTTGCGGCATCGAATCTAGCATAAGTTCGTGGTTGGTGGTTAATGTGTAAATTTTGTCACGTTGTAGTCTGCCTTTATATCTCGTCCACTTGAGTCAGCACTTTTGAGGGTATGTTCAAGAGTTGTACTGAAGTCATTGCTAGGGTCCAGGTTCAAGTATCTTCGATCAGTGCATAAAAGCTGGATTTGAGTAATGGCTTTCTTCTCCATCCGTGTCTGTTCCGTTTCATGTTTTTGCGCAAGAAAGGCATTGAAGGTAGGTTTTCATGATTGTCAGTGCTGTGCATGAACTGCTGACATGACTGAAAGGACTTCTTTTTGTTGTGGTGTTGTCTCAGTCAGGACCACACAGCCTTCTGTTGATTTAAGATATTTCGCTTCGTAGGATTGCTCTTTGCATGCTTCTTGAGCTTTATGTACTCTTATGAAAGCAGGTACTAGCACGGGTTGATCGTGGTGCTTTTATTCGGTGTTCCACATACTTCTCGCTAGATTCATTTGCACAGAAAGCGATAAGTCAAAGTAAGGTGGTAACAATTGCTTTGAGCTTTCTGTTGTTGTTATTGCATTTTAGCCAGGGTCGGTGCAATGATTGGTCTATACAAGGGGTGCACCCATGATAAGCGAGGTTCTTCAAGAGGAGCAGAGAGGCGGGGAACTTGGTCATTGTGTTAAATTTATGTTCCCTCATGGAAACATGGTCGTAACACATAGTCCTAACATAACACAGGGGTCAGGCAAAAATTGTGGAAAGGGGTGGGGGGCTCCAGCTTCCCTGTGTCTACCATGGCATTACCCCCGATTTCACCCTGTGTCATTTGACTGCTGATGACCTCGTGTGACAGCTGTCCCTCGTGCACTCATTGTTTGTCAGTTACTTACTCGCCTTATCAGTTGAATGCTGTTCATGTGATGAAAACAAACCTCCGCAGGTTTTAGTTTTGCCATTTGCTGATGGCATATACTTAGTATCTTTTTCCAGTGTACCATTATTTTACTTGGCTGGAAGATAAGCACCATTACAAGTTTCAACTCATAACTTGTTTTTGTGGACTGTAAAAGTAATCACCGCTCCTTTCTTCAGCATTCTGTTTTGGATAGCTGCTATGTCAATACTTCTCCTCTCTGCTGGTGAGCGTTTTGTAAGTAGGTATTTGTCGCTACAGCCTCCTGGTACTAGATGCAGTGCTCACTCAGCCAGCCTTATTGTTCCAGGAAAAAACAAAAACTGTGGACTAATCACTACAGGTGTGCCCTTTCTTGGTTGCGGCTGGTGTATCTTCGGAGTGGGGATGTCCTGAGTATGTATTACTAGCTCGACAGGCAAAGTCTCTTCTTTTTGTTAGCTGCAAAAACACGTGCGAAGAGTACTATTAACACTTGCTAAGATTATAGCCCCTTCAGGTGTGAGTTATGATGCACTGTCAACAAATGTGGCAAATTGAGATAGCACAATCACAAGACAATCAATATTACCTTCCAAGGAAGAAAATTATGTGTTCTTTTGTGAGAGCTTCAGCAAGCCATTACAATTTCTAATAAAATAGACACTTCATCATTCTGCTGTATGGTATTTCAGTTTTGATATAAATGAAATCCTGATGTGTGTGAAATTTGTTTTCCACTGCATTAACTTTGGGAGAAGAAAAGCAACACTTGACATTGGTTTTAGAACACGATTCAACCGACCCATCAAAGATAACAGTTCCTTCACTAGAGTGATTGGCTACGGTTGTGCGCAGCAGACTAAGCTCAAGTCGGGACATACTGACTAGGAAAAAGGTTCAGTTCATCTAATGAACTATGTGTTTTACTCTATCCTGGCCTCAAGTTGACACAGCTAGCATAAGCAAATTGCGTACACAAACGTAGCCTCTGATGATAAAGGGCTATATTTGTTTATCTTAGAAAAATGTTTCTATTTGAAAACATAAGGTCTCACAAACCTTGACATGATGCTTGAACATGGGCCATGAACTTATAACCTCTGATATAGGCGGATTCTTGCGTGGTGGAGGGATAGGGGGATGATGCCCTTGGTCTTTAGTTCAGGCAAGTCGAGTATGTGTTATTTCGTACTTGGTATCCCACTGCTGAAAATTTCAGGGATGGGTGATTTGTCCAGTGTCCCATTCCTTGTCTACAATACTGCATTAACTATGAAGCACCCATCTTGCACTTTTGTGCCTTCAGTGGCTCATTATTTAAACTGCCTCTCTCGGTGGACGTAACTATTTCAGCCATCACTAATACAGATGAGCCAAATATCTTGATCTGTATGTTAAAGTAAAAGTGAGAAGGGTCTTTTCAGTTTGAAAAGTCTTGAGGAAACATAATCATATACCACATGAGTATGAAAACTAATGAGAACTTCATGTGTGTAGAGCAGTAAAGTCACAAAGATACAAAATATGGGAATAAATATATGCAGCAGCTACTTTGGCTAAATGAGCCGTTAAATTATGCTTGCTTTTAGTTCTGTTTGACATCTCCTACTGATTACAAAACGTCCTGAAGACACATACACCAAAAAAATTGCACACAGAGTATATGATAATTAGGACAAATGACTAGTTATTCACTGATCAAAACAATCCTGTTTGCTCATTCTGCGCTGAGTCTGGAGAAAAGAATCTATAAAAATAGTAATGAAGTAGATTGAGAAACACCGTGAGAAAGAAATTTTAAGATCTCGCATGCCGATTATACTAAAAATGCACAGCTGCTGACAGCATGGTAACATCAGTCTTCAGTACTACATAGAGTCACTCACTCGTTGCTTAGGATTTATTCATAGATATTGCCTTTCAGTTTTGAAGACCAGTCTTGAAACCAGCTATCAAATGATCCTCCCCATGTTTTGAAGGTTACAGCAATTTTCGACACATTTTTCTGTTTGTAACGTGTACGTTCATTGATTTATCGAACGACAGGCAGCTGGCTTTAGCCGCCCCACTAAACGGAAAAAATAAAGGACATGGAGTGTGAAATAAAACTCTCTATTTTACAAGGACCATCTTGCCACATCTGTGCAGAACCCTTCCTTCTTTCTACAGACTTTAAAAAATTCAAGCAGGAGGGAGGGGGGCGGAGAGGGGTCTGTGGTTCTGTATTTGATAAAAAAAACACGATGCCGTAAGAGTGCGTGTTTCTTGTTTATAAACGATTTAGCCTACGTGTTATTTGTTCTATGCATCAGTACATATGAACTCTCGGAAACGTTTGTTTTTGTGCGTCGTACTGCGGGCTCAATTAGGTCTACGTACCGCATAAGCTATCTCATGTTTTGGCTGCAGTGGGGCAAGGTATATATATATATATATATATATATATATATATATATATATATATATATATATATATATATATCAAAATAATCAACAGAAAAACGTTCCACACCAAAAGTGTAACTTGCGACGACCCACGGAGACAAGCTGCCCGACGCCCACGCACTTCACTTTTCTACACTTTTCGCTGCAATGTTGTAGGTAGTTCGTGTGGTCGTTGCGATACAGAATATGAGCGTCGGTGCGTGTGTCAGATTACGGCGATTGCGTGTGTTGTACGATTCAATCACCGTAACGCAACTCATAACCCCCAGTTCCCACACGTCAAGCACTTGTGTGCCGTTAGCTAATACAGCACTGTGAACGCGAAAAAACCAAATCGGTCGCGGCGATAGCATAGCAAGACACAGGATACGATACGCTTTACGTCCAATATCCGTGAAGTCTAAAGCGTTTGGCGTTGCATCACCGGCGTGATGCGACGAAACGAACGCTGGCGCTCACGCGCGCCGGGTTGCGTCGAAGTGGATCGCGTATGGCAGTGGCAGCCGCGGTTGCTTCAACGCACAGATCTGCACGATTCCCATCTTTGAAAGCACAAAATCAGACTTCTGACAGGCGACAAACTCGATAAATGTTTTTCAGTAAAATAGCCTAGCTTCAATCAGCAACTTCAATTAACATTCATTCATAGCATCTAGTTGTGCATGATTTAATGACAATTAAATCAATTATGTTACAATTAAATCAATGACAATTATGTTACTCATTCGCCCGGCATATTACTCTATTGAACTTGAAAAATCGACTCGTGAGTGACATCAGAACAGGGCTACAAGCAGCAAACGCAGAAATTAGCTCATACCAGTTCCATGTTATGCCAACGAATGTTGACCCTTCAGCCGGCACCAGCAAAACCATTCGAACGACGGGACCATAATACCAGCCTAATTGCATGGCTCCGCTCATATTGGCGGCTGCTTGTACAACTCGGTTCATTGTGGTCATTCAAATACGCTGGCACAGCCAATATTGGTGGAAAGTTCTGAATGCTGGTCCAACATCGCCATTCTATTCGGCTGGCACAGGCACAGCCATTATTGGCGGTACGTTGTCGGCTGGGCCATTCTTGGGCATGAACTGACAATCTAACCCCAACATTGGGCCAACATTCTTTGCTGCCTGGATCCTTCCGCGAGCAAGTGTGCGCTCATGGCATAGTTTCCTAAAATTACCTAGAGGGGACTCTCTTGCTGCGATTGTTCAGCGATGATTGGAATGATGGGTTGCAAACACATTTGCCCAGTCTTCGTACTTGTGGGCGGCGAATTGTACTTGCGGCTTTGGTTATTGCTGTGTTTCTATTTTGGTTTGAAAGAAATATTTAACCATTTTTAACTTAGTGAGCCGATTTGGAAAGGTAAGTCAAAAAGAATACGGTGGTGAGGCACAACCGCTAAACGTTTGCTGATTTTCGTTTCGTGAGAAAACAGCTTCAAGGCCACACGAACATACATGGAGACAAAAACAGGCCACAAGCACCAAGTACGAAGTTCACGGCACTCTCAGCCAGGAATAAACGAATATGGCTTGAAATAAATATCGATCGTGATGTTTCAGCCTCGTTTTTGCTAGTGAGCCATGTGTCATTTTAGACAGTTTCTGCCGAGGATGCGGGAGCTGCTACGAGGGACCACAGTATTCCACGGAAGGCTATGGGTGAACTGAACGCTATAGAGAGGCTGAAACCGAAGCAGACGTCGAGACGATCTCTAAACACTAAGCGTATCAACGAAGCACAAGCTCTTCTAGGTGATGCGACAGTCACAATTGACCAGCTAAACACCATTTACGGACGTTTGAAGGCGAACAACCATGAGCAGAACCAAATCAACAGATAGTTAGAGACTCACATTTCAGATAAAAAGTTTGAGGAAAAGTACGACACAATCCTTGAAAACGAAAACAACGCTAACAGTGTCATGAGTGAGCTTCCCATCAAGCGCGACCGTATTGTTGCGGCCACGTCATCAACACTGGGGCTTCAGACTTCGTGAGTAGCTAGTACCGCTGGAGCCTCTGGTGCCAAGCTTCCCAAGCTTACCATCGCCCCATTTGTTGGTGACTTGTGCCAGTGGAACGACTTTTGGGAGCAATTTTACCAGATGATTCACCAGAATGTAAGCCTTACAGCAACGGACCAGCTCAACTACCTGAGGTTCTTCCTAAGTAGTAACACCGCTTTAGCTATTGTGGGCCTTCCAACCACAAAATCGTGCTACAAGGACGCCATCGACATTCTAAAAAAAACGCTTCGGTGATAGAACGAGACTCGAGCAGGAGTACTTCTCCAGGCTTCGTACGTTACCTGCAGTTCGTTCAAGTGACCCGTCGACTCATCGCAGGCTGTACGACCAGGTCATCATCATCATCAGAAGACTGGAGACCCTTGGGGTGAGCAAGATGTTCTTTTCAGCAATGCTTGCGAAATACGGCTGCGGGCTTCACCACACGATCCCATTGTACAGTATAATCGGCAATGGGCTAATCGGGCGACGAGATACAGCAATAATGCAGCCTCTCACACGTAGCTCGAACGCCTATTAAGTTTCTTGACCTATCGAAGTGGAGAGCTTAGAGAAGAGTGAGTTCACTGTTCATCGTGACAGTCATAATAAGAATGTGCAGAACAAATCACGTCAGCCTCGCAGCTCAAAACCCACGTCCTCAGTTCTCCATAACAACAGAAAGAAGCTACCTGATCGAGAACTGTGTGTTCTTCAAAGCGAACCAGCACTCCACGGAAGAGTTCTCGCTGAATCTCCCGCTACCAGAAAAGAAGCGCATTCTATCAGGAGACATGACGTGCTTTTGATGCTCTACGAAAGGTCACAGGGCGTGTGATGGCAGGGGCATAATTGCGTGCTATACCTGTCAAAGGTGTCAAGCGATAAGGGTGTGTGATTCACATAAACTAAGCCAGAAGACACTAGAAGCCGGTAGGACAAATACCAGAATACCGGCAAGTAAGCCATGCACCAACACGACAGTATGTGCCTCTCTAGGGAAGAATCGACATACCATCGACAATTTATCGACGAGTGCACTTCAGGCGTTTTGAACTTGTGCGCAACAGCTGTTACTTGTTGGTATGTCAGAGGTGTCATAGACGGAGGAAGTCAGCACACATTCGTGACAGAGAGGCTATTAAGCAGCTGAAGTTGTCATGTGTGGTATCCAGCATCATTGCGCCCAACACCTTCGCAAGCATGTCAAGTCGAACAGCGCAAAGGCGACATGCTTTTTCAGCTCCGTTTGAAGCGCCAATTATCACACACTCAAGTTGCTTTGGAAGCCATAGAAAATCCGCACATATGCCAAAGTGTCAGTGCAAGTTTGCCATACGTCGCGGAAATACGGAGAGCTGGAAAAGACATCGCTGATCAACCACTATACAGATGCGTTGTCGGGGAAAAAGCATAGGAGTTCCCATCTGTTTCTACCGAGTGTGAGCGGTGATGACAGGAGAGAGCACTCTATGCAGAGGCGATGAGACGCTAATTGCTATGAACTAGAAGCTAGGGTGGATGTTTCAAGGCAACATCAGCATGGCATTCGATGTTACACACTAACGCATTATGGTCTGCGTATTTAAAACCAGTGTACAAGAGAGCGACGAATTCCTTCGTTCATTTTGGGAACTCTAGAGCCTAGGAATAACATATGCCATTGGCAGTGAGAGCGAGCTCAGTCCAGTACTCAAGCAATTTCAACACACCATCTGCCTTAAGGGCAAAAGAAACCATTGGCACGGCCTTGGAAGGAAGACGTGGAGCTCTCGGACAACAAGCGAGTGGCTTTGACAAGACTTTCGCAATTTCTCTCCCGGATGTCGAATAAGCAAGTACTTTTGGAAAATATGACACCACCATACGGGAGTACCTACGAGTAGGACTAGCGGAGGTTGTCCACGAGCCACCCCTGGATTCGTCGAAAGTGTATTACATGCCGCATAAAGAAGTGATCCAATGAGCACGCACTCACCACGAAGGTCCGAAATGTTCTCGACACTTCCTCTTACGCAGAAGGGTGCTTTTCATTGAATCAATGCCTGAAAAGGGGTGAAAACCTGTACCAGGATCCTATGAAAGTATTATTCCCCTATTGAGAAAACGTCAACCATACAAATGGCGGATTCCACCATCCACCATTTTGGTGAATCATGGTGCCGGAAACGTTGGTGGCTAATGGTGTATCGGTGGCGTGCTCCAGCCGACCAGCAATGCTAGAGCACGAAGCAGCGTCAGAACCACCAAGACGAGCTGCCACTAAAGAAATAATAAAAAAATTGAATAGGAAACGATGTAGAAAGCACCCGTAAAAATGATGTGACAGCGCGGAATCGAACCTGCCCCCTTAGGGCTCCCAACTGAGCACACTAACCACTGCGCCACGCCGACAGATGGAACCTTTGATGTTAAAGAAGCAGTCAACTCACAAACTCACTATTAACTTCAGTTCTGTTTGTTGTTTACTCGAGATGGACGGACTCGTTCACCTTCTGCTGAAATTTGCACATTTGATAAACACGAACAACTGCTGCATGTACCAATTGCCACTGCAATAATGCCAAGAGCGCTATGTTTTTGTTACAATTTACAACCGCAAGAAAAAGCAATAGGCAGATCTCACGTACAGTGGTAATCGATGATATGCGAAGCACGAATGAGATAATGTTAATATGTCACTTTAAATCAGCACAAGGTCACGAAGGTGATGGTAAACTATACCGTACCTGACTTCTATCATGATTATCATAATATGATGTGTTGTTTACCTTCGTCAACTATTCACGTCACGTGATACCAAGATTAGCATATGTTGAGTTAGTGAAACGGCCAAGATCACGCTAAGAGCGTGGTATGTTGTTATATTTTACATGGCACGCATTTCAGGAATATTATGTTTGCACCCGTCATATATTTCTTCATCTATTGACATCACGTAACACCAAATTCGCTATATGTGATGCTAGCAAAACGGCCGCGAGCGCATCATGAAGGACTTGTAGCGTTGTAGCGTACTCCAAGCGTACTCCAATGTAGCGTTGACGCACGCGCACGCCGGGCACAGTGATGCACCGCTAGGAAAACGCGAGAACTCTATAGTCTGACACCAGGTGCGATCAGCATCCGTCGGCGCGGCCCTCCTTTATTTGCACTAGGGACGCCAGATGCCCTAAAACGCGCATGCATCAAAGCGATGCAGCGCGGCACGCGCCTGCGAGTAAATAGCAGGACCGGCGCATGGCGGGCCAGTACCTGGCGTGGCAACGCCGTCCTGACACGAAGAAATGAACGCCGGTGAGCACACGCACCACTTCCCATTGGAATGTATTGGTGCCCTAACAGTGGCGAATAGATATGTAGCGCGTCAATGCGCCGCTAGTCAAGGAAGAAGAAGTTGGAATTTAGGCCGCGCGGCAGGGTGCAGCACGAATAAAAAAAATCAGTTCGAAAACTGAACGCTGTCAGGGCTGGATCTTTCCGTGTTAGCTCCGACAGTTAATGATGACCCGATAAAAAACACACAGCCCCGATCATCCCACATGGATTCCGCCGACTCTGCTACCAATCCTACCGGTCCTGACGCCCAAGAAGACGCCAGACCTAGCGGTGCTGCAGTCGCTGCGATTCAACATGTCAACCTGCCACCATTTTGGCCCAACAGCCCAAGCACATGGTTTCTGCAGGTCGAGGCGCACTTCCGTCCAAATCACCAGCCAACAGACCAGGCACTGGCATCTGGTATCCTGCTTACCTCCAGGACGTAGCCGAAGACTTAGCTGATATTTTAGCGTAGCCGCACCCGAGCCATCCCTACGACACGTTGACGGCAGTGATCATTTCCCGCAAGTCTGAGTCCGAACACAGCAGACTCCAAGAGCTCACCACGGCTACGGAGCTCGGTGACCGTCGCCCATCACAGCTCGTGCGACGCATGCGCCAGCTCCTTGGCGGCCCCTCCGCCCCTCAAGAGGAGAAGCTGTTACGTGAGTTGTTCCTCCAGCGTTTACCGCAGAGCATGGTCCCGGTCCTCGTAGCTGCAGGAGATGTCCCAGTAGACACACTCGCTGAAATGGCTGACCGAGTGGCGGAATACTCGCGGGCACATAGCCTCAACGCCGTTACCACACCGCCACCGGCCACCGCTGCAGACCCGGCGCTCGCGAGCATCGAGAACCGTTTGGACGTCCCTGTCAGGCGCCTTGATGACTTTGTACCTGCGCATCGTCGACCGTCATCCAGGTTCCAGATACACAGTCGCTCCTCGATGCCCCCACGTTCTCCGGAACTTCGGCCGCCCGACGCGCCGCGGGACGTTTCATCCTCAACCGTGTGCTGGTACCACCGCCAATTCGGTGCCTCTGCTCGCAAGTGCACTCACCCGTGCTCCTGGTCGGGAAATGTGGCGACCGGCCACTGACGGTGGCAAGTGGTACTGGTCGAAAGTCATGCTGCCTTTTCTATGTTTCTGATAAGATCACTGGCGCTTGCTTCCTAGTCGACACAGGAGCCCAGGTTAGCGTCATCCCGGCCTCGTGTGCAGATCGCCGTCGCAACGAACAGACCTGCCCATGAGGTGCGTGTCATGTTCTCACATAACACGCACCTCATGATTATCACGTTTGTACCAGTCACATACCTTCATCATTCATTGTCGTCACGTAATACCAAATGTGGCATATGTGAAGATACCGAAACGACCACGAGCGCATCATCAATGTGGCATGTTGTCATGTTGTTACATGAAACGCATGTCGCGATTATCATGTTTGGATGTGTCATTCACCTGTGTCGTCTGTTCGCGTCGCATAATACCAAATTTGGTATAAGTGAAGCTGGCGAAATGGCCGCAAGCGCATCATGAACGTGGCATATAGTCGTGTTGTTACATGACCGGCATCTCATGACTATCATGCTTGCACCAGTCACATACCTTCGTCATCCATTCACGTATTGTAATACCAGAGTTTGGTATACGTGACGCTAGCGAAACGGCCGTGAGCGCATCATGAGCGTGGCATGTAGTCATGTTGTTACATGACACCCATGTCATATTTTGATGTTAGGGTTGGTTGCTTGTGTACGCCTTGCAATCATGCCATACCATACCAGTTTCGTCACATGCCATGTGAACGAAACCACCGCAAAATCTGGATGACCATGAAATGTAAATCATGACATTTATGACGTACATGTCATGATTTTAATAGTATGACGAGTCAAATATGTTCTGCATAAGTCATGTTATGCCATAGAAGTTTAGTATTGATAGCATTATCGAAATGGCCAGGATAGCTAAAAGTCAAGGCGGCTAGACAAATGGATAGATAGATAGATAGATAGATAGATAGATAGATAGATAGATAGATAGATAGATAGATAGATAGATAGATAGATAGATGCGCTCAAAGACACCGAAGTTTGCTAAGAAATGCTTTGCATTTAAAACAACTGAGTGGACTGAGGAGTAGGTAGAGTTTATCCACGGCTTCTGCCAAGTTTAATATCCGCTTCTCGCTCCTTCTAAAGGGCGATATCTGTTCAGGCTTTATGACGCTTCCATGCTCGATTGAAAAGTACGCCCGCGCAGCGTAGTCATGCCAGCGCATCGCTGTTGCTCTGTCGTAAGGAGCAACTACGCAACAGCTTGGCCGAAACGAATGCAGTGCGCTAGAAACATTATGCTATCACATCAGTTCGGTAAGCATACCAATTGGCGAGTCTGTGTTCTCGCATAAGAGCCACAGAAGTGCCGGCGAGTGCGACCGGTGGCTGTCCATAAGGGGAGGCCTACATTTGGTGCAAATGCTACAAGCGCTTCCCATCGATGTTTTTCGCTTCCTGCGCGAACACAGTACACATTGAAAAAAGACTTCACTTAAAGTAAATGATTTCAGATCTGTGCTGTATTGTCATTTTACTCGTCAAAATCCTGCTTTCTGAAATCCAGAAGCGCCGATAACACTTGTACGGGCTTGGTCGGTATGACTAACCTTTTGTAGAAATCATGGTGGTAGAACAGAAGGGTGAAAGTCGAATTCACTGGTGCTCCTCTCGACACATGACGAAACTGAAAGTTTATGCATATTCGCATGAACTTTGTTAACGTAAAAGTACGGCTCAAAGAATAGAGTGTTCAAGAATTGCCAGAGTTGCATTTCTAGCGTGGTTTCATTAAGTGACCGCTGTGTTCGGCTCTAACAATGAAAGGGGCAAATGCGAAATGAAGCTCATTTATTTTTTTACAACAGCGTGCCAATTTAAAGCATTTATTGTCACTGTTCACGGCGACACCTCTCGTCTTCTCAACATCACAACAAAGAAACACATTGTGGATGTCAAACCTATGTAAGTACGTGCAAAAAATGTAAACATATTCACGGCTGCATATTCTACGCTCCACAAAAAAATTGGAGCGTTGTTGACACCCCAAGAATAAAAAAATAAACGTGCTAGAAAGCGTCATGAGCAGCGTTGGTTTCTTTCAAGTGTAAACTTATATCTTTGCGCATAAAAGAATGAAACACTACAAATAGGTGATTTCACATACAGTCATGTGCTTTTACATCATGCCACCATCAGCCACCAAGCTTTCATCTCACCACCGTCATCCACCTCGCTCACCAAGCCTTTTATCAAACGCGTTTTGCATCGCCGCTATCAGCCGGCATTTTCCACCAACACCATCAATGGCTCGCCACCACCACCCCCATTTGCCACCATTTTTTCTCTTCTGGCCGTCATCAGCCGGCATTTTTCACCGTCATCACCATTGGCTCGCCCCCACCACCACCATCATCTGCCATTATTTTGTTTTCACTCTCGTCATCATCAGTCATTATGCCCACTACAGTTTTCTTCATATTTACTAATATTTCCACTATATCCACTATTCTTTCCCCATATCCACCAACAATTCCAGCATCCACCAACCCAGGATTTTCGATAGGTTTACTCTTCTAAACTCACTGTATAGCTCTTCTTGCCGACATTAGAAAGTTATTCCTTCCAATTTCAGTCATTGAGAAAGACAGAGTTGCCTTTAGGTTCCTCTGGTTTCAAAAAAAAGCACTGCATTTTTCACAGGAGGATATTCAAGAGTAGAGAATGACGGGAGGTCCATGTGGAGCAACGTGCAGTCCCAACCTACTGACGGCAACTACATTCCACCATCTGAGGAGCGTGCTTTCAAGGAAAACCAGAACCACAAGACTTCTCATTAATCATTTTACGTTGACAATCTAGTAGCTGGAGCAGAGTCAGAATGAAAAAGCACTTCAAATCTGCAGAGAAGTCAAGAATAATATGCAGCAAGTACGAATGACACTCGAAATGATTGATTATTGCATAACAGCACGAGGAAGAGAATGCAAGCAAGGAACTGCCTATCCTCCATGAGACAAGTGTAAAAGTGCTTGGAAATACATGGAATCCACGCAAGGACAATATCACATTTTCTTTGAGGGGCCTAGGATTTATGAAAGAAAAATGTGATACCAAGTGATTTGTTCTTCAAGCTGCTTTCAGAATATCCGACCCCATGGGATCTGTTGAGCCATTGACCATTGCTATATGAATCTTCTTCTACAAGTTATGGACACGTCGAAGAGGATGAAATGAGCAGCTACCTTAGGATCTTCAGGATGAGTGGCGTGAATGAGTGCATAAACTACCGTTTCTGCCGAATGTATCCATGCCGCGGTACCTTGGCAGTGTAGCCAAATCACCCACATCACTCCGAAAGCTACAGGTGCATGTATTTAGTGACGCAAGCCCATCGGCATACGATGCAGCTCTTTACGTCCTACAGAGTTGCTCAGCGAAGCCCGAGTTGCTGATCGCAAAAGCTGGTGTGGCACCTCTAAAGACAATGACACTACCACGGCTATAGCTTCGAGGAGCCTTGATTGTAGCAAGACTACTGCACTATATGTCAAGTGCACTCACAGGTTTCGAGATCCACTGTACAGTGTGGTCGGATTCCTCAATTACAGATTTGTGGGTAAACGGCGACATTGCGAAGTGGAAGCAGTCTGTGTCAAACAGAGTGAAAGAGATCAGGGTAAAAACATATCCTTTTATGTGGAGGTATCGCCTTGGTCATATGAATTGATCCGATCTGCTGACATGTGGAGTTTCTATAGAGAAATTCTCATTTAGTAGCATGTAATGACACAAACCAGACTGGCTATGCGAAGCAGAAGACCGATGGCCTCAACAACCATCAGAAGACCGATGGCCTCAACAACTGTCAGACGCTATCAGCACCAACGACAGGATTTCTTCTGAAGTGAGCGCCGTGCACGTTGCGATATCCATTGAGACAACCTCGGCACCAGTTCTAGACATAAAAAGTTACAGCAAAATAAAACGGCTACTCAGAGTCACGGCCTGGGTATTCCCATTCATTAAACGTTGCCGATTGAAAATCGCCGAACACACCGGATTTCTAGTAGAAAAAGACATTGCTGAAGCTGTACACTATCGGATCAAGCATGTACGGCAACAATCCTTCAGAGAAGAATTCAGCTCAATTCGAAAAGACAGAAATGCAAAGGAGGACTCTCTAATCAGAAACATTAACCCGTTTTTGAATGAAAAATGATCCTTCAGGTCGGTGGGTGCCTGTTACATTTTTAAGCCTCTCAGGAAGTAAAACGCCCAGTCATCTTCCCGCACAATCATCGCTTTTCCACAATACTGACAGTAGGAGCACACTGTGAAACTTTACATAGAGGCGTGAGAGACACTTTGTCACAGTTGAGAGAGCAATATCGGATCTGTTGGGCACGAATCCTGGTGAAGAAATTGATGCACGGCTGCTATACGTGCAGACGGTTCAGTATAAGCTGGAGTTGCTCCGACGGCTCCTATAGCACGCCAATGTTTGACAATGACGAACCCATTCAAAGTCACTGGAGTTGACTTCGTAAGACCGTGTGGATGCAGGGGCCACAAAGAGCAACTGCTACCTCACGTTTTTCGTATGTGCTACATTCAGAACAGTTCACCTGGAACTGGTCTCGAGCCTGACCTCAGAAGCCTTCCGCATGGGTTTACTCCGCTTAGTAGTACGAAGGAGTCTCCCTCACGTAATTTATTTAGACAATGTGAGAACGTCTAAGAAGACGTGTATAGGCTTGGACAAGCTCTGTTGGATGGTTTCTCAAGAGGACGCATCAGCATACTTGGATCGCAAGAAGGACACCTGGAACTTTAACTTTCCTAGTGCTCTATGGTAGGGCGGATTGTGGGAGCGTCTGGTTCCCACTATCAAGGTTCCCCTGAGAAAGCTTCTCGGCAAAGCTCGACTTGACTTTGAGGAGCTGACTAATGTGCTATCAGAAGTGGAGGCGTTTTTAAACTCGAGGCCTCTCACCTACATCGAGTCAGGCAGCAGAAACCTCGTACGTTAACCACAGCAGACCTCATTATTGGAAGAAAACTTATGGGGCAGCAAACTCACAGGGCGGCAATGACATGCCAATGAACCTAACGTGCACGGGAGAGTTATGACGACATGCATACAGAAAACTGCTAAGTTAAAACTTCTGAAACAGGTCGATAAAAATATCTGCTTCAACTTCGATCAGCGCCTTTTGCGCGTTCTAGACCCACCAAAGATGTTTAAGCAGAAAACAACGTCATAGTCCGGGAAAAAATTATCTGACAAATGTGGAAACTTTCAAGGATTTTCGAAGTCTACAGAGGAGCTGGTGACCTAGTCCGTTCGTGCAAGACCCAACAACAGCGAGGGGTTACCACAAGCCGATACAAAAGCTTTATTCGCTTGAGCTGAACGAGTGACTTGGCGGCCGGGAGTATGTTTAATCAAGCACAGCGCCAGCTCCAGCCGAGGAAGAAGAAGCGCCCTTTTTCGCGAGCAAGTCTGTGTTCACGAGGTTATCGGCCAGGAATTAACCAAGAAGGCTGAGAATAAATATCACTTGCAATGCTTCAGCCTCGTTTTTGCGAGTGTACCACATGCCATTTTAAACAGTCATCATGGCTCAATGTAGGCGTGTAGTTCTGTGCAACCTTCATCTTGTACCTTTTGTTGACATAATTACAATACTTGCCACCTGATGCTAAAGTACTTCGCTATGTTGCCAGCGATATTCTTGTGGTCAAGAAAGCCCACCTCTACTTTTTTTCCTTCAATTATTTCACGGTAGCCTTGGACGTGTCTCATCGACAACACAGTTTAAGGCCTCATGTGCTCTGCTAGCCTGGCTGGGCCCTTTTGCTGAGCTCTATCTCGTTGAGCCCTAACTGATACTTAAGAAGCCAATAATAGAGCTAGTGGTGACAGCGAAAGCAGAGGAATTCGGAGTTTCGCTTCAGAATATATTCACGCTTCTGAACACGGCAACCGACGTTAGCGTAGACACAGTGAAGGACAATAATTCTAGTGTCCTAAAAAGTGCGCAATAGACGTTGTAGGTACAGTCACTTGACAGAAGACCGGAAAACTATTTTAGGAGACGAAATATCATTCAAAGACGACAAATGATGAAAGTCCTAAATGCAACCGACGAAACTGAGGTGGTGGAGCTTTAGAAGTTGATGGGTATACGTAAGGTAGCCTAAATAAGAAGGTATATCGTGGGGAGAATCGAGAAGCTTGTAAAACGCGGCAGAAGCCAGAAAGCTGTGAAAGCAACCTTAGGCAAAGGCAAAAATTTGATGTACGCATTAAAAGACAAAAAAGAATGTCATAACTAATATGAATGGAGTAGTTGAGGTGGCACAGGAGCTCTCGAGAGAGCTGTACGGAAGCTGGAAGAACCAGGATGATAAGCCGTAATGGCCAATAGGAATTCGACATCCTAACAGTAACTACCGAAGAAGTGAGGGAAGTGAGGGAAGAAGTGAGGGAAAATGCAAAGAGGCAAAGCCGCTGGTGAGGATTAGGTAAAACAGACCTGCTAAAAATGGAGGATGAAATTGTGTTTAAAAAACCGGCCACCTCATATGTGAAGGGTCTCTTTACGGGAAAGGTACCAGAATCTTGAGAGAGCGCCAACATCATCTTAATCCTCAAGAAAAGACAGGTCAAGGACTTGAAAAACTACAGGGCGATCAGATTACTTTCTGTTCTCTACAAATAATTACAAAATTATTAGATTGTAGAAAAGGGGCAACCTAAGCTCCAATCAACCAAAACCAAGCAGGATTTCGTAAGACTACTTCGTAATAAAACATATTCATACTATGAAGTAAGTAATAGAGAGTGCGTATAATACAGCAAAACCCTATAAATAGCTTTCGTAGGCATTGAAAAGGCGTTCGACTCAGTCGAGACATCAGCAGTAGCCCCGTCGTGGTGGTCTAGTAGACAAGGTACTCGGCTGCTGACCCGCAGGTCGCGGGATCGAATCCCAGCTGCGGGGGCTGCATTTCCAATGGGGGTGGAAGTGTTGTAGGGCCGTGTGCTCAGATTTGGGTGCATGGTAAAGAACCCCAAGTGATCGAATTTCCGGGGCCCTTCAATACGGCGTCTCTCATGATCAAATGGTGGTTTTGGAATGTTAAACCCCACAAATCAATCAATCAATCAAATCAGTCGTCAGCAGTAATGCAGGCATTGCGGAATCAGGCAATTGACGAGCCCTACATAAACATACTAGAAGGAATCTACAGTGGATCCACAACCGCCATAGTTCTCTGTATAAAAAGTGGAAGAATCTCAATAACCACCGCGTCATTCCAATAACCGCCGCATCATCTGTCCAAAAGATGCAATAATCCCTATAAAATTGAAGAATACCGAACTGGAACGAGCCTATATGCTAATTTCTTTTTGTTCACACACTATAATGGAATCATTTTTATTGTGACCAAGTGTGCTGTACTAATAAAGATTAAATTTTTCCAATCTTACCCACCTGCTTACACATCTTGGCAAAGCAAAGTACTTCTGAATAAAACAAATAAAGAGAACGATTTAAGGCAGGGAGACGTAATCTCTCTAACGATAATCACTGCGTGTTTACAGGAGGTTTTAGGGGCTATAGATTGTGAATAGTTAGTAATACAAGTTATTGGAGTGTATCTTAGTAACCTGCAATTCGCAGATTACATTGCCTTGATGATCACCTTACGGGATGAATTACAGCTCATGATCACTGATATGCACGCGGAAATCGGAAGAGTACGTTTGAAAATTAATATATAAGACTCAAATGTAATGTGCAAAAGTCTTGGCAGAAAACAGCGCTTTGAGATAAGTGAAGAGACGCCGGAAGTTGTAAAGCAATATGTCTACTTAGGACAGGTAGGAACCACGAAGCCGTACCATGGCAGTGAACTAACGAGAACAATAAGGATGAGATGAATAAAAATTGCCAAGCATTCTCAACTAACGAATGATAATCTACCTCTAACCCTCTACAGAAGTTACATAGCAGCTGCATTTTGTCGCTACTTACTTAGGGCGAAGAAACCTGGAGGCTTACAAGGACTGTACAGGATCGAGGACGACACAACGACCATGAAAAGGATAATATGATAGGTGTAACCTTAACCGACACAAAGAGACCAGAATGGGTCTAGAAAAAAACTGGAATGAAGATATCATAGTTGATATTAAGAAGAAATGAATAATGTCGGACACGCAGCACGTAGGCAGGATCACAACTGGTCGTTAAGGGAAACGGACTGGAGTCTCAGAGAAGGCAAACACACGAAGGTGAGACGAAGGGGGCCGATGAGATTAAAATGCTCGCAGATATAACGTGGCAGCGGAACGAACATTGGCGTGTAATAGGCGAATCATTAGAGTGGCCTTTGTCCTGCAGCGAACGACGTCAGGCTAATGATCAAGATCACTACCCCGGACGACATCCCACCAGTAGTGACAGAAAAAGTCAGGAGAGCTTTCGAGGGAATGGAAAGCGGCAAAGCTGGTAGTGAGTAACGGGTGTACATCAAATTTGCTGATATACGGAGAACGAATTGTGTTAAGAAAAGCTGCCCCCTGTTTACGAAGAAAAGATTACATACGTGCATTTAAACGCGGGAGCGTCAGTCAGCGCCGACTGTTGCCATTGCACGAGCATCGCGATGGCCATCATGAGGGAAAGAAAAATATAAAAGGGAGCATTACGTGACGCAGCTAGCCTTGGCATGCCACCCATGTTGAAGCCCGCCGAGTCGAGGCAACGCGTGCCCATTTGGGGTGAGATCACGCAAGCAAAAACACTTGCCAGAGTGTGGTACCTGGTAGCTTTTAATCATAGTGCACTTTTGCGGTACTGACCGGTGGCCGATGCAGAAGGTTCGGAAACGGGACACCACCGAGGGTAGTAAAACCTACCACACGTTCTGATGTTTTAATTCACGTGCTGAGCCCACACGGTGGCCTTCACACCGTGTGGCGTAATGCCCCCTTCTTTCTATTTCCTTCCTCCAGGGCGTCGAGTGTGAAACACTAGCTCCAATGGCAACATGCGGTACTGACCCATGCTGCTACGTTTAAATGCACGTATACTACGTATAAAATGGACGGAGGGAGGACCGCTACTGCAACTCAGTGGTAGAGCATAGGGCGCATCATTCGCAAGTCGCAGGTCTGGATCTTCCCGGGAGAAGTTATCTTTTCATACACTTTTCTTTCTTCCCATTTTCATTACAATTATTTTATTAATATCTCGTATACTTCTCTTGGCATTATTATCTGTTAGTTGCTATTATTGTTGTGCCTAACAAGGAAGAAGAGCCCATAAATTTGCAGGTATGGCCTCATTTATTATGTAAGGCAATGATATTAGGTACCTTGCGGGCCTATTGATTGATATGTGGGGTTTAACGTCCCAAAACCACCATATGATTATGAGAGATGCCGTATTGAACGGCTCCGGAAATTTCGACCACATGGGATTCCTTAACGTGCACCCAAATCTGAGCACACGGGCCTACAACATGTCCGCCTCCATCGGAAATGCAGCCACCTTAGCCGGGATACCTTGCGGGCCTAGTTAGTCGAGTTATTGAGACAATAAAAATCAGATTATGGGTACGCTGCTGATTTCGGATCCTACCTTATTATTATTTTGTCTTTCCACTTCTTTCTACATCTCTTTTTTTCTGCTTTCTTTGTGTGTGAATTCTTTTTGTCGCCCATCAGAGTTATTGTATCTCGTTCCGGAAAAGTTATCCCACGTGTTTTCATGCTGATGCATGAACTCTGAAAAAGGACGAAAAGGAATGATAGAAGAAAAAATGGCAGAGAGAGAATAAAACGTGTATTATGACTTTATGGGCAAGTAGATAAGAGATGGCATGATGATCAATGCTAATAATAGGTTTTTGTCGACGACTTCCAGCACAACGAAAAGCTTAGAGGTATACACTAAATAGAAAAAAATATTTCTCTCGTATCAGTAAATGTTGCTTTCACAGCGCCTAAATCAGTATGCTTCCTGCAAGAACAAGCTTTGTTAGCTAGAAAATGTGCATAATTAAAGTGTAAGTGTACACGCCCCATCGAAGTTTCGTCATCAAGTGTCGTGACGTCATTAATTTCAACGGCATCTGATGGATCATATGCCCTTCCTAATCGGCTAAAGTAAAATAATTTGTTACCTATAGGAGCCAGATACTTAAACTACCTATTTTCAGGAAATTTCGATGAACCATTGATGTGACGTTGAAAAATGCGCTTTGAAATCTGTGTTATAAACAAAACACAACCTTGAAATTTCTTCTTCTATGGCTAAACCAATGATAATAAAAATGACGATACTAGAGTTTTGAGAGTAGTCTACCGTTCTAAGCTTGTTGATTGCTTCAATTTATAGGTTTCCAGCTACACATATAAAGAATTTGGAGGGGCTAGAGAAAATCTCTGAAAGACTGGAGCGGAGCTCAATGTGCGCCCAGCTGTATTCTTGTTTGTGTATGAGTGTGTTTCTGGGTGTGTTAGAAGCTTCAATAAGACTTCTGCTTGAAGTCACGCATCCAGTTCACAGCTACGTCTTGCACATTGACGGGGTGAACTTCAGCGTGAATTACTATCCAGACCAGCATTCCGTCCTTCGTGTATGAAAAGTATATGAATGCTAACTTTCAAGCTAGAAAAATGAATGCCCGGCCTAGCTTACAGGGCAGCCTCGCGAGAGTTGCTCCTGAGCTCTCTTCAACAGAGCCTAGAGGGCGACGTGAAAGGCGACAACTCCCAAAGGCCGAGACCTCGGCGTTATACGATAAGAGACGCGTGGAAGAAGCCCGGAATTGTGCGGCGAACACGCATTGGAGCTTCCGAAAGAAAAAAAAAAGTGAGGAACTATAAACGTGCGCTCTCGGTCCGTGACGCTGGCAGTCTCCACTGCCATGAACTCCGACTGCCCGAACATTGTTTCCTGAAAGCGGAGTGTGATCCCGTTGGGAATAGCGACCCACACCGTCGCCTAATTCTAAGCGCATTTGAGCTTTAGTTGATAGTCGTAGCAAACTGAGGCAGCGGTTTTGTGATTGTTGCTTCTCTTTCCTATAAGGGCAGGTGACGCGAAACGCTTTTCCACCGCTTCCGCTTTTCGCAGCCTTCCCTGAAGCGGAAAGCATGATATGCTGCAACTACCCCGAGCAAGTAAGCTGTGGGATCGGATCACTGAGTACGATCTCGAGCAATTACTTTAAAAAGCGCCTTGAACTCACTTGTTAAATACCGGTGATTTTTAGTTCTGTTACTGTCATTCTACGAAAAAGAAGAAAAAGTGCTTTAATGATTGCAACAAAGATAATACACAGGAGAAAGTTTCATACAGAAGCAGAAATAACCTGAGAACCAGATGTGTCTTCTATTCTTGCAGTACAGTAGGCCAAATCTTTAGCTATCCTGTATGAGTGGCAGTTTTTTCTGTGTATTTTCGCCACATGACTGTATCGAATTTCAGTTGAACAAAGGGCAAGTCCATGTCCATAGAGCACATAAACTTGTCTACGAAGCTATTTTTGTGACTTAGTTTCATAATATATTGTTTACAGACAAAAAGTGACCGCTAGGCAGAATGGCTCAAGTTTTCGCCAACTGTACTGTAGAACTGCCAGTACCTAAATCGGAAAAAAAATGAAAGCAACTAGTGCGAAACTGGGTAAACACCAGATAATCATATACTTGAGCAACGATTAGGCTGTCTTAACGCACAAGGTGTAAAATAATGGACGGCATTGAGTTTGATAAAGGCTTAACTTCAGTTGTATTCTCTTTCTTCTTGGAAAACGCAGATCGAGTTGGGGCCGGGGGTTCCATGCCTTGCCTGACTTTTGGCATTCAGATCACTGAATATTCACGCAAAAACAGTTATAGAACTATATATGATTTCAAATACTTCTATCTAGAACACACCGCCCTCCTTTTCAAACAATATAGAATCGTTGAAATATCAGATCTTAATACTTTTTTTCATTCTTAGAGATCAAACGCTGTACCTTCTCGTTTAACCGCTGATGGGTGGCTGGGGCTTTGTCAAGCTGTCATTGGACAGCTTTTTTCTCGGCCATCTTCTTTCACCGCAAATGTTTGCTCTTTTTTGTGAAAATAAAGTTCTTTGATTGAATGATGTGAAAATGATTCTGTACGAAGGTATAGATAAAAAACGAATAGACATGACCCTCGTATATTATTTGATGGCTTCAAACTCCGTCAGGTAACTATGCTGTGGCAAGTACAAGCAAGCGTCATCGACATGGTCAACACTAGACACCAACCACTTAAAGGACGGGCATCGTACGCCAGCCTTTAGTGGGCACGAGGGAGCGGCAGGCATGTGTTCGTCACTGACCAAGCCGCTGCTTTTTGTTGTGCAGTCTTTCCTGGTTGGCGCATGGCTTCTACCACAGCATGACGCATCGATTGTTCCAGTCCTGCAAGTTCAGCTGGTGCCTCCGGCGCCGATTATCGACGAGCCATGCTTTCGTCACCAACCGGATCTTGAAACCACCTTCAAGCCCTTTCTTGACAAGCAAGCGTCATCGACATGGTCAACACTAGACACCGACTACTTAAAGCACGGGCATCGTACGCCAGCCTTTAGTGGGCACGAGGGAGCGGCAGGCATGTGTTCGTCACTGACCAAGCCGCTGCTTTTTGTTGTGCAGGTTAGTGAAATTCCGTCACTGTACTGTAAACTTTCTAGTAACGTTTGCCTGCTGCTCTTTCCGTGCCCAAGTGTCCCTTTGCGAGATGTTTTGTGAATGCGTTCTTGTATCAAAACAGTTGCTGCTTTGCGGCGATGTGGAGACGAATCCGGGGCCTAATTCGGAAGTCCTAGCAGCTATCGCCAATCTTTCCGCCAAACTGGAGTCGCGTCACGCTGATGTTTTGCAGCAATTTGCTGACCTTAAAAAGAATCAAGAAAATTTGACACGAACGGTCTCCGAGTTAGCAACTATGATGGACGCTCTTGAGTCAGTTGTCGATACCCTTGACCGCGGACCATGTGCCGCTGACATAACAAACATTGTTTCTGCCGCTGTCCAAAGCGAAAATGCGGAATTGAAGTCAAGGATGGACGAGCTTGAAGACCGGTCCAGAAGGGACAACCTTATCTTTTATCGAATAGCTGACAATGAAACGGAGGCATGGGAGCAATCTGAAGCACACGTGTGTAACCTAGCCTCTCAGCTTGAAATGCAAAGTTCTGAACTTTCTGGTAGTATCTCGAGAGCACATAGGTTGGGCGCTTTTTCAGCCACAAAAATGCGACCCATGATCGTCAAGTTTTCTTCTTCCAAAGTGAGGGACCGCATCCTTTCACGAAAAGCCAAACTTAAAAGCTCAGGCGTGTCAGTGGGGGAGGACTTTTGCCGAACCACTCGGCAGTCGCGCAAGAAGCTAATTGAATTTGGCAATGCAAGCGGTCAGCGTTTTTCACTGCGTAACAGCAAACTTGTAATGAACAAGAAAACATACGTATACTGCGCGGCAACCGATGAGGTTTGTGACGTCACTCCTAAGCAAGTGTCGCATGTATCGAACGGTAGCGCGTCAGTGCATACTCCCCGCGCCAGTCCCCATCCATAGCTATCTTCATCGCAGCCACATGTCGAGCACGTGTCTGTACTTTTCACAAATACAAGGAGCATGATGAACAAGCGGGTGCAGTTATCTTCTACAATTGATTCATGTTCAGCAGATATTACTGTTTGTACAGAGACTTGGCTGTCAGCCAAAATAAAGAACAGTGAAGTATTTGAATGCGAAAAATCATACAACATTTATCGTTACGACCGTGACGTACGTTCTGGGTGAGGTGTATTGATTGGTGTCAGCAGTGCTCTGAAATCTTATGTGGTTAATGTATCTTCCGGCCTAGAACTTATCTGTGTACGAATCTGTCTGCCAAGCCAAGATTTCATTCTCTGCGCATGTTACCATTCGCCCACCGCCTCGCCATCGTTTTCTGACGAACTACATGATGTTTTAAACAGTGTCGTTATTAGTTACCCGAATTTGCCCTTATTACTTTTGGGAGCCTTCAACCTACCAAACATAAAGTGGCAAAGCGATATTGTAACCCTTACTCAAAATTCGTCTGAGTGTGTTGAATTCATAAACGTATGTTCTGACTTCAATCTAACCCAACTCGTACACAAACCCACACGCACTACAGCTACTTGTTCCAACACCTTAGACTTGATCCTAACAAACAAGCCAGACTTGGTTACTTCCCTTAGTTACCTTCAAGGAATAAGGGATCATTCCATGTTACACTTTAATCTAAAGGCACGTGTTTCTTCTAACAAAAGTGTTAAAACCATCCGGGATTACTCTAGAGCAGACATCAGGTCAATAACAGAAGAAATGGAGCAATTCGTCGATGAATTCATGGCGAACTTTGAAGAACGATCAGCAGAAGAAAACTGGACTATTTTTAGAAATGAACTTTTATATTTAGCTGACCGTTACATTCCACAAAGAAATGTCCGCACTAATCCCCGTTCGCCATGGTTCAATGCTACACTTCGACGCTTACGCAACAAAAAGAAGCGATTGTTTCGCTCTGCCAAGAGAGTAGACAGACTCAGCCGATGGTCCGAGTACCAAAACGCTAACGCCGAATACCTCCATGAAGTTGCTAATGCAAAAAAGTGCTTACTTTAACGTTACTCTTCCCTCTTATCTACAAAGCAATCCACGAAAATTTTGGTCTCTTGTGAACGGTAACAAAAACAAGATAGGGATATTAACACACTGTGGCGAACCTGTTCTAAATAATGAATGTTGCAAGCTTTTAAACGATGCATTTTGTTCAGTTTTTCTGCGCAGTTTTTCGTCTTCTGTTCCAACAGCCCCTAGCCATAAGTTTTTTTCCTATGGACTATATTGTAATAGATTGGGTAGGAGTTAGAAAACTGATCAACAACTTGAATATGTCTTCCTCTGTGGGTCCTGATGCCATAAATTCCAAAATATTGAAATGTACAGAGTTGTACTTTTCACTAATTCTTTCGAAGATTTTTCATCAGTCTTTGCAGTGTTCATCCCTACCTGGCGACTGGAAAAAGGACAAGGTGGTTCCGGTTCACAAATCAGGTAACACTAATTCACCGGAGAACTACCGTCCCATTTCACTGACAAGCATTTCCATGTAAAATGTTAGAGCACATAATATATTCACATTTAGTTAGTTTTCTCGAAGAAAATTCCTTTTCAACAACTGTCAACACGGCTTCAGGAAGATGGTGTCATGCGACACCCAGCTTTTGTCCTTTACTAACGACCTGTTTGTTAACGCTGATCAAGGTTTCGATACTGACTGCATTTTTCTTGATTTTGCGAAAGCATTTGACACTGTATCTCACGACTTACTAATTCTGAAGCTTACCAAACTCAACGACTTACTAATTCTGAAGCTTACCAAACTCAACATTGACTCTAATGTTCTCTCTTGGATTAAAGACTTTCTTTCTAACCGAGCCCCGCCGCGGTGGTCTAGTGGCTAAGGTACTCGGCTGCTGACCCGCAGGGCGCGGGTTCGAATCCCGGCTGCGGGGCTGCATTTCTGATCGCGGCGGAAGTGTTGTAGGCCCGTGTGCTCAGATTTGGGTGCACGTTAAGGAACCCCAGGTGGTCTAAATTTCCGGAGCCCTCCATTACGGCGTCTCTCATAATCATATAGTGGGTTTTGCGACGTTAAACCCCACATATCAATCAAATCTTTCTAACCGAACCCAGTACGTAACCGCTAATGACTATTTATCCCCCTCTTGTGCTGTAACGTCTGGCGTACCTCAAGGGTCAGTACTGGGGCCGTTGCTCTTCCTTATTTACATTAACGATCTTCCCGCCTGCATGACTTTTTCAACCATTAAACTCTTTGCTGACGATTGTGTATTGTATCTGAAAATTTCTACCCCAGCGGACACCTTGAAACTTCAAACCGATCTTAACAACCTATCCGAGTGGTGCAATAAATGGCTCATGCGTCTTAACGTGTCCAAATGTAAATACATGCGAATTTCGCGTCGTGATAATACTGCTAACACGTGCACGTATAGTCTTCATGCCGCTTCTTTATCACACGTCGATTCATATAAATACCTCGGTCTTCATATCACAAATAATCTGTTTTGGCAGATGCATGTTGACTATGTAACTAACAACTCTAACCGCATGCTCGGATATTTACGTCGCAATTTTTCATCTGCACCTTCATCACTAAAACTAACTCTTTACAAAACGCTAGTACGTCCGAAATTAGAGTACGCATGCGCCATCTGGGATCCTTCCAAACATACTCTAATCCTCGCCCTCGAATCGATTCAAAACCACGCAGCTCGCTTTGTATTTTCTAACTACTCCCGCCATTCTAGCGTAACTGCAATGAAGATGTCACTAAACTTGCCTGATCTGTCGTTGCGTCGTAAATGTTCTCGGCTTTCACTTTTTCACAAAATATTTCATCACAACCCCATTTTAAAAGAACAGCTTTTCACAAACCCCTCCTACATTTCATCCCGTTTGGATCATGGTTTAAAAGTTGGTGTGCCATCTAGTCGAACTGATCTTTATTATGACTCTTTCATTCCACGAACAAGCAGGGACTGGAACCACCATCCCGCCGCCATCACCTCCATCACAGATGTAAATAACTTCAAGGTCATCACCCACCAAGAAGTGCTTTGAATGTATTGTTGCGCGTTTTAGTTGTGAAACCCCACTCCTTTCTGTAATGCCCTCGGGCCCTGAAAGTAAATAATGAATGAATGAATGAAGTGCGCATCACAGTAACATACTTATATAGAATTGACCCCATGACAATATATCATCATGTGGCCAAATCACTATAAGTATGTCGCTCTAATTTTATATAGGTAATAATTGTCAATTGCCAATTCTTTATAAGTATGTAAATCAGATTTGATCATATATGATCAAATCAGAATCCCGTATGATCATACTTAGTAAATATAATAAGCTCGTAAGGACTCATACGAGCATACGATATACTCATATGAGTTCTCATACTCATATGAATATATGCTCATATAAGTATACAAGAACTCATATGAACGGATCACGAGAATACGCATGCACAAGTAAATCTCCAATATTTGGCATAGCTGGCTACTACTGTAGAACAGCTTGAAAGGCTATAGATGCCCTCGCAGAATTTATTAGATAATGCTGGTTTCTAGCTCCATCATGTCTCCTTGTATTTGCTTATGTATGTGCCATTACTTAGGACGAAACTTCTATTCCAAGATAGTCAATAAAATTAGAGCTGGCCTAAATTTAATTACGATTTCATCATTACGGCAAAATGTACTGCGGCATTAAGGAAAGATCTGGCAACGCAGGTGGCTTAGTAGTTGCTTAGTTAAAGACACTGAGAAGGGTTCCTTGGTTAGTAACGGCTAAAGTTACTAGCTTCACTAGCTGGTGTCTAGTAAAAGTATGCTGCGAAGGTAGTAAAATACTGCAGAAACTATGAAACACACGCGTTTACTAACTTATTACTAACTTTCTGTCCAAGAGTGTACTCCAATTAACCTTTCAAGAAATTGCAGCGCCGCGCCTTCCCGTGGTTAGATCGCCGCTGGGGCATTATGGGAGAGCGGAGCACCGGTGGTCTAAGCAGACGACGCTTTCCCGCTTTCACCTGTTTTATTGCACGCCTGTGAGTGGTTTTAGCTGGTGTAAGAAGCTGCTATTGTGAAGAAACGCTTCTTCTGATCACTCTGACTTTCGTTCACGCATACTAGGTTGTGTTGTTGGGCGCAAATAACGGTAATCAATACTGAACAAACTAAATGAAGAAAGCGCCTGGACACACTTGCCCGGTTTTGGATGTGATAACACGTGAAAGTCACTCGACGTTTTATTCATTGCTTACGCGCCGAGGTGGTCTAGTGGCTAAGGCACTCAGCTGCTAGCCCGCAGGCACTGGGTTGCATCGCGGCTGCGGCGACTGCATTTTCGATGGCGCCGAAAATTCTTTAGGCTCACATGCTTAAATTTCTGGAACCCTTCACTAAGGTGCCTCTCATAATCGCATGGTGGTTTTGGGACATTAAACCCCAACAAATATATTATTCGTTCATTGCTTGGTGCCAGGTCATTGCTTCGATGTTTGTGGTGCTGCAGATAACTTGGACCTTTGTTATCTGTGTCCTCATTAGCTGTGACTACGGGGCTGGGATTATACACTTGCAGCTTACCCTGTAATTAACTACTCAAATTTTTAAGGTGAGATGATTAGATACCTATTTAAAAACTCACAGGGTTCCTTAACCATCAACCTAAGATGATCCGATGGCGAAAGCCATCTTCTTTTTTTTCTCAGTCAATGTACTGATTCTACCCCGCCAGTCTGTGACTGTCAGCAGCATTTTTCCGTGATTGCAAACCCGTCTTGCATCGTGGCTGGGGGAGAGCAATGGTGTATCTTTGGCGTGGGCAAATGCCGGTGTGGATTGAATGGGGGCAGTGCCCCTTTGAACCCCCCGACCAACGCCACGCCACCATTCACACCACCCTTTGAAAACTTCCTGTACCTAACATGGTTTGCACTGCCTCCAAAATCAGAGGCACTGCAAAACTGATCTTTCATTGCCTCCATGACCAGGCCACATTGCACCAGACTCGGATGTCATGCTATAACCTGATCACGTGAAGTCACGTGATGTTTTGATGATGTCATACTTTTTGGCGATGTGCGACATCATATATTTTGTCATCACGTGATGGTTTTTTGCGATCGCTTGACGTCACCGACGCGGGACGCAAACGGTCGAGTTTCATGTTTAAGCTTACACTCATCTGGTCAGGAATAGACATCAAAAGAATTGGAAACCACACACTGACCACAAATAAAAACACGTCTGTCATTTGTGAGCAAGGCTCCTGTACAGAGGCCAAAACGCCGCGATTTGATTTGCTTTAAATCGTGGCCAGCGAGTTGATTTAATTGCGTTCACATCAGATGAAAAGCTTAAGTATATTCCCAAGGCAAGCGCTACAGTTGAAGGGATGTCTGGTGTTTGCAGAAATACAAATTTTATTCATCACTCAGAACTCTGGTAATGTTATACATCACAATGTGCATGCATAAGGCACGCAAGTGTTGCTTTTAAAATGTATATTAGACATTGTATTTATCTAGGAATCATGATTACAGACTGAATGTTCGTAAGCTGTTTGCATTAGGCAAATATACGCCGGAAATCAGTCTCATATAATGTTTATTGTGTATTGCTATATCGCGGCCAGTAGCTTCCAGGATTCTGGTTACTGGAGATTATTGCAAAAGCTTGCGTGCTTTGTTGATATGGTATGTATAGTTCAATATGGATGCCTGGTATGTCTTAGCATAACCACTTTTTTTCATACATTCATAACACAGCCTGTGATAAGAGGTGTGAGGGGTACTGCCTATTTAGCCGACTAGAATTATTGAAACTAATGGCCATTATTTAGCAGCAAACAATACTAATTTAGTGAAACCAATTTCTGGTAATATAGGTATAATCGTTACAATGTAAGCCGCCGGAAGAAAGTTACATTAGCTGTGTTCAAAATAAAATTCAGTATTTATTTTATGTTACCTGCAATTGATACCTAATAAAAGTGCATACCGTCATGTATGGGCTGTCATATCACTGAATTGGCATGTATACGCACAATTTAGGAGCGTTTTTCAAGCATATTTGTGACAAACCTGTAATGTGGAAATTGCATCCAAAAACATTGAGGAATGTTTTTCTTGTAACATGTCCGGTTTTAGTACATCCTGCTTTTTTAAGATACATTTTCCTGATTATTTTAAATAAACTGCAAAATAAAGCTTTACTAACCGACACATTACACTATTTTTGTTTTATTGCAGCCTAAGCATGCTGGTCGTATGAAGAGTGTGGAAGACGTCCGGACTAGCCTGTCATCAATGCTGGCTCGTGGAAAACTCGGCTGATGGTGCACAGCAGCTAAACACGATTTCTGTTTTCTGTGAAAAGGAAACTTCACAGAACCGCCTTGTAGCTGTTTTCAAGGAGCACGAATGTCCAGGATGTTCAAAATCGACCCTTTTGTTTTTTCTTAAAAGAAGTCAGCACTGTAAGGTATGTGTGTAAAAACTATCTTTGTATACCTTTCTGTATACAAAGACAGCCGCAGGCGGTTACGTGTGTGGTAAATATTTCAGCGAGTCACATTTCTACATAACTTCACTTGTAAGAATTCTAGCATGCTTGTGCTCAGATATCCTCATGGAAAGTTTATTTGCGGCTTGCATCATTATTGCTGTAGGACAGTGAGAACTAGGACAGACTCCCTGATGTGGTTGATGCATTTAATCTGACCATATGTCAAAGGCATGGGTGAACATTATAATAATGGTTGCCCTTTTACATTTGGCTGGCGAAAGCAAGAACTGGCTGCTCGTCCCACCAGGGAGTAATATTTCGCTGATCCTTACTGCCTTGCATGTGTAATCATGAAAAGCAAAGTTAAACTTTCGAACGGGATATGTAGAAACATAAACATGCTCAAAGAGTTTTCCCAAGTAGGACTGTGTAAAAACACGCGCCTCCAACTGTGCCTCCACTGTGCCTCCAACTTTCCAATGCAGACATACCCGCTTCTTTCAGTTACTAAAATTTCAATATTCTTAGTTGATCGGGCAACTGACAGCATTATTTTTTTTCTTTGTGTCCCCCTGGACACCTGCAAAGTGTTTTTTTCTGCTCTTGGAGCTGAATTTCAGTTAAACTACAAAGCACCTTTCTGAATGTGTCAGTGCTACTTACTGAGCTCTTTATTGCATATTTAGTTTTTTCAAGATCTACTGAGTGAGCTGCGCTTCAGACTTAAATACCATGTTTTAATTGATGTCTTGATTAGGTGAACATTGTTAATGATAACTAATAGAAGTCATTCCGGAATATTGTAACTTGAGTCCGTGGGTTGAGGGGGAGGGATGGTGAATTTTTCTAACTCCAAAGTAATATCTGCTTGCTTTATTTTTTGTGAAGTGTAATTGGAACAATAATCGCTGAGTTTGTGTTAAAACCAGGATATGAGTATCAGTAGAGACCGGAACTTTAGAAGCCCAAAAAACTTTTAGGGGCCTATGATAGGCCTTAAAAACTGCCATTTAGGCATAAATAGGCGCTAAAAACTATCATTTAGGCATATATAGGTACTGATTCAGTAGCGAGCTGAGGACAAATATTCTACTCCTAACAAACCCAGCAGGTGAATTCAGAGCTTTAGAAAAACTAAATTTATATTTTCCATGAAAAGGAACAGCAAGAAGCCCAATAAGTTGAACAGATTTGGGTGAGAGCTGAGGGAATTCAACATTGTGAAAAAAGCTCAAAAACAGTGACAAACCACCATCATCTCAAGGTTTTCTGCCTTGAATTGTGCTTGCTTTCATTAGGTATTTTACTTTTATGTGAAAAAGAATGCTTGACGTCCACTGAAGTTAGTGAAGCGTACTTTCAATGCTTTAATTGCATCCAGAATATTTGAATCAGCACCACTCGAGACTTTAGACACTTACTTTAGCACATACAATCTGCGATTTTTTCCAAATGTGAAGAAGAAGATGTGCCTGCAGCGAACAGCATCGCCAACGCCCGGCTCTCTTCATGGCCTATCCCCCTAGGTGGGTTGCGCCAAGGTGTTGAGGAACCAACCAACCAACCCTCTCGCCTCGTGCTTCAGCTCGCTGCTGTGCCGGTCTCTGCTGGACGGTTAATCACGCTGTCTTGCCGTTATCGTTAACTACTAATAAACCTCGTCCCATTTGCTGGAGGGTGCCGTTTATCCCCGTCGCTACACCCTGGAGCTGCGAAACCGCACGCTATACCTCCCGTCATGCCTGACAACGCCAACCCATCGGCATCGTCGCCCCAGTTCAACTGTGCCGCCATTCCTAGGCTACGGGACCCGAAGGTCTTCAGCGGTGCAGATGGGACCGACGTGGAAGACTGGCTCGACCACTACGAGCTGGTGAGCGCCAATAACAAGTGGGATGAGGCCAACAAGCTGGGCCACGTCATATTTTATCTCACTGGCATCGCAGAATTGTGGTTTAACAACCACAAACACAACATTCCCACATGGAGAGTCTTCAAGACGTCATGTCCCGAAGTGTTCGGTCGGCCGGCTGTCTGCAAGCAGCGAGCCGAACAGCGCTTGCGCGTCCGCTCACAGCAGACTGGAGAAAATTTTACCAGCTATATTGATGATGTCGTCAACCTTTGTCGACGCGCGAATGACACCATGCCCGAGTCGGACAAGGTCAAACACATCTTGAAGGGCATCGATGATGGCGCTTTTCAAATGCTTTTGGCTATGAATCCAAGCACAGTTTCTGAAGTCGTCAGCTTGTGTCAGAGCTACGACGAGTTGAAGAAGCAACGCACTCTGACTCGGCAGCCTCAGCCTGGTGGTGAGTCGCTGTCCAGTTTCGACTTCATGCCTCACAATTCACTATTGCTTCAGCAAGTCCGAGCCTTCGTCCGTGAGGAAGTCGCCCGCCAACTTTCCATAGTGCCCTTTACTCACGAAACCACCGCCCGTCTACCCGCCACGCTTCGCACTCTATATAGGAAGAGGTTACACAAATTGTTCCTCTTGCACACTACGAGCCACCTCTATCCAGCCGTGGTCACTGCCCGGGTGTAGCACAGCCGGTAGGCGCTCCTGTCGCCTATCCGCCAGCCGTTCAGACTGTGGCCGCGCCCCTAAACCATGCAGCACAGCCTGTGGCTCCTCCTGACGCTTTTTCGCAAAAAATTCAGCCCGTAGCCGTGCCGCCCACATATGCAGACGCTGTACGTAGGCCCCCGCAACCACCCTGTATCGTGTTTAGGCGCGCCTGAGCGAGCCTAAACACGATACAGGCAGTCTACTGCGCACGTTATCTGTTTCCGATACAGGCAGTCTACTGCGCACGCTATCTGTTTCCTTCTCTCCACCTTGCACTGTATAAAACGTGCGCACAATAAACCAAGGGATCATCTTCGCTGGGAGACGGCTGGCATCGGTTCTTGATAAGCACGAAACATGGTGTCAGAAGTGGCCACGGGCGAGTCTCGGCATTGAAAGACGCTACCATGACCACGGCGGAACTGGACGGAAGCGGTATGGAAGTTATGCTGAAACCGCCCGAGCATCTGCGGCTGAATGGCGATATTAGCAAGAATTGGCGCCTGTTCAAGCAAAATTTTGAGCTGTTTTTGACTGCTTCAGCGCCAGCGGCTTCCAAGGAAGCGCCAACGCCGGGTCCCAACAAGCTCGCACTGCTGCTCAGCATAGCCGGCGACGACGCTTTCGAAGTGTAACACAACTTCTCCTTCGACCAAGGTGAGGACCGTAATGATTACGCCACAGTAATCAAGAAGTTCGATGAGTATTTTGCCGAGCAGCTAAATGAAGTGCATGAGCGCTACGTGTTTCGTCAACGCGTTCAAGACGAAGGCGAGCCTACGGAACACTTTCTAAGAGACCTGAGAAAGCTGGCGCAGTCCTGCAACTTTGGCACAATGACAGAATCAATGATTAGGGATCAGCTTGTGTTCGGAATAAAATGTGACAAAGTACGCGAAAAGCTTCTTCGTGACAACAAGCTGACTCTTGCGACAGCAGAACAGCTATGCAAAGCTGCCGAAGTCTCCGCCGCCCGAAATGACATGTGGACCCGAGAGCGACAAGTCGACCCAGTTAAGGCGAGGCCTAGAGGCGCTGAACAACCCGCTGAGTTTAAGTGCCAGAGGTGTGGGCGAATGCATAGTCCTCGGAAATGCCCAGCATTTGGACGCATGGGCAGAAAATGCGGGGGAAAAAATCACTTTGCCGTCCGTTGCAAAACCAACAAGCAGGTCGCTGAAGTTGAGGACAGCGACGAAGATTTCCAGATTCTGGAAGTATCTGTAGATGCCATTTTGCAGCAAAAAGACTGGATCATTCAAGCCCATGTCGGTCATCACGTACTACACCTAAAGGTCTACACTGGCGCCCAAGCAAATCTGCTGCCGTACAATGTGTATAAAAAATTGCAGCTCAGGTCGCGATTAAGGGCCAGCAACTCTGTTCTACGTATGTATGACGGAGGAATCGTCAAACACCTGGGTATTGTCACTGTAAAACTGGCGCTCTCCACCAAAGCAACCGACATCGACTTCTTTGTCGTCAAGAAAGGACGTCAAGCGCTGTTAGGACTACAAGCAAGTGAGCTGCTCGGCTTGTTCTCACGCTCGGTGAACGCAGTTTCTACGACTACAAGTGAGCAAGTCGTCAAGCAGTTCCAAGAAGTGTTCAGCGGCACGGGATGTCTTCAACGGCAATACCGGATGGTGCTGCGGGACGACGCCGTTCCTGTCATCCAGCCAGCTCGACGGGTGCCCCTGGCACTACAAGGGCCCCTCAAACACGAACTCGACCGCATGGAAAAGGCAGGCATCGTGAACAAGGTACAAGAGCCTACGGACTGGGTGAGTCCTTTGGTAATTACCAGGAAAAGGGATGGCAAATTGAGAATGTGCATGGACCCCAGAAAAATTAATGAATGCCTAAAGCGAGAACGTTTTGAAATGCCACGCCGAGAACATATTGAGGCTGAGCTTGCGGGCGCAACCATTTTTTCTCGCTTGGATGCAACTTCAGGGTTTCATCGAATACCGCTGCACGAAGAGACTTCAGAAATATGCACGTTTGCCACTCCATTTGGGCGTTATCGCTTTCTGCGACTTCTCTTCAGAATAGCCTCGGCATCGGAAGTTTTTCAAAAAACGGTTAGTCAGATTTTCGAGTCCATACCAGGTGTACGCGTGTACGTCGACGACATTCTTATTTGGGGCGCGACGAGGGACGAGCACGATGAAAGACTTCGGGCTGTCTTGGAAGCAGCGCTAAAAGCGGGGCTAACACTCAATGCCGCAAAGTGCGACATAGGAGTGTCCGAAGTTTGTTTCCTCGGCGATATCATATCCGCAAAAGGAATACAGCCAAGCCATGAATCCATAAACGTTATGCGGGATATGCCACCACCGACTGACAAGCATGGCGTACAACGCATGCTAGGCGTGGTGAATTATTTTTCCAAGTTCGTCCCAGCACTAGCTGAGAAGACTCTGCAAATGCGACAGCTAGTGAAAAAGGATGCCGCGTTCGAATGGAATGCCAATCACGCCAAGGAATGGGAACAACTCTGCGCCTGTTTGCGCAAGAAGCCGGTGCTTGCAATTTTCGATCCTGAGCGAGACACAAAGATAACGTCCGATGCGTCGAAGAATGGCATAGGTTCCGCGCTAATGCAGCGTTATGATAACGCGTGGAAGCCAGTCGCTTATGCCTCGCGCGTGTTGACCGAGGCCCAGAAAAGGTATTCCCAGATCGAAAAGGGTATCGATGGCTGTTGTTTTCGGGTGCGAGAAATTCCATTACTTTGTGTACGGGCGTACCATTGAACTTGAAACGGATCACCGCCCACTGATTGCTATGGCACAGAAAGCTATCGGCGACATGCCACCGAAATTGCAGCGTTTTTTCTTGCGTTTGCTGAAATACCGCTTCCACCTGCAGTTCGTCCCCGGTAAAGAATTGGTTTTGGCCGATCTGCTGTCGAGGGCTTCCGTTGGACCACCAGACGAGGAGGTGGACGAAAACGTCGAGATTCATGCCGTTACAACTGGGCAGGCACTGATCTGCGAGGCCACGCAAGTACGACTGGCAAGGGAGACTCAAAACGACAGGTACTTGAGAACTGTCTATGAGTGCCTGCAAAACAGGCAACCCGTGGACGGAGAACACAAACCCTTCGCCGGAGAACTCTCGGTGGTCAACGGCGTATTGCTCAAAGGATGCAAAGCTGTTATACCGCAAAGCATGCGCCGTGAGATGTTGAACAGGATTCATGATGGGCATATGGGAATAAACAAGTGCAAATCCCGAGCACGCCGTTTAGTTTTCTGGCCAGGACTTTGCGCAGACGTCGAACAGGTTGTCAAGAATTGCGCAACTTGCAGAAAATATTCTTACAAACAAGAAAGTGAGCCTCTCATGATGAGACCCGTGCCGGAGCATGCGTGGGTTAGAGTGGGTGTCGATATTTTTCACTACGCCGGCGAAGCATTACTGTGTGTGTATGACTCGCTATCCAATTTTCCAGAGGTAGAGCCTCTGTACGACACATTGGCTGCTACAGTTATCGAAAAGCTAAGCGCGATCTTTGCACAATAAGGAATACCGGCGGAAGTGTGCACCGACAACGGGCCGCAGCTTGCTAGCCGAGAATTTGCAGCATTCTCAAGAAAGTTTGACTGCAAGCATACCACATCGAGTCCCTTGTTTCCGTGATCAAACGGTCTGGCAGAGAAAGGAGTGCAAATAGTGAAGAGAATTCTGAAAAAGACGAAGGAAGGAAACAATGATTTCTGGTTGGGACTTTTGAATTACAGGGCCAGCCCATTGAACGACGGCCGGTCCCCAGGAGAGCTGCATCAAGATCGGCGGCTACGCACGCCCCTGCCCGATTTCAACGAGGTCCCACACATGGCCGTACAAAAACAGAGCTGTGCGCGCCGAACGGGTCATCCACTCAAGCCATTAGCTGAAGGGCAAGTCACCCGCATACGTGGTAACAACTGGGCAACAAAGGCTAAGGTGGTCAGCATGACGCGACCGAGGTCGTACCACGTCGTCACGGAAGACGGCAACGTTTTTCGGCGTAATCGACAGCACCTGCTCGCAACTACTGAGCCATTCCACCCCTCCGCCGAAGACTTGGCCGATGAGAACGCCGATGCACCGATAGAGCAAGCTCCACCTCTGGTCCCGCGTTCGGAGGAGCCGCAAGTGCCCAGAAGATCGACCCGAGATAGGAGAGCACCTCGTCGACTAGGCTACGATGACAATTTTGTGCAAATTCCGTAGTTACGCTCTCTCTTGATGTTTATTTTGTTTTTCCTTCAGAGAAAGAAGGATGTATCGTGTTTAGGCGCGCCTGAGCGACCGCGCGTGCGCAGGCAGTCTACTGCGCACGCTATCTGTTTCCTTTTCTCCGCCTTGCACTGTATAAAACGTGCGCACAATAAACCAAGGGATCTTCTTCGCTGGGAGACGGCTGGCATCGGTTCTTGATAAGCACGAAACACACCCTACACCACGCGCTCACAGCCCGCACACCCGGCTGCTTATACTACAACTTGGGCGGCAGCACCAGTCGCCAATCTCTGGAGGACACCCGATAACCGATCGATTTGCTACGCCTGCTTCACTCCCAGACACGCTGTTTGCTACTGCCGCCGTTGACCTCAGACGTTCGGCAACTATGCCCGGTCGTCGCATCCCGGCAGCCAACCCTTTGTCCAATACGGGCCGGTCTCGCCACCTCTTTATGCCCTTACTGACCACCTTGACTTCCAGCCGCAACGCGCACCCTCTCCTCGTCGGCGATCGCCCTCCCCATGCGTCGCCGGCCCGGACCCTCCGACCAGGAACACTAAGCACCGCAGTGCAAGAGGCAAGAACTGCGCTGTTTTGGAACTGTCTAAGCCCTCGCTCCTCTCCTGCTAACGTGGTCGCAGTAACCGTTGAAGGTTATTGTACTTTGGCCCTTGTGAACACCGGCGCCGCTGTTTCTGTTATTACCGCTAATCTCTGCCATTTATTGCGCAAAGTAACAACGCCGCTTTCGGGACTGTCGCTTCACACCGCAAGCGCACAGCAAGTAACGCCTCTCGCAGCCTGCACTGCAAGAGTCTCCATCGAAGGCAATCTTTACATCGCGGAGTTTATTGTTCTCCCTGTCTGTTCGCATGACGTCATCCTCGGGTAAGACTTCCTATCCCGCCATAATGCCGTCATCGCCTGCGCACGCGCCGAAGTTGAGTTTTCACCCTTGTGTGATGTCCCATTACTGGACGCTCTTCATCAGCCGCAGATGTTGTTTGTTCATGAAGATACCAATATTCCGCCTGGAAATTTCGCACTTGTTACCGTTTCATGCAACGCCTACACTGACGATACAGCCCTTTTTATGCCTTACGATATCTTCAAATGTCGTAGAGCTTTGCCGCTGCCTTTTGCAACAATTGACCTTGCCGCCGGAAGAAGCAACATGTTCGTAAACAATCCACTTTTCACACCTGTCACTTTGCTTGCGAGGGAATGTCTCGGCCGCGTGCAGGATCTCGACCCTTCGTTTTTGGTTGATGTCCCGGATGACTACTGCGACCACCTAAAAGCACTGTCGGCCCTCGGGGAGTCGTCCAATGATACGTTTTCCAGCGCCATCGCCGACACTCTCACTCCCACCGAACATGCCGACCTGCTGGATCTTCTGCATGAGTTCAGGAGTTCTTTCGATGTGTCGCAACCTCAACTAGGCCGCACATCACAAGTCAAACATCATGTTGACACCGGTCTACCCCAGCCACTGCGTCAAAGAACATACCGTGTCTCCGCTGAAGAGCGCCGCGTCATCAACGATCAAGTCAAAGATACGCTTCGCAGAGACGTCATTCGACCATCTCACAGTCCCTGGGCGTCTCCCGTCGTCCTGGTGCGTAAGAAAGACGGATCTATCCGATTTTGCGTGGACTATCATCGTTTCAGTTAGATAACCCCCCAAGGACGTCTATCCTTCACCGCGCATATATGACGCCATTGACACTTTTCACGAAGCGGAATTTTTTCTCGTCGCTAGATTTGTGGTCTGGCTACTGGCAGGTCGCAATGGCTGAAGCTGATCGCCAAAAAACAGCATTTATTACACCAGACGGACTATATGAACTTAACGTCATGCCCTTTGGACTTTGTAACGCAGCTTGCCACGTTTGAACGTCTTATGAATAATACGCTACGTGGCCTCAAATGGAATATGTGCATCTGTTACCTCGACGATGTAGTGGTTTTCTTCCATGACTTTCCTACGCACCTCCTTCGCCTAAGGCACGTTTTGACTTGTCTGACCAACGCTGGTCTCCAGATTAACCTGAAAAAATGTCGCTTTGCTGCACGCGAGCTCGTCATCCTAGGCCACATCATGTCCAAGCACGGCGTATTACCTGACCCATCAAAACTTCGAGCAGTCACAGAATTTCCCAAGGCGACGACCATGAAAGAACTTCGCAGTTTTGTAGGCCTATGCTCCTATTTCGGCACTTTGTCCGCAATTTTGCATCTATCATGTCACCGTTAACCCAGCTTCTCGCGGTGACGTGAACCTCTCCTCCTGGTCCCCTGCATGGGATGTTGCTTTCACTACTCTGCGCTGTCTGCTCACTTCCTCACCTATTCTTCGCCCCTTCGACCCTGCGGCTCCTACCAAAGTGCACACCGACGCCAGCGGCGTCGGGCTAGGCGCTGTCCTCGCTCAACGAAAGCCCGGCTATTCAGAATACGTTGTAGCCTACGCTAGCCGCACTCTGACGAAAGCCGAAACTAATTACAACGTGACAGAAAAAGAGTGTTTCGCTCTGGTGTGGGTGCTTGGAAAGTTCCGGCCGTACTTAGATGGCCACCCGTTCGATCTAGTAACTGTTAACCACGCGCTTTGCTGGCTCTCCACGTTGAAAGACCCTTCTGGCCGCCTTGCGCGATGGGCACTGCGCATCCAGGAGCACGACATTCGCGTCGTATACCACTACGGACGCAAACACTCTGGCGCTGATGCCCTGTCTCGCTCACCTTTACCTCCAGATCAGACGTGCGGAAGCACTTGCCTCCAGACCTTGTCATCACTAAATCTCGACTGAATTGTTCGAAGACAAGGGAAGTGAGAAAGACGGCCGCCATAAAGTGGGACCTTGAATATACCTTTTACGTGTCTCTGGTGGTAAACAAGAAAGTCTCTATAGGGTCAACACGTCCCCAGGAATTAAAAACTGAAAGTACAAGCATTGCCTGCTGTACAGTGAGCAGCGACCACTATCGTTGGTCGTCGGTAGCCTCATGGCAGAATGCCTAGTCTATTGTACAACCTAATGGGGACAGATACGTATAAAAGACAGGGAGAAAAGAAGTCACACAGGTATACAGACGAAGCGCAAACAACAACCGTATCTTAGTGAGAAATGTCGCCTTAATTATACTAGCGTCCAACACTAATTAGTTGTTCAACTCACCGCGAGATAAGCAATCAAGCATTCGTTTAGTCTCATCACTGAGAGACTGTATCACAAACTTCGAAAAATGAGAATACACGAAGAAGCACTTAAAAACTCGGGTAGGTAAAATAAATGCCAAACAATATATCGTGCATAAAAACTGAAAATATGTACATAAAAGTGAAGCACGGTAGCTCGTATCTAGTTGGTTAACTAAACAATGATAGCTGGAACAATCGAAGAAGTAGGAATGTTACCGGCCAAGGACTGGCAGTATAGCGTGCTGTTACAACTAGTGGCGTAAGAGATAGGGAACTAGAAGAAAACTGCTTACTCGAAAGGAAAGAATAAGCCGCAAAATGGGTACAATAAGGAAATCCTGAAAGCGACGGAAGAACGACGTGAAGCATCACGGGAGCATTGAAAAGCAAAAAGAAGAAGCGGGTACAAGACGAATTCAACATACTTTGGGAAATATATGCGGAGAAATTCTGTTGTACACAAGTTGCTCGAAAAAATTAATATAAGTGATAGCTACACCGGGTGACAAAGGTTCATGGAAAAAAAGGGCCGCGCATAAGATATTTTTGAACTAAATAAAGGCCTTAGTTAAGAGGTCTGTCACAATCCTGCAACATATTGTGGATGAAGTAGGAAATTAATCGGCTGGGTACAAAACTCTAGGTTTTATCCGTATGTCAATAGCCGAGTGGTTTAAAAAGATCGTCCAGAGGATTTTTCCGATGAGTAAAAAGCTTGGCAGAGGGCACAGCCAAGGAATAGCTAGTACCTGAGATTTTCTACTGGAAAACGGCGGGAAGAAAAGTCAGAGAGCACACTGTGCAAGTTTCAGATGGGGTTCACGCTAGCTTCGTTCACGAAGTAGAGCATAACACCAAGGAAGCACCGTTGAAAGCTGTAGAGAAATATTTGCAGGACAGGCAAATACCGAATAGTTGGTAAAAAAGCAGGGTTGACCTTATCTATTACGCCCCGCCACGGTGGTCTAGTGGCTAAGGTACTCGGCTGCTGACCCGCAGGTCGCGGGATCAAATCCCGGATGTGGCGGCTGCATTTCCGATGGAGGCGGAAATGCTGTAGGCCCGTGTACTCAGATTTGGGTGCACGTTAAAAAATTCCAGGTGGTCAAAATTTCCGGAGCCCTCCACTTCGGCGTCTCTCATAATCAAATAGTGGTTTTGGGACGTTAAACCCCACAAATCAATCAATCAACCTTATCTATTACGGCAAGGAAGAAAAAGATAGCATTTGCTCGTTGAAACTTAAAACCTTTTCATTGATGCTATACACAATGGCGACACAGGCAATGAAAAAAACAGAAACGTGGGCAGAACACAAAGACATTTTGATAGAACTTCAGAGTGGATTTTTTATGATCCGCTGGTAGCATGATAACCTGGGGCCAGATTCACAAAACTCATTTCAAAAATATTTGCGTAGGAGACATTTTGCGTAAACCGATTCACGAAATGAAAAAAAAAAACGTCGTAAGAGGCCATCGTTGCCACGTCGGCCACTGCAATATAGCGCGCTGTGACTGCCCGGGAACATGCCAGCGATGCTGATGCATTTTTTATATTTGCTCACGCCACAGAAAATCTTCGTAAGTGGATCAACGAAGTAAAATTTTATGTAAAAACAGGATGGCAGAGAAAAAATCCGAAGAGTGGTCCGGACCGCTTTTAGGAACAATGTGGTTACTTAGAAGCTGCTGCCACGGCTGGTATACTTTGGTGCCTGGCTTATTTTCAGTTACTTCGCGCCTATTTAGGGCTGCCTGATGACTTCTGGTGCATTTTTATTTATTTTGATGCTGTGAGTGTCGTGTGTTGTTTCTCTGGTACGGTATTGACAAACACCGTGGTTCAAGTTGGGAGTTGGATAAGTTTGGATAAGTTCGGAGTCGCAGTAATTGAAGAATCCTATTGGGCGTCAACAGCGTGAAAATTATGCAGGTAAGGACTTGTGATAGGATGAAAACCAATCTGCAACGTGACTGGTTGGTGCATTCGAACGCGGCACGGCTCATGATCAACGTTATATGTTATGTTGTCATGTTGCACCCCATCTTATCTAATTAAAAGTACAATTCGAGATCCTTGCCTGATTTCTAGAAACTACTACCAAAGACGTAAGTACTAGCACATTCCTTGCACGCTATTGGAAATACAAATGAGCAGAACTTTTTTAGTTAGCGGCTCACAAAGCTTATTCTGTGGTCGTGCGCTTGTACACTTAGATCCGGTCTACTGTACAACAGGGATGGTCTCTGAAATACAGCTCTCGATACGAATTGGGACGATCTGGAACGGGCGCGTACTTAGTAAACAGAAGCGTTTTAGGGGTGTGCGTGATTATTTGGATACGCATGGACCTACAACCAAATCAAGCGTTTCCAGCTTCAATGTTCAGAAACAGATATGGGCCGTGATAATATGGCAATCAGTCGGCATAAAATGACGCTAGTAGTTTTAAATGACCACGAAAATGTGCACACACTAACAATTCTGAAGCAACCCTTGGCTGAATTCGTCCGTGCGACAATTACCAGCCGCGTAACTTGGCGCACAAATAGCATTCAAAGGCAGAGTGAGCCACTGATAAGTATTTTGTGCGACGCAGCGACCACTTGACCTGGGAATAATTGCGTTGCGAAGGCGAAACCCCCGTCGCATGCTCTGATCGAAGCAGACGACAAACGCGAGCAGACGACGGCTTGGCCGACATGAGCAGCTTGTGATTGGTTGTGAAGCAATACTTTCCACGTAAGCTCACTCTGGACCTTGCCAAAACACATCTTTCATCTGGCACGCCTGTCGTGTTCGTCATATCATCCCCCTCGTACATAAGAGCACATTTTCTCACACCGTGAAAAATGCGCAAGTACTTTCTAAAAGCTCTCTTACGTGCTGCACAGTTATCGAAAACAACATGGTGTCGTGAACAGCCTATCGTTTGGTGCGAATTTCAACAAACGCCTATCGCTTGAGTTCCTTCAGCGTTCGACTGGATGTGTCGTGATTACCGCTGTTTTTTCGGTGCTATTATTTGGTATGAAAACCAGCGGCAGTGCATCGGTGTACGGTCAAAGCATGTGCCTCGGTGTGTTTATCAAGCGAGATTGGCGCCTGGGCATCAACGACAACTAGCACTCGAGAAGGCTTCACTGTGTGTTTGCGCACTCGTAACAGTTCATTCGCCTCACTTTCCAGTTTCTCAGTTGGTTGCTGTGTGACATTTCGGATTAACAGCGTTTTTGCACGTTATTGAGTGACCCCAAGTACGTACGGAAACGTATGAACTACGTGATGTGTTCTGTTTTTGCTACGCCACTGGTACGCCCGTAAACCTCTGTTTTCTTGTGAGCAGTCTAGTGTTCGGGAGTGAAACGATGTTCATTGTGAATACAGTGGTGCTGTGTTGACGTTTCCAAGACTTGTAAAAGGCTGGGCTCGTGTGACCGAAAAGTGAAAGACAGCGTTGATAACTGTTTTGCCCTGTGAAGTTGTGGTGGTGGGCATGGCGTTTTTGTTTGTCAAGTCGTCACTACTCCCCTTTGTGATAACCATAGTCCGAGCACCGTGATGTTATGAACCGAAGCTGCGAGAGGCTAGATTCTGTTGTGTATTAAGTTGCTTTGGCAGCACGCCTAGACTGTTATTCGCTAAGAACTTACGAGTTCTATGTGCCAGCGAGAGCACGTGTAGGTCAAGCTTCCCTCTGGTGCCCAGAAAAAGCAAATATTTCACCGGCGCCTCTCTTTGCGTAATGTTGTAGGCCAGTACCGGATAACTGCAGGTTTTTGATTTCGTCTGGCAATCGTTTCGCACGGCTCTAGAGCCTTGAAAACAGCGGCTTATGGCCAGTTCTTATACTATATCAATGGACGTGCACGCCTGGCTAGCCTTTCATTGCTATGCCATCGGCAGCTTCCAGCCTGCATATGTTCTTTGCCTGTTGGCCCCAGAACACACTTCGTTCTTTATCACACTGGCGGCTACTACATTCTGTCATCGGTGAGTTGACCTTGCGGAGCTAATTTTTTTGCTATTCACGTAGTACTGTAACGTGCGCAAGTTTTTCAGCCCAGCAGATATAATGTTTCCCTATGTTAAGTTCAAGCATGAAAAATTTACGCTACTGGTATATACATATAGCTTGGAGTAGGGGGTAAACGGATTAGCAGTTTTTTGTGATTGTATATAAGCGAGCCCTTGTTTGATTAGTAAGATGAGCCTGTCTATTTACCACATTTGATAGCTTGAATGTTAATGTGAATTTATTTTCCAGGAGCCGGGTCGCACATTAAGAATAATGTTATTTTGATAAATTAGTTTTATGGACGATTACTGCTGTGGTAGCACTATACTTCACTAAACATATATATTGGGTAATGTATAGTCTACATGAGGCTTCAGTTTGTTCAGTTTGGGAATATAGCAGATTTGATCACTTTAACGAAGTGATAGTTCTGCTTTAGAATGAAACAACTTTTAATGATGGTTTTTAATATAACGTTTTAGCCCTTCACAGACCGCACAGTTTGTTAAGGTCCTGTGATGCATCGGTTGCACGCACTGGTACATCAGGCCTCCGCATGACTTGGAGCACCTGTAAAAAAATAGGAAGGGCAGGTGCTCACGAAATGTCCAAGTCTCTGTCGCTGCTGGGACTATCATTCAGCGGACCTGGAAGTAGCCTCGAAGCATACATGGCAGCCTCATCTGGAAGGACTGCGATCTTCCTGGGAGCTGGAAGTATGCATGGGAGCCTCATCTTGAAGGACTGTGATATTCCTGAGAGCTTTTAGGGCACGAAACTGCGTAACGGCTGGTTGCAAGGTTACGCTTTTTTAAATACATACTATTAAGTGAACAACACCTAGTGCGCACACATTGAAAACCCAAACATGGTTGCTACTGTGGATTCTTGTTGTATTCTCACACGTAATGCTGATTGAAGAATAGAAGTAAATTGCGAGATAATTGAGAATGTTGATAGTGGAAAGCCTGCAACTTATGAACCAAAAAAACTCAATTGAGGTGGAAAAGCTGGTGGTTTTTAATGAGCACAATTACTTTGGTTCATTAATGAGCTCTTGAGCTTAGGCTCACTCTGTGCATTAAGAGCTCTGGAAAGAAATAGCAAGTGGGTGAGAATCGCCTGGCCAGTTCACAACTTGCAAGGAGAAAGACCTGTTGTACAAGCCCCAGACGAGATAAGGCTGGTAACTGCATCTTTTACTTAATGTAGCCTTTTCTCTCTCAGTGCTGTAGCATGCTGTGTATCAGCCAAACATGTTCACCATGACTGCACAGTGATATATTTTTGTCTATAAATTGTACTTGACCCAACGATGCATTGTTGATCTCTAAAGGGGACGCTTGGTGTGTCTTAAAGCCAAGGCTCGTCATCTCTCTGTCTGTTGCTAGCCTTGTTAAGCAGCAGTGCAATGCAGCCAGCACCCATGCAAGCCAAGTCATGGAGGGCTCCTTTGGTGCTCTGTGGAGGACACAGCATATCCATCCGGCAAGAAGCTGACTTCAATAATAACGGCAAGTAATGGTGGCACCTGTAGGAGCCCATTCTGTTTGTTGTGTGCAATGATTTCCCCCTATAAAGTGCATCTTTGAAAGTTTTTTTTTTCATTTGGAAGAATGCATGTCAGCAACAAGCACACTCCTAATCTACAAGTGGTTTGTGTCATTTAGATTGCCCATTTGCTTCTCTACACTGCATAGTAAGCTGGCTATGTTAAATAGCTTTGAAGTTATGAACATTAGATGTTGTCTTGTAACGCAGTCAAATTTGTGTTTTCTAGTGAACTTACTTTTGGATGGCTTCCCGCACTTAGTGTAAATTCCAAATAGAAGATGCCTTATTGGCTTAGTATGCCTACCAGAAGTTTCATGTCTTCATATATAACATTGTAGTTGTGCTTTTGTATCATAATAAAATATATTTTCAGTCTTCACTGCTTGTGCGTGCGTGTTGAAACTTCCTTTCTTTCTATTATTTCTGCATACTTGTCTTCGGCTTTTGAAAATACGACATCTGTAAATATGAACACATATTTAACATCTGTACACTTTTGCATGTATCAAGGTTGTAACGATGATCTGTATTTTCTAAGTTCCAGCAGTAACATGGCATCAGGTGCTACGGTCGCGTGCAGTTTATCATGGTGAAAGCAAAGAACACCAACAAGTAGAAAGAGACTGCCAGTGACAGTGTTCTCCTGCTCAAAGTTCACAACAGCAAAAAAAGCCCACCTGGAGCAGCTTGAATGGAATACGTATCAACATTCTGTGCAGCTGCAGTTAAACTTCTTAGCAGTTCATTATTCAGCAATTACTTTTGCACTTGAGCATTCTAAATTAACTAATATTTGCATAGAAGATACGAAACTATGACACCAATTGAAAGGCTGCTGTAGTGCTAGAGGGCAAACAAATTTGAGCTGAAGTTTTTAAAATGCATGTTAATCAAAGTGCCTGCGTGTCTCTGCATTTCACTGCCAAAAATCACAGCATCCAGTGGTCAGTAATGGTAACTGTGCTTGCATTCTTTGTATCACAAAATGTAGAGTCATTGATGCGGTAATTGTTACTTAGTCAATATAAACCTTCCGTATACACTCATTTGTATAGGTCTAATATAGTCTTGTGTGTAAAAGCTCTGGGAAGAGCTTCTGTGTGAATTATTTCATTTGGAAGGAAGAGGATCATCGCTACTCCTTCTATATCTAATACTATGATTTAGAACTTGTGTAATGGTATCCCACTGCCTGTCTGTCCTTCAACAGTCTACTTCTCTGTTTCTAGTGTGTAAGTGTAACTTTTTCAGTGTAGTATTTGCTCGGATAGGTTTGTTCATAATAAAGAATGTGTACTATGCAAAGTACTTATCATTCGTGCAGCTTTCGTCATATTAGAGTAAAAGTATTTGTTTTATTTTATATGTACCATCAGCTTGCATTTACATATCTTTCTCTTGGTGCCTGTACCAGTGTTTAGCCACACAAAAGTACTTGGTATACTCTAATATTGAAGGTGGTATCTTAAAACTATTTTGTGAGTGGAAGTAACAAATTATTTACAACCACTACTACTATTCTCAGATGAGCTGCAAAAACTACTATAGAAACGTATTTACATTTTTTTACCTGCGTGAAAGCAATCGTTCTTTTGTTTTTTTTTTCATTTTGTCCCTGTTTCATGCAAATGACACATAATTACCTTATAGTGGCATAATATTAGTTGTGATTTTGCACATATGTGCTGAGAAACAATGCAGTTGAGACCAGCAGCAAAACATACATGAAGTGCACTGGAGCATCACCTGACATAGTTAGTGTAGAGTCCTTGCTCACCAGAGAACTAGATTTTTTTCAAGCAGGCTAACAGACAGCTTTACTGGAAATGTGCTGATGTGCAAACTTTGAAGCATTTTTGAGGAGTGTTCTTGGGAAACAAAACGGGGTCTATAACTGTCAATATAAACACTGTTTGCACCGAGGAGCTTAGTAGCTTAGAATTGTATTATTTATGTAGTGTCTAGAATTTTTTTGTGCTGTGCCGACTTTCCCGCTCGATGGTCTTAAAATGCTTTGTTACTGTTGTGAATGAGCCGAGCTATGTAAATAAACAAAATAATACTGCCGGCATGTACCAAATTTTGATGCACAACCCTTTTATTCAGAATCACACTGTTAAGGGCTTTCTTCTTATGTTTTTTATAAAAACTGCTTGTCACTGGGCAGCAGGAGAAACTACACATCACGCTTTTCCAAGATGGTTTGAGAAACACCGAGCTCATGCATAACGGTGCTGGGGAATTTCTCTCGTAAGTTACTTTCTGTATATTCAAAATGAGTGTATTAGAATTGTTCTTTTATAGCCGTTAATCTTGATATTTACACCTCTGTGTATGTATGTATGTATGTATGTATGTATGTATGTATGTATGTATGTATGTATGTATGTATGTATGTATGTATGTATGTATGTATGTATGCAAGTATCTTTTAAGTGAGAATCTGTTTATTATTGATGAGTAAGTTTATTACTACTTTGGTTGAATTTCTTTCTTGTTCTTTTTCCTCTGAACCATTATACCTGTCAATTTCTTTTATACTGTATAAAATTAAACGTAACCTTACACAAAATGTGTGCATTTGAAGAGTCGCCAAAGTACAGCCATGATCGAGAATTTGGTTAAAATGGAACCAACCAGCAAAGATTAGTTCAGAGCATAGCTCCTCGGCATGGCATATCTTGTACACATTGCGTTGGTTGAATATGCCAACTTCAACGTATAAATTCCAATGAGAATAAACAACCTACCACCAATTGTTGTATATGTGTGTGATATTTATGCATATTGTAGTACCTGTTGCCAATTACTAATAATGGCGCAAACCTAGTCAAGCTGAATACACGTATTTTGTCCATGCACCTTTCATCTGTACTGGAATTGTTGTTATTAAAAATTAACTTTGGTTTGAAAATTTATCGTAGATACCAAAAGCACAGTATCTCTCTATGACCCGAATCAATTTGCCGTTGTTCTGTTCCGCTCTGGACAATCGGGGACCCTCTAAGCAGAACTCAGCTGCTATAAATCTTTTTAACTATTGACAGCGGCATTACACTGAAGCGGGCAACATGACAGGTATCACTCTGTGTCTTCTCTATCTGTCCGTGCTATTTTGCCTTGCTTAAAGTAATTAGCACAAAAACATGCCTAGTGAACTTGGCCGCAAGATATTAGCTCGCTGCATGTATAGATTTTCTTCAAAAAATTGTGATGACTGGCAGTTGGTGAAATATCGAAACACGTAAATAGTAATATAAAAGGTATCGTAATAGTATTTCGGCACTGCGCACTTTGGTGATAACAGAGGATGGAAAGGAAAAATATCAACCTTGAAATATGTAATTTATGAAGGAGCACGGCACAGCGCTGTTGGTTCAAAACAGGAGTGAATGAAGAGAGCGCGAAAGCCACGTCCTCAAGAAAGAAGTACCCGCCACCACGCATAAACTCAGGCAGAGCAATTTCTTAAAAAAAAAGTGGTCGGTGACACTGCGAATTGAACCCAGTACTCCCTAGATTGCGGTTGAATGCTGTAACCGCTTGACCACTGCTGCAGAGCATGCGAAGACAGCTCGCCAATGCAGCATTGACCCTATCCTAATGTATTGTCAATCCTTTGAACGATGCCTAATGCAAAACTTCCAGTGAAACTTGGTCAAAAATAGAAAAAAAAATTAGAGTTTGATCGGCCAAGGTTACTAGAAGGTAGAAACCACCAAGTGTGGCTGTGTAACCGTGCATTGTTTATCTTGTACATTACTGTCCTGTTGTTGGGCTAGCCGACTCTAACTTAGGCTATCTTCCTATATTTGGCAAATATAAATAAAAAATAAAAATATATCGGCGTATGCCAACCCTACCCAACTATTTTGAATTCACTGTCACTGGAATCACTTCCACTAAATGAATACTCAGATTGTTTACATTATCGTTATTTAGGAAGAAATGGGCTCATCAACTCACACCTCTCCGAATTAGCATTGATTCACACATCTGAAGACAGTCACACTTCATCTCGTTTTCTGTGTGGCTATCGCTCCTATAAAACGCCTTCTCCACTTTTGTATGCACCCCAAAAATCCGACGCTGCTTTGCGGAAACTTTCGCTGCTGTCTGCTGGGACACAAAATTCTCTTAATTTTTATCATTTCGGTTTCAGGCATTCGCGGAGACGAAACGGGAGTCTCTCTCTCTCTCTTTCTTTTTGTCCTTTTCGCGCATGTGGTAACGCCTCTTGACTTCAAGCCTCGTGTACGCATCCCTTGCTTTGTTTGCGCACTCAAACACTTGAGATAAGAAAGTTCCCTTGAGATAGCAGAATTCTTCAGTAAAAACTTGTGTGGCCAACAGAAAGCTATGTGAATACGGCCGCTGTTTTTTTTTTCACTCAGTGCATAGAAATATATAAAGTAGAAAACAGGCTCTTGTACCACTGAAGCGTTCGACAACTTTAATTAGGATATGTTGTGCCACATAATAAACGGAATGAGCATTGGCAACAGCTGTGTAGCTAAAGCTTTATAGAGGGACATGTGTCGAGACAATACAGTTTCCATAGAATGGGAAGGAGTATGTAGTAAAAAGGTCATTACTGTTAAACAGAGGCTAAGACACAAGTGTCAATTGCTCTGCTATTATTCATGCTGAATATAGTGAGGATGAAAAAAGCACTATAGAAGGCAGCAACGTTTCTTTTAGTCTGTTACCCAAGCAAGGTGGCGTGATCGATGAGCCGAGACTTCCAGGTTTACCTTCTGTGGACGATATTGTTTCATTTGCGGACGGTTAAGACGACACACAGGGGCTAGAAGATATATGGGGAAGGGAATCCAGTGCTCTATGAATGAAATTTAGTGTGACAAGTTGTGAATTGATGGTACTAACTGATCGCAATGGTCAGGTGGTGTCAATAGAGCGTCATGAAACGTCCAAGTAAAGCGAATGTCTCGAATTATGAACAAATGAGGATGAAATATACGGGGAGGTACAGGGAAAATGCTCGCCAGTAAACGGAAAGAGTAATTCTGCAATAGTAAAGCACAATGCGTTGGGGGGATACAGCAGTACAAGGTGCTTCGGGTTTTCTGGAAAGTTGTAGTGTTTTTCAGGCTTAAATTGGGAACTTATAAGCAAAGGTTGGTGAACTCACACGTGAGTTTACGCAATCGGACTCACACAAACTTAGATCGAGCTGTGAGTCGACCTTAGTCTGAGTGCGTCCAAGTTAGTAATAATTTGGCGAGTTTTAATATGGGCGACTCAGGTTGAAGAAAATGCGTGTGAAAGTAATTCTGAGGCAGCCTGACGGAAAAAAATTTTGGAAGCCAGAGTGCTGGTGAGTCGAGAGTGCAAGATATGTTTTTGAGTGAATAATAGTGAGTTCCACATTGTTGTGCTGACTTAGAGTCATATCTACTCGTCCTCATCATTACTATTACCCTTATCTTATGCTCAAGTCTTTCACATGTATTCTAAAGTGATACTGTTCATACACCAATTCGACATTTACTTATCAGAGGAGTGAATTACATAAAGGGATGACATTACCTCTTCCCTACTAACTCTTCCAAGAAGTTTCTTGATCAATATACCTGATTCTGTCATCTCGTTAAAGAAAAAAAGGTCCTGACTTGTTTGCAGCCGCCCATACCTCGCACTACAAGCTAGTGTCAGGAGGCATCACGAAGAGCACCGATTACGGGAGGAAGCACAAGAGTACTACAGAAGGTTGATGAACTCGTGAGTCTACTAAGTCTTACTTACACAGACACAGAGCAGTGAGTGTCAGTGTGAATGAGAGTGACTGTGTAAGATATTAGTGAGCTTGAGTTAGAGTGAATCTGGTATGAAGAAAATTTGTGTGTGAGTGCGAGTAAGTGTGGTTCAGAAAAACTTTGATGAGCCTCAGTCCTCTGAGCTCAAAGCACAAAAGATATTTCAGGAGTAAGTCTTAGTAGGGATCACAATTTTTGCCCACCTATGCTTAGTGGTGTGCATGAAGTCAAAGATGCACTCAGGGTTGGATGTAGACCAAAGGACTGTTGAACGCCTCGCGTGTACTGCCTCAATTAGACCCTACTGCCACAACAGAAGTGCACACCAACGCGAGTGACATCAGTTCCGGCACCATCCTCATCCAGCGCTTTGATGAGGGTGAACATGCCTTTGGTATTCTAGCCGTTCGTTGAGCAAGGGTGAGATGTCACACTGTCACTGAACAAAACTGCCGCGGTGTGGTCTATGGTATAAGTTTGTCCATATCTCTAAAGGTGGCACTTCACGACCACCATTGAAAATCATTAAATTTGTTGGTTTATTGGTGTTCGTGACGCCTCTGGCCGCCTCGTGCAATTGGCGCGGCGTTTCCGAAAACTTGACTTTATATTATGTTACGAGAAAGGCCGCCATCATGTCGACGCTGGCTGTTTCGAGGTTCCCCCTACTAACAACTGAATGTGATACCGCCTCTTTTGACGCCTTTCCAGCTGCCATCAACGATACTGCTTTTTCTGACCTTGCCATGTTCACAAAAAAACAGCGCAACGACAACAACTTGGTTCATTTCTTCGACTCAGCTACCCAACCGACCAGTACACTTGGCTTTATCATCCAAGATGGCCCACTTTACAAAAACAAAGACGCGGCTGATGGCACCCGCCTTCATTTTTGGTCCTAAGAATTTCAGAAAGCACGTTTTCCATGCTATGCACAATGATGCGTCTGGAGAGCACATGGGCTTCGCCAAAACGTGCCTTCGCTTACTAGTTTGATCCTGTTTGTCTAGTGTGTGACGTAACAGAGAAAAGTATGTGGCAAGATGTGATAAATACCAGCAATTCAAGTCATCAAGTACTCCTCTTGTCGGTCTGTTTCGTCTGGTGACGTTACCGTCATCAACTTTTGAAATGATTGTAGTGAATCTTCTCTGCCCAATCGCACACTCATCAAAAAACGACCATTGGATTTTAGTCTGCATCAGCCATATGACACGTTATGTGGAAACAAAAGCACTGCCAACGGTCATGACCATCGATGTGTCAAGCTTCCTCCTATCTTTCCTATCTTCTTCTATGATGTGCCACGGATCACCTCGATTTCTTGCGTGATCGTGGATTTCTTGTGATCTCTGCGCTTGTCAGTTTAACCACGTCGACCCGTATCCCCCCATACAATGGTTTCGTCGAGCACACTACAGAACATTTTCTAACATGCTTTCGATGTACAAGGGGGTCAAAAGTCTTCAGGCCACTATTCCATGTGCTCCTAGGAGAGTGTGGCCTCGGAACTTTTGACCCTCCCTGTACATCAACTCCTAGAACATAGTTTGGTAAGACATCTTCATGCAACCCAACGATGTGGCATGAAAAAAGCAGAAAAAATATAGCTTTCGACAGCTTTTTGCAAGCGCGATTCTACCAGAAGTTTCTAGCTTGTTACACTGGCTTTTTCGTCATGATCGAATGTTCATGTGACGCCACGTCTCATATTGCTTGGGGCAAATGCAGCTGTTTAACATCGCCCGCCTAAAGCACTGTCATTTTCGTGACTCTTGGCACACGTGATAGTCAACAACGGGGGTTTCATCTGGGAAAGGCAGAATGCTACGCTGAAGCGGCAACGTGTGAACGAAAGACTGGGAGAACGAAGCGGTGTGTCTTGGAAGCAATGCTGTGTCGGCGTGGCTGTCCTTCACTGTGTAACGTAACTTTTGAACGAATGAACCAATTAGTGTCGAAAGTGGCAATAGGTAAAAAACTCTAATTTATTTCTCATTGCTTCTTCTATGTACATCTTTTAAGACAGTTTTTAGTTGCTTCTGTTGCGGTTGAGGGTTATTTTTCACGCTGTTTTTATATTCGTTGTCGCTTTTCTGAACGTTCTTTGATTGTGCCATCTACACGTTTCTGTGGATAATATTCTTTGGCTAGTATACTATCGATAACTGCCCAACAACTCAAACCTTATTCTATAGACGAACATACCACATTAGTACAACTGCCTCAAACTTACTTCAGAGAACAGAGGCTACTAATTACCGCATGACGTGGTGAGCAGGAAGCTGCATCGAAATGCAAGACCTTAACTCACCGAAGCATTCCTCCTCCGCGGCAGTAAAGCAATGTGCCTATGCAAGAACGAAACATTGGGAATGCATAAAGAATGTGTATTAGGCGCGATGCAACGCGGGAACTCCATTACCAAGTTTCGCGCTACATACGTCGGGTTGACAGGTGGTCAACTGAATGCCAGGTTTTCGAGGACTGCACGCTGCGTTCTCGGGAAGCTGGATGCGATAGACCAGATGGAGTGCTAGGAGCAGCTTCTTGGTCAACAACAATGCTGGACGTTCTTTTATGGTTATAGTCTTGCTTCACCTTCAGCTGAAGCTTTGTGTACGAAACAGAAAACATTTCTTCGCTTTTACGTGGCAAAACCATTACGGTACTTCACTTGGATTGCATTGTATTCATTTTTAATCTTATTGTATATAGACCGCTTACATTCAACATCCTAATTTGCGTAAATTCAGATCTTTTACACAAACCTCTGCAAGAAACACCTACAATTGATCTCATTATTAGCTTCATCATCACCGTAGTCACCAGCCTGACTACGCTCACTGTAGGAAAAACTCGTCAGCCGTTCTGCCAATCAACCCAGTCCTGTGCTTGTTGAGACCACGTCATACGCGCTAATGTCGATATCTAATCTGTGCACCAAGTTATCTCTCTCTCACGTTTGGATTTTTTCGAAACACAGTTCGGGTATTCTTATGGCCAACTGTTACTTGCCTACGTGCTACATGTTCTGGCCAAGCTCTTTCTTCTTCTTGATTTCAACTCAGATTTTTTCGACACTCGTCTGTGCTCTGAGCAATGTCTCTACCTAGTCCCTTTATTGTTGGAGAATAAATTCACCCTTGCGATTACGCTTTCAATTTAATTTCACACAACAAAGAAGATTATAGGCTACTGTCCGAAGGATTGTGATGTCTGAAGGCGTATGCATATGCTTTGCTTTGTCGTTCTGATGACAAAAGCTAATCCTACAGGTACGTTGAACTGTCTATACAGAGTGCCACGCTATATATATGTATATAAATATATATATATATATATATATATATATATATATATATATATATATATATATATATATATATATATATATATATATATATATACAGAAGAATAACTTCGGTTGCCGCAAGGTTATAAATATGAAAGTAGATGCGCTTTCACATAACAACTGTTTATAAAACACATAACAACTGTTATAAAACAGTTGTTATGTGAAAGCGCATCTACTTTCATATATATATATATATATATATATATATATATATATATATATATATATATATATATATATATATATATATCTTACACTGAACAAACTGGTAAGAGAGCTTGCCTGCTTGAGCGAACGTTTCGACAGGTGAACTTTTTCAAAGATTGAATCGATTTTCTTAGTGCCTGCGTGAATATCTTTCATATCTTATTCTGCATCACCACAAAAGATAGGGCACAGGGGAGCGTCGTGACGAACTGTGTGAGTGGAAAGGGCAGTGGCTTTCCGTCAATAAAAAGAACAATAGGAAACCTGGCGGTAAGGTGAAACCAAGCATCCCAGTATCCATAGTTGCATTTTGTGCTTGGATGGAAGAGAGGCTACGAAGCACCTGCGCGCTAGTGCTAAAAGAAAGAGTTCTAGCCTTGAATAAGACAGCTCCACTTGTCAAAATGTCGGCTCGAGCACACAACACATGTTAACTCATTTTTTCATCGCAAGGTAGCATATTTTTGTGCCTAGCGTTTTTTGAATACACAATACGTTGCATTAAGTTACGTTTGAAGGCACCTATGTATTGACTGTTAACATTTGAAAACAATTTGAGAAAATTTCGCGGAAAGCAATTAAATGACTCCTTGTAACCGACACGTCTTTCCGAAAGAACAGGACTTATTTAAGCAAAATACCAATATGAATAGGATAGTTAAAATAGCGGAGGAGTTTTACAGAGATCTGTACAGTAGCCGAGACAACCACGACCTTAATACTATATTAACTAGCAGTAACCCAGATGACACCCCACCAGTAATGATAGAAGAAGTCCGAAAAGCTTTGAAGAGCATGCAAAGAGGCAAAGCCGCTGGTGAGGATCAGGTAACATCAGATCTGCGGAAAGATGGAGGACAGATTGTGCTAGAAAAACTAGCCACCCTGTTTACGAGGTGTCTCCTGACGGGAAGGGTACCAGAGTCTTGGAAGAACGCTGACATCATCTTAATACATAAGAAAGGAGATGACAAGGACTTGAAGAATTAAAGGCCGATTAGCTTGGTCTCTGTAGTATACAAGCTATTTACGAAGGTAATTGCTAACTGAGAACATTAGAATTCGATCAACCAAAGGAACAAGCAGGATTTCGAACAGGCTACTCAACAATTGACCACATTCATACTATCAATCAGGTAATAGAGAAATGCTCAGAGTATAACCAACCACTATACATAGCCTTCATAGAATATGAGAAGGCATTTGATTCAGTAGAAATATCAGCCGTCATGCAGACACTGCGGAATCAGGGCGTAGATGAAGTATATGTAAACATTCTGGAAGAAATCTACAGGGGATCAACTGCTACCATAGTGCTTCATAAAGAAAGCAATAGAATCTTAATCAAGAAGGGTGTAAGGCAGGGGGACACAATCTCCCCAATGCTATTTACCGCGTGCTTACAGGAGGTTATCAGAAGCCTAGAATGGGAACAGTTAGGGATAAGAGTTAATGGAGAATACCTTAGTAACCTGCGCTTCGCCGATGACATTGCATTGCTGAGTAACTCAGGGGACGAATTGCAACTCATGATTACGGAGTTAGACAAGGAGAGCAGAAAGGTGGGTCTAAACATTAATCTGCAGAAAACGAAAGTAATCTACAACAACCTCGGAAAGGAGCAGCGCTTCACGAAAGGCAATAGTGCACTTGAATATGTAAAAAACTATGTCTACTTAGGGCAGGTAATAACTGCAGAGCCTAACCACGAGATTGAAGTAACTAGAAGAATAAGAATGGGGTGGAGCACATTCGGCAAGCACTCTCAAATTACGACAAGTAGATTGCCACTATCCCTCAACACGAAGGTATATAAGAGCTGTATCTTGCCGGTACTTAGCTACGGAGCAGAAACCTGGAGACTTACAAAGAGGGTTCAGCTTAAATTGAGGATGACGCAGCGAGCAATGGAAAGAAAATTGGTAGGTGTAACCTTAGGAGACAAGAAGAGAGCAGAGTGGATTAGGGGACAAACGGGGGTTAAGGATATCATAGTTGAAATAAAGAAGAGGAAATGGACATGGGCCGGGCATGTAGCGCGTAGACAGGATAACCGCAGGTCATTAAGGGTAACTAAATGGATTCCCAGAGAAGGGAAGCGGGTTAGGGGGAGACAGAAGGTTAGGTGGGCAGACGAGATTAAGAAGTTTGCGGGTATAAAATGGCAGCGGAGAGCACAGGACCGGGTTAACTGACGGAACATGGGAGAGGCCTTTGTCCTGCAGTGGATATAGTCAGGATAATGATGATGGTGATGACGACGTACAGAAGTAAATTTTACTAGGCTGGGCTTCTTGAGTTGAATTCATATTTAGCCGCTATCATCTGATACCTCGATTTGGTTCTGTACATAACGTCCCGTATACAGCACCTATTTCATGCGCCTCTTTCTTCGTCCCAGTCCCATGCATGCTGCTTCAATGAAATAAAATTTAATGACACAAAAAACAAGTATTCCCGTCCCTAGAGGCATGCGTATTGTATTTTGTATTTCGTAGCATTGTGGCACTGCCTTTTATTATTAAGTCCGGGTTCCATCACAAAGTTTTCACCCCGTTTCATTTTAAATGTGAAGCATTTAAAATGAAACGGTATTCATCTATCTATCTATCTATCTATCTATCTATCTATCTATCTATCTATCTATCTATCTATCTATCTATCTATCTATCTATCTGGTAGCCTACGTCTGGTTGCTCTGTTAACTCGGGGCAAATAAATATTAGTATGGAAGTGTAAGATGGTTCGACGAATACGCGTCACTCACTATGACAACAATAATGTGACAACCCTGTCGCTCACGGCGTCGAACACTTTCTGCCAGACAGTCGGACATAATTTTCACGTAGACATGTCCGTTAATGAACATATCTACTTGAAATGAAATATCTACGTTCGTTTTTGAACATATCACGTAGATTTGCTCGTTTCACTTAGTTATTGTTCGTGAAAGATCAGTTGTGGCTACGAGTATGGCTATCCATTTTTTTAAAATTATATATGCACTCCTACCATACAGCCGTCATGTCGGGTTAACGTCAGTTGTAGGTAGGAGCCATCTGCTGAAGGTGATTTCTGTAGCAGTGTTGAAGGCATCCTCTCGGGCACCAGTGCAAGAACCAGTGGCTCATATCAGCTTACCTCTTCTGGTGTTGCTAAGCTGCATGTTGCTGTTCTCATTGTTACGCAACAGTAAATAATTGCGCGACCATTCAGTTTCATTTTGGATTTTGCGGGGAGAGTAGACGACATCTAGGTCGACACAAAGGAGCTTCGCCCCTAAATCTGGCAAGGGCAGCGTTGACGATACCAGCAATGAATGCATATACTAAATGTCATGGTCACAGCAAGAGTCATACCTTAGCATTCGGCGTGGCAATCATGCATTCCACCACAAAGACACGCTAGTTTTTGGCACTGTTTTCATATAGAGCGTAACGTTAGTGAGAGAGAGAAACGAGAATTAAGGAAGACAGGGAGGTTAACCAGATGCTAGTATCCGGTATGCTACCCTACGCTGGGGTTGGGGAATAGGGGGTTGAAAGAGGAAGAGAGAGTAAAAAATAAATAAGAGAAAAACACCGACACACACGCACGCACAAAATCAGTCCACTCAGAGGCGTTCCGACAGGCCAGTAGTTCGTAAGAAGCCCAGTAGCGCTTGCACGGCTTTCTTCTGTGACGACGAGTCATGACGATGGCGCAGTATACTTTCTTCTGACAGCGGCTGGTCATCTAATCTGTTTAGTTTATTAGAAAGGTGTTGTCTTTCCAGGCTGTATTTCGGGCAGTCCCACAGGATATGTCGAATTGTTTCTTCATCTCCGCAGTGTGCACAGTCGGCAGTGTCGGCCATACCTATGCGGAACGCGTATGCACGGGTAAACGCGACTCCTAACCATAGCCTGCACAGAGCAGTAGCGTCGCCTCGTCGAAGATTTGTTGGAAGCTGCATGCTTAACGTTGGATCAAGGGATCGTAATCTTGCATGCGTAAAGAGAGGCTCACTCCAAAGAGCCAGGAGCGTTGGCGAGCAAGCATGCGGAGCCTCCTAGCAGCGTCCGTCGTTGAGAGAGGTATTGACTGGTCGTTGTCTTCTGTATGGGCTGAACGGGCAGCTTGATGAGCTCGTTCGTTACCGATATATTACACAGTGGCTTGGCAACCACTGAAATATAACGTGGTGCCCTTTCTCTGTTATATGGTGTAGCATTTCTGCTGTTTCAAATACCAACTGCTCGAGTGGACCACGGTGTAGATTTGACAGAAGTGATTGCAGTGCCGCCTTGCAGTCGCAGAAAATCGCCCACCGTTGCGTGCTCTGGTCGTTATTGAAACGCAGCGCAGCGCGAAGCACTGCAAGCTCTGCTGCCGTTGTTGTGGTTGCATGAGCTGTCCTGAATTTGATGGTTGTGGCGTGCGTTGTGATAACGACCGCCGCTGTTGAGCTGTTTGGCAGGACGGAGCCGTCGGTGTAGACGTGGGTGCAGTCTTGGTACTTCTCGTACAGCAGAAGTAAGGCGAGCTGCTTGAGGGCTGGTATTGAGAAATCTCGTTTTTTCTGGATGCCCGGTATTGTCAGGTTGATTACTGGCTGTTTGAGGCACCATGGAGGAATTGAAGGTCTTGCCGCGGGCGTAAAACCAGTTGGTAGGGAGTCACCATGTGTAGTTATTGTTCGACAAAAATGACGTATGAGGTCTATCCACTGGCAGAGAGGCTAGGTGGTGATGGGGAGTCCGGCCCACATGCCTTATGTGTGTTAGTGAAATGTCCATTATGGTTGCAGGCTGGCTATCTAGTCCTATAAACAGTGCATACCCCCTCCCATTAAACAGCCGTCACGCCAGGTTGACGAGAATTATAGTGAAGCGCTATCTACTGTAACGTCATTCATATAGCAGTGTTTAGGGCAACCATCCGCGCTGGCACAAGCGCTACATATCAGCTTACCGCATATGGTGTTTCTAATAGCCTTGTTGCTGGTGAAATCACTACACAACGATAAACATGCGACTGTTTAACATATTGTTGCGCACATGGACGAACCTAAAGAAGCGTATACGATGAACACACTTGTCTCCCTGAGTTAAAAAGGAGGAAGAGGATCAGGAGAATTTCTAACCACTCACTCGGTTTAGAATACTTACAGTTCAAACTTTCTTAAACATATACAATTCGCCTCTGAGACAAGCTTCTTACGTTTTTATTCAAGAACCAATCGCATTCTTTGGAACACAATGGTCTAGACTACACTCCCCTCAGATTAGGTTCGTCTAAGCGCTGCTAGAGCCTCTCAATGTAAATATTTATCAGAATGGCATAACGAAGACGCCTAATTCAAAACTTGAAATTAAATTTGATGATATTTTCCCCTCTAGTGCGAATCAACTGCCCCTTCAATATTTAAATATTCGGTTAAAAGATTACTTGACTCATCTGTCCATAAACAACATTATTGCGACGGATGCATCCGTATTGAACGAAAAGGATGGAGTAGGCATCTTCTGTACTTCTCTCGACTTGTCTTTCTCAGTTCGATTGCCAGATTACATGCCTATACTCATCGCTGAATTATTTGCTATAATTCTAGCGCTTCGGAAACTTCCTGCAAGCGAATCAGAAGCGGTCATACTTACCGATTCTCTCTCAATATGCACTGCACTATCTACAGCAAAAAAGTTGACATTATTGAGTATGATTAGCAGTTTATTACCAGCAAACCTGAAAAAATTTTACTTGCTATGGATACCTGGCCACTGCGGGATTCGTCCGAATGAAATGGCAGACTCGTTAGCCAAAGCATCTTTAAGCGGACCACTCTTACCTATTTTACCTGATTTCGCCTACGTAACAGCACTCAGATAAAGAAATGCTTGTTTTCACAAAAAATTGAAAAATTATCATTAAATAAAGTCAGAGACTTCGTACATCTAAAATTTTGCTGGAACAAACAGTTGTATGTATCTCGGCAGTTAGAAATTACAATCACCAGATTACGGATGCAGAATTCTGCATATGAATTACTACCTATATAAAGCTGGACTAAAAGCATCTCCGTTGTGTCTCTTTTGCAAGGAATCGGAATGAATAGATCATTTCTTTTTATCCTGTCAACGATATGCTTATCAAAGGATAAGATACCTGGTCGAACCAATTGAGAAGCTAGGTTTAAAAATAAACGTGGAACTAATTTTCTCCTTCGGAGAGATTAGATTAGGTAATAGCCGCAGGGAGGTTTTCTCTGCTGTGTGCGAGTAACATAATGGCAACAAAAAGGTTACCCTTGTTAGTCTATTATTATTTACGGCTACGAGACTACCTGAATGCCTGACTTAGCACACTTGATGATTCTGCCGCCCGGTTCTTGGCGATCCTCCTTTGTGGGCGAGTGCCAGCAACGCTGAAGGTTCATCATCATCATCATCATCATGATTCAGCCGCTTCTGAGCTACCCCTCAATACCTAATAAATGGCCCCTTTCAACCTCTACCGGTCTCTTTCAAGCGTAGCAGAGTGGTGGAGGAGCTGGGTAAGCGCTTCAACTACGGAACGATGACCACTAAGGCTTCAGCGCAGCCGTCGACTTGCCGGCCTCCCCCATCTACCGAGAGTGCCTTCGACATGCCCGAAGAAGCAGGCGTTCCAAGGACAGCAACGTCTGGTCCACTTCTGTACTACCGTGTTCCACCGCCTTCGGTGGAAAAGCTGAGAAGATGTCAGCACCTGGCTCACCAAGTACAAACAAGTGAGCAAGTCCAATGGTAGGGATGCAGCAGCTAAGCTAAGCAACGTGTGCTCTTCCTGACCGACACAGCACTGTTGTGGTACAAGAACCACGAGGACGCACTCACGACGTTGGACCTTTTGTTAAGGAGCTCAGGGAGCATTTCGGTGACTTGGTTACTAAAAAGAATTGGGCTCAGCAAACACTGTCGCAGCGGGCACAGCTACCAAGTGGGACATGCACCACTTACATAGAAGTGTTAATGCCTGTGCAAGGTGGTCTGCGCTACCATGACGGAAGAGGACAAAGTCGGTCATTCTGCTCAAAGGGATTGCTGTGGACGTGTATAATTTTCTATTAGGAAAAGAAAGCCTCGATCCTGTGTCCTACGTCATTCGGAATTGCCAAATGTTTGAAACGCTCGAGATGTTTTGAATCGCGCCCAAGTTTTTTGGCTTGCTAACGTTACAAATGTTGCCAGTGTGGATACGAATCTTGGCCTCAACCTCTTTCCTACCATTCAACAGATTGTTCGCAAAGAACTGCCCCACCAAAAAATGTCGTGTCGTGTTCGACTGCTGACCATCTCAAGTTGCGTCTGCCACGTGAGGCTATAGATGTGCCTCATTTGACCCCATGGTAACCGACGATGAACGCGGCAACTGTGGAGTACAGCCCAGACTCACAGTTAAGGATGACAACCCTGATTTCCCGCTTCACGGCATGACCGACGCCCTCATCGCATGCCTCCCCAACACCTGACGTCTCGTTACAACGTACGCGACCAGTATACCTGCTATACGAGAACAAATTGTGATGCTCGATTCATCGACGAGCGACCAACGTTTCTACATCGGCCGGTGTGCTATTCCTGCGGTGTTTCAGGCCACATGTCGCAGTTTCGAAACTGTCGGCTGGCTCCTCGGTATCACCAGACATCCGACTGTTCACGACCCTTGGAACAGCCTCATGGTGTCTGGAGGCTGGCCCACATACCACCTGGTGGCAACTAATGGCCAAGCAACTTCCGCAATCATTCCCCGGCATTTTACGGGAGTTTAACGCCTCCCGCGCAACTTCGTGCTCATTGTTTCCTTAGCGAACACCCTCTTCGCGAAACACCCTTTCGTCTCCACATAACTAGCGTGCGGGGCCCATGGAGCTGAGGTCACTGAAAACGTGCTACTGACAGAAATACGTCCTGTGTGTATGTTTAAAAACAAAGTGCGTTTTTTGTAGATTTTGTGCTTGTGATGGACTTGGTGAACACAGGGGCAACGATTTGCGTGATGAGTGCTTCCTTCAAAAACGTTTGAGGTCGGAAAGTTGTTTTTATCTGGAATGAAACTTCGACGCTCTGTGGAGTGAGTAGGGAGCCATTGCGCCCTATTGGTGTATTAGTGCTGACGTATTTTTGGGAGGCCTTATGATAACGGCACAGTTTGTGATTATTTATCGGTCTACACATCGCGTCTTTCTCGGCATAGACATTTTCAAGAATGTGGTGCCTCTTTAGACTGTCACACAGGAAAAGTCTTTGTGAGTGGCCTGATGCTGTCAGAACTTCTGGAAACCCCTGCGAACAACCAAACTACGCTGTGTATCTGTGGTGGTACGTTCATACCTGCGTTGTCTACCGTACGTGTCCCTGTTGTTTGTCGCGGCTCGGATTCTGACAGCTTCGAAGCGAGCGTAAAGCCAATGCACATAAACTTCTTGAAAAAGAATGGGATGGTTCTTCATTGTGTGGTGTCTGTCGATGGCGGACGAACTGGCTTATGGACTGTAAACTGTTCTTAAGAGCCCGTGACACTACCGGTGGTTTGAAGTTAGCTTCGATCAGCAGAGAACATGTGACCTTTTTGAGTGATCAAGCTTACAGACGTACCGGAAGAAAATGCTGGAACTGCTTGTCACAGTTTAGACGGGGCAGTTATGGCACTAATAAATAAGTCGCTTAGCTCAAGGGAGTGCCGAACTTTAAGGAATGTGCTGTCGAAGCACGTTTCGGTATTTGACTTTGAGCAGAAGGACAAATATTCCTATCCCGATATCTCGAACAAGACATACCATCACACTCGCGAGGCAAGTCTGATTCAGCGAAAT